>WEDG01000630.1:0-157500 GCA_017591395.1 Schistocephalus solidus | reverse complement strand
GAGACTGCTTCAGATTGCGATACTAGTGCATGATAGCTCGTGTCAGGTTTTAACAGTAGCAAAGGCTGGAAAAATAACGGGGAACAATAGAGGATGAGGGGAGAATACATGCATATAGAAATCGCCAGATAAGAGATTGAGGTGTGTGTTAGGAGCGTTAACGATGAATATAACTAAAGAAGTTCAGGAATTTTACGTAAAATTAGTGTCAATATGTAGGGAGAATGAAAGATTAGATGGCAGAGTAACGCCAAGGTACCGGGGAGAGGATACCTCGTTGGGGAGGACGGCTGAGGATTCAGAACTAGGAGAGGGTCGCAGGCGAAGAACACATTGGATAGACTTCTCATGGTTAAATTTAAGACCATTATCTGATGACCATGCTGAAACATTGTCCAGGTCATCCTTTAGAGATTGGAGATGTGTGCGACTTTTAAGAGGAGGGCCAAAAACCATATCGTCGGCATATTTTTTTATACAGGGAGTCGTTTGTTGATCTAAAATCGTCAGTATAGAGAAAGAAGAGGCCGGGGATAGGATGGCACCTTGAAGAACGCCACAGTTGTTTGGAAGGACCGTAGATTATCGCCTGCCGGATTGTACAAATTGAGTGCGGGAAGAAAAATAGTCTTCGAACCAAGAAACAGCCCGGCCGGGAGAGCCACACGGGGATGCTTTGTTAAGGGGCGCGATGGTTGCGATGGTTTTTGAAGGCAGAGGACTAGTCAAGAAGTGCACATACGTGCGCACGGTAGCCCTTATCTGAATCTCTTAGAGCGGAATGGACCACACGGTCAACGGCATTTAGCGTACTATGCCTGACCTTCTATGCGAATAGTAATGGGTCGGTGAAATTGGAGGAACATGGCATAATTATAGCTAAGGCGACTCGCTCAGCAAGGTTCAGTAAAGCGGAAGAGCAGGCGATTAGAAGAAAAGAGTTAGGAACAAAATTGGTGAATTTTTGTATGGGATGGGAGTGATTGTTACTGTACGCCAAACGTCAGGAATTATGAGCTCCATGAAGGAAATGTTGATAAGGTGTGTCAAATCAGGGGCTATCTGAGAGGAACAAGATTTTAGAATAAATGTTGAGACACCATCCGACCCAGCAGCCGTTGAACCAGGTACATTTTTTAGGTGTTTCTCCGCTGTAGGATGTAGGTGCCACGGTAACTTCTACATCGCGCCAAATTAACTGTCCAGTAATTTGCTTTTTCAGGATCTCGTTTGCGCAGAGTCGCAAGCCCTTGGGCTGCTCCGGGAACTGAATCGCTGAGCTGACAGTTGTGACGGAGCTTGATTTGAAGAGGTTCAAGCCTCAGGGCAATGATGTAGGCAGGTAGATCATGGGTGAGCCGGCGAAGACGGTTACCGCGTTGGTATTGAAGAACCTAAAGTGATCGCAGTTTTCACGTGAAGCAGCCACAGGCAGGGTCATGGAAAAGTCCAGGTTGCCCTTCCTTCAACGAGAGAGGGGTTTTTGTCGCCTTGGCCCCGGGATTTGAGAGTAAGCCCTAAGGCGGAAGGGACGAAAGAGTTCCGTTAGCGATCAGTGAGTGTTTATCAATGAATGTAAATATTCCAGAACCCGGTAAGACAATGAGCCTGTGGCTCAAGGGTTAGAGCACACCACTTGGGGTTGTGTATGAGTGGTTTATGGACGCTAATGAGTCAGCAATGGCCACTCCAGTCTCCCTTGCATTTGCCGGCAATGTGTGTCTAACTAGGGCAATATAAACGTGAAGTAGCATGCACTTTCAGAGAGTTCAACAGGAGAGATGCAGTTACGAGACAGGGCAAACGGTAAGGTTAACGCTCGTGGCAAATGAGCACAGCAGGAATGCCATAAAGGTCACATTATGAAAGAGTCAATGCAGGACCCAGTTATCCCGTAGGTTGGTAACCATCGAAGCCACGGCTTTTAGCACGCCGTGATAGCTTCAAGCGCGTCAGATGGTGTATAGTAAAGAAAATGCGCTGAGCCATCGACTTCGCAGGCGTGTGTGTGAATGTGCGTGGGCAGTGCAGACAGTTGAGTCGGGTGCGGTGGATGTATGTTGGTGCTCCTGGCACTAGTTCACCGGTCTCTGGTACTGGTATTCGAGCTCATGGGAGGAATATGGTAAATGTTGATTGGTGCCCAACATGTGCTGGCATCGCAGTGGATTGCGGTTTCGTGGATGCGCATGTGACCGATCAGGCCCATGCGACGAGTGAATGCGTGTGGGCAGAGAGGACATTGGAGGCGGCGGTCTCTTCCGTGTGTTGGTGCTCCAGGCACTGGTTCACCAGTCTCTGTACGATTGATTCGCAAGTGACCGACCGGGCCGATGCGTGAGGTGAATGTGCGGTTGCATTAAGGACAGTTTAGGAGAGAGTCCCCATCGCTGGTGGTCATGGTGGTGGCGGCGGTGGCGACGGTGGTGGTGGGGGTAACAGGTGATGAGTATTGGGATGTGGTCTCTATGATGGTGGGAGTACTGGAATTGATGCAAGGAGTGAGGGTCGAGGAGTCCGAATGATGGTTGGCAGAATTTGACGTAGAAGTTGGAAATGATGATAATATGATGAAAAACTCGGCGCATGATACGGGAATACTTCACGGCAATGAGCTTGGAGTGGAGGTGGTGGGTAACATCATCAAGAATTCGCTCAGCCATTGCTTGGCTGTTGCGAATTGTCTTTTTATTATCGTATCAACTAAAACCATCCAAGAAACACCTGCAGCAGAAGGGAGCATTACGAGGATACGTTTTAAAATCAGCAACTCTTTTTTAGGCAAAGTTGGAAAAATAATGGGAGAACAATGGAGGATGAGGGGAAGAATACATGCAGCTATAAATCGCCCTATGAGGGATTGAGGTGTGTGGAAGCTTCTCTCACTACGACAGTTTGACAGTCGATTTCGACTGTGCCCACCGTGAGCTCCACAGCATGATGATGCAGGACGGTGACTTGCGCATGGATTAAGTTGTACACAACATTTTACACCGGCAGGAGTTATTGTTAAAGCCAACCTTCAACAGATGCACAACTCGTTGACAAATCATCTATTGACGACTGCTCAGGCACTTCGTGACCTGGCCTTTGAGAAAATAACTTAAGTTCAGCATTGAAACAGGATCGAGCACCTACGAAGGAATTTTATAGCCTCTAGGTCTGGCCTAAAGTTTCGTACCAGCTACCGCATTAAATTTCGTGTAAAACGAAGCTTACCTTAAATTTAATTTGCGGAATCATACCAACCACCAATTTAAAATTTGTGTAGGTGGATCAACCTGTGGTCGGTCGTCCAGTGAAATTAGGTGCCCCGAATCTCTCTCTCTCTCTCTCTCTCTCTCTCTCTCTCTCTCTCTCTCTCTCTCTCTCTCTCTCTCTCTCTCTCTCTCTCTCTCTCTCTCTCTCTCTCTCTCTCTCTCTCTCTCTCTCTCTCTCTCTCTCTCTCTCTCTCTCTCTCTCGGCCTACCATATTATCGGCGCAATATCAATATATTTGTGTCCGCGCCGCCAATCCGAACCTACGCGGTTGCATAGGCAAATTGTGCATGCAACCCAGCAGGAACCATGTTGCTGGCACCGACGTTTAGCTTGTCTTTGATCCGCACACCAGACCTCCAGCGTATGGGCCTTACCGTATTCACACTCAGAAGACCAAATTAGGACGGCTAACCACAACTTGCCGGTACTCCCAACTGAAAATCCAGAACTTCCTCTGGTGTGGAATAGGGCGTTACCATGTCGGTACCAGGCGGGCTTTTTAAATTGAGCCGCCATCTTTTCTGCTCTCCATTCGCATGTGAGTCCTCTTATATGTACGTCGATTGGCCTATTTCAACCATTATATACTTGAATTTTAACACTATTTGTTTATTCGAACAACGAAAATTAGGTCATCAGCGCACGAAGCTGGCACCATTTTGAAGGAAGTCCAAATTGATCGATATTTAGAGGCGCATTCAAGGACGATTCTTCACGGTGAATGGAGGACCTGTTTTGCTGAAATGTTTGGAATTTTACTTTCAAAATAAAGCGTAGCTCTCTCTCTCTAGAAAATACAATGTGATTGGAGTCATGCCAACCCATTTGTTACTCTTTTTATCCATCACTTGTGGTTAGGAAGGCCTGGAAAGTTCTGGCAATACCCTGATAGATCTGCTCATTAACTTATCTTCTTTTTAAAGATTATCTGCGATTATTTTTTTAAACTATAAATAGCACAAAATTGCCCTTCACTTGGGAAATCGAGTATTCACCTCGTTTTTCCATAACCTTATCACTAACCCCAGCCTCAAATATTGTGCGCTGTTTATGCTGACATTCAGCCTATTTGGACTCAGTGAGCGATCCGTTGAGCTTGTATGGTGACAGAGACTTCGAAGTCTGTAATATTTCAACAATTGGAATAGTTTAGGGCTGATTATGGGGCTTTGGAATGAAATTGTTTTGGTTGGAAATAAGTTCATATTAATTGCATCGTACCTTTGACAGATATGGTTTGCGATGCCTCAGGATTGTAGTAATCAGCAGGAATGTTGGGTCTGGCCGTAGTAAATGTTCTATTTTTTGAAATCCTGCATTTCTTTCAGCTCAAATTACGTGCGTAAACATCAGTTGACCCGAAAACGCTAGGTCTCGGATTCCGGCCACTTGCCGGTTTCTCCCTCGTTAGGACACTGCTTTTTGTAAAATAATTGTCCAACGTAGTAGTTCTTTGTTCTTGGGTAAGGCCAGTACCATCGCATCGCGCCTCCTGAACACTTGTAGCCATGCTTTCACTAACAACGCTCTTTTTGCTACTGCTGCTGTCGGTCTCTTTGGTGCTGTTTCGGTTTTATTATTTTTATCGTCCCTTAAACCGGCTTAAGTAACTCAAACCCCTGGGAGGATGACTGCTTCCTTACTGGTTTGCTCCTGAAGGACCGACTCGTGTACTATTCCTCAACTTTCCCATACATGACGATGGAGGGAGGAGTCCAAGAGCTTCTTCTCGCTGACAGGTATAACCCACCAGACCGACCTCTCTCTACTTCTACAAGATTTAATCGCCCATTTTTAGCCACAGGTATTAGTTTCCTGGGTGCTACTGTAGCGTTATTCCTACCCTGATAGGTACTGGTCAAAAATCACAATCAGATTTAAAATATGTCATCGAGATTGCGAAAATTAAATACGAATTAAATAAAAACATTTAAGCAATAAATACTTTTTTTTAATATCGCATCGGACTACTACAAAGTGGTCTTCATCTCCTTTCAAACCACACCAGCAGTTTTACTCCAGTTTTACACCAGTTTTACTCCAGTTTTACACCAGTTTTACTCCAGTTTTACACCAGTTTTACTCCCCCTTGAAGTGAGTACTGTGGATCTCCACGATCTTTCTTCAAAATCTTAATCTCGTTCGCTAACTAAGTCGACTCAATTTGTTGAATGTGCACACTTGTATTCGCATTAACGTAATTTCCTTGTGATTGACAGTTCTGTAATCGTACCCAGTCGCCGATAAACTGGCCATTTGTCAGAACCACATTCTGCTTCGCGTCCAATGGCAGGGATCAACGTCGCTGCATCTCGCTGGTGTATGCAGCAGTAATTAAAATCGAGTAACCAGACCCAACCCAAAGACCCAAGTACCATTAATGTGTGGGCAGTGGTTCCTATAAGTACGTACTGAATCGCCATCGTTTTCCTGTGTAGGTGCATCTACGCCTAAAAAAGGCCATGGTTGTGCTTACGGAGATCTGAAAATCTGGCCTCGTCATTGTGTATTGCGTTTCCGGGTGTTATCTTCAAATTTTTCTCTCCTAGTGACATTTATAATTTCGCAGCACACTTCCCGGTGGTAACTGAACCGGTCGACTAGAATATTTGGGGAATTACCAGCATTAGGCTTTGGCATTTCCTTCTGCGGCATTCAGAAATACAACTAACTTTAAAATTTCACAAAGCTTCAAATTACAGTGGGGTCTACCGTTCAAATGGCAATAACTGAAAGTGTTTTTTCCTTTTCTTAATGATCGAATAGACTGGCAACTCATTATTCTGCGCCTCCACAGACTTCCTTGTTCTTTAACATCACAGGCTCATCGCACTTGCGTCAAACGTTTTGTCTCTACCAACAGATCACCTCGGAGGAGATATCGTGACGCCGCCGCTTCTTCACTGTGCACCATTTCAGTACTAAAAATCTCGTAACAACATTTCCAAGGGTATGCTGAGATAGGAACGATGAACAAATGTAGGAGCCATGCTATAGTAGCACCGTTTCCCAAAATCCGAGAATAGAGTCCGTACTATGCGGGGAAAATCTCCTCTTATATAGACGCGCCTAAAATCGATAACTTTAAGTGATATTTGAAAGACTTGTGCGAGGCTGTTCTCGAAGGCCGGGTGACGCCAAGCTCAATGGGCAAGTTTGTTTTAATTTAGCCATTCTCATGAAATGTTAACCGAAATGCTGATTTTTTTCTACGAGAAAGGATTACTCACATAGGTTTGTACTATTGATTCCGATCTCCGCATTTTTATGCTGTAATCTTAGACTAGCGCATTGGCCGGATTTAACTTTTTCTGTTGAACTGAAATATAACCTCCTTCCTCTTTAAACCATCCCCAGCACTTACTGAAGCCGGTTAACGTGAGGGCTCCAAACACCCTTCTAGTGTCATTACTAAATTTTGTTCATAATGTCCTACTAAATCCTGAATAGCTTAGGTATTGAACTCCTGTGGTATAGTATTTAATCTTAATGATATCACTACAACATCATTAGAAGTAAATATTCGTTATGTTACCGTTCAAAGGCGTACGCTGCTACCGGTGGATGTTCGTATTCGCGCCCCGCAAAACCCTGACAACCAACGTTTCCTGTATACTTGATTTAAGGAACCACTTCCAGGTATGGATGCTTTGGGTGGCCGCCTCAACAGGACACGGGACTAGGAGCCGCCCCGCCCGCTTAAAATTGGCGGCCTTGCGATACATTTCAGAAAGGGTAAATATTACCGTGTCTTAACACTAACACACTAACCCTAACATCAAATTAAATTGTTACCTTTATCTTAACCCTAGGTCTGTCCTCAACCTCATAATTGGATCAAATGCATTATTAAAGTCTGTCAAAATCCCCTTATTACTATAAGAACTTTTTCTAAAGTAATCACCGTCCTTCACCTACATCGCCAACCAGTCCCCCCTGAGACATCAGTTTGGCCCCATTTTCTCCTCCTGAAGATAACTGATTGGTCTGACATGCATGCAGCGGCAACGGCTGTGAAGGAGGGCTGAAGTAGCGCTGTATTGGGCTGTGCAGAAAATGTTGACATCAACGTAACCCCAACGCCCTGCCATCGACACGGACTGCCTTCGGATTCCATATACCGGAACAATCGATGCAACCGCGTGTATGCGTTCTCATAGTTTGTTTTGCAGGCGCCTGGGCTTCGAGCCCGATTTCCGCTTCACCCCTCACGCCCTCCTTCCTTCCTTGCCTCCCTCCTTCCCCCAACTGGCTTATTTTTCTCACCTCATTTTAAACGACTAGAGGTCGTATTCCTTAGGCTTGCCCCCCGCCACCCCTTCCCCCCACCTCATCGACCAGCTGTGTATGTGTGTGCGCGCCTTTGTGAGCAAGCCAGGGCGCGGCGTGAGAAAACCATTGATTTTTTGCATCCGCTGTCACTGCCAGACGGGGTCCGATTAGTGATTCTGTCAACTCGGGCCTTGTGCGTGGGCGGGACTTCGCTCTGCGCCATGTTCGGCCGTAGGGAAAGGTCAGAACTTCAGTCGGCATGTTTTTTTCTATCGGGGACATCACTTCAAACGCCTTTTGTGCCAGTGTACTCGGCGTTGTAGATGTGTACTACTGTTGATTTTTATAAACAAACAATCAGTAGTATATATAAGCGGTTAAATGACGCATCATATTGGCAACGATTTCAACACCACAAAGAACACAGAGAACGCTGGGAGACCTACTGACGAGCCGGAACTCCTCGCAGCGGTGTCATACAGCGGCAGCACATCGGCGAAAAACGTGTCTGGGCTTTTAGCAGGTACGTGTGCTGTCAAGATGGTGTATCATGTAACCCCTATAAGTGTACTGCTGTCTACGAACCGATGCATTCTGATAATTGTTATGAAAAATCCCCGCCAGGTGTAGGCTGTGATCAGGTGGTGGATGATGGTTGTAGTCGCACGAAGGCCCAGGCTGTATGAGCTGGGATCCGCACCGCTACCCCTATGGTTACTATGTTAACATCCTGATAAAGTGTTTGCTGTTGATCAGGGAGCGTGGTGGTGGCACGCTTAGGTGCGGATTTTGCCATGCCGGCCATCTGCGCCCGATCCCGCCTCCGGTCTTCTTGACTCTGTATAGACGGCGGCCACGGGTGTGTGAAGGAAGAAATGAGTAAGGTAGATGCATCGAAAGTCCATCATTTAAAGCAAATTCACACGCAAGTCACCGCGCTTACTTTCAGCCTGCTGTGCAGCACGCGGTGTAATATTCGAGCTCGACGGTCAAACTTTCATTATTAGGGCGGGCATGGAGACTTGTGCACTTGCCAGTTGTCAAGATAATAAAAGTATGGTTGCTGAATTCGCTAACCGTAAAAATAATCAAAACAAAGATACTACTGTGCACGCATGAATCCGAAGGTTCGAGCTCTAGGAGATTGCATGAACAAAGGCGAAGTCTGTTCAAGCACCGATACTGACACCTACATGTTCGGCCTCGGAGGACCCAATCAGAAATGCAACCAAGGCTACGGAAGGCTCTGTCATGTATTAAGGACGTCTCAGAAGCGACTGAACGCATTGTTGCCGGACTAGGTGTTGCCACTACACAGCGGCCCAAAGCTACCATGCACAGCAGGGGGATAAAAATCAAAGACCGACTATCCCCAAAGAGCAATCTGGGGTAGGGTATCACACTTCATGCCTAAAATGCCCTTTAATTACACAGGCCAGACTGAACGCACGCTGGGCTCGAGCATACGTGAACGTAAATCGGTGGTGTGACGGGCGACAAATTATCGGCAGTTGCTGCTCGCACCTACGAAACGGGTGATGAGTTCAACTTCGCAGCCGTCAAGATAATTGCCCACGCCGAGAAAAAGACGAACCGGGAACTGATTTAGTCCTGGTCCACGGATGGGAACCCAATCAATCGATGTATCGATTTGGTGTCGGCGTACAGAGGCCTGCGCATTCACATCCAGACTTGCGTCAATGATCATTCATTGATTTGTACCCCATTTAAGTGTCGCCTTTTTGTTGCTGCTGCTATCTCTGACGTTGGACTCCTGCAGAAGTTTGAAAGCTCAGAATACTAAACACATTATTCCGGTGCTCGCCTTTGCTCATAATACTGCGCACATTTTTGAGTCACACCCCAGCGTTAGAGACGAATGCAGTGCCGTCTTTATGAAATGCTCCCTTGCGTTAACTTATGCACTCTTACGTAAAAAAATGGCATATGCGTAGTTTGCGAGAGGAATTCGCTGTATTTTGAAAGTAGTCTTTCCAAATTTTCAGCAAAAATGCCTTCAATTCATTTTGGACACAGTAAAAAATTAATTGATCATAAGAGAGTAAATGGGTTTCCATAAAACTGTACAAATATTACGAGGACAGTTCGAGACTCCGTTTCTGTATTTCGGTATCTTTACGTGTATGGTGTAATGCGGAGCGCTGATAAACCAATGTACGGCAAGAGGTATGCTGACAGAGGCCCAGGCGGGCATTAACCCAGCGCGATCGGCAAAATGTTTGACCGTTTTGAAATCTCTTTGTATTAGTATAGTTACAAAAAGGACATCAGCAAGACCACCAGCAGCATAAAGTGTTCGCGGGGTTCGTTTAAAAAAGAGCATATTTTTTAAGGATGACTTACATGCCCCCTGCCTGAAAAGGAGAACGGGAGAACAGGAACCGCCCGCAATACTGGAAACTTTGCGCCAAACTCCAGGAAAAATATGGTTATGTTTATGGTTAGAGTTGGGATTCTGTCTAGGATTAGAGTCAAGGTTAGTGTTAAGGAGAGTTACGGTTATGTTTGGGGATTGAGGTTAGGGTAAGTGATAACTGTAGAGTTAGGGTTTAGGGTCGGATTAGGTTTAAGCTTTTGGCTACGCATTAAGCACATATTCGGTATGGTGTTAGGGTTAGGAAATGAGAATTTTTATCCTTCCTGGAATTATGCGCTTGTAATACACTCCTTCCTAACCACATCTACCTACACACTAGCCTAACACTAACCCCAGTGCTAACTCTACCCTTAATTCAATCAATTGGGTTTCAAGGTTAACATTTGGTAACTGGAGAGGGGGTCACACAAGCAGCCCCTGCCAACATGTGCAGGCGCTGTGCCCACACCCACCTCTGATCGTCTTAATTGGCTTGCCGTCCAATTGCAGGGGCTCTGACAGGCGAGTGTGAAGTAGATGCAGAGAAAGGTTGCCTCCCAATAACCAAATTCTTGCGCAAGCTAAGGCTGAGTTCCGGTCGTTCGGGCGAGAGCGAGCTCATCATTTATGACGGTGGCACTATCAGCGGTAAAAGAGCTGATAGGGGCCCCATCAAAGTTCTTTAAAGTGGGGTAGGCTTTCAAAGAGTTGAACTCTAAGCATTGTAATTTTTAGCACACATCTACGTTAACTGCATTGTTGTAAAGAACGAAATTTCGGGATGTTCAACCCCCAGAAGAACTTTTGCCGCAGCGAAAGGGTAGGTTGCCCGCGTTCGGTCTTCTCTGGGACATTTACTCTTGTGCTTAAACTGGAAAATGCTTCAAAGTTCATTCCGATCAGCGACGGCCTAGACGGAGGATTAATACATGCACTTTACCAGCACAAAACGGCTGACGATTCGCTCAATTGTTCGAAGGCTGAGTTAATTTTATGCTCTTTTTTTCCTACTCAGCTACCTTAATTACTGATGCGGATTAGTGCTACACTGTGGTGAAAATATGGGTGCATAAAGGCGGCTTGGTTTGGCACTAGAGATCACCATGGGGAACTTCGAAGTCGGGGTTACGGCTACAGAGCCGCCAAACGGAGGGTTCGAGCCGAGCCTGCTGGAGGCCCGGGGCTCATAATTATAAAGGGGGCTAATGGCGGCGGCGTCGGAGGCGGCACTGTAGCAAACGTTCACACTGATGTGAAAAGACGATAATTAGTGCGGGCGCGTGGGCGTAGAAGCAAGGAGCGTGAACAGGGGAGTCGGGATAATTAAATTAACGGGCGTAAAAGCGTTGACACAGAACTTGGCCGCTCAACGACGACAACTCGGGGTGGCGGCAGCTCTCAGCATGGAGGTCATTGTCGACATCGTAGCTGGGGTTATTTTTATTCGTATGCCGTCTTATCTCCTCCCGTGTGTTCACCTCAAGGGCATTTCGCTAGGCTTTTTCTTCTTCGTTTACTACTACTACTACTACTACTACTACTACTACTACTACTACTACTACTACTACTACTACTACTACTACTACTACTACTACTACTACTGCTACTGCTACTGCTACTACTGCTACTACTGCTACTGCTACTGCTGCTGCTGCTACTGCTACTGCTACTGCTACTGCTACTGCTACTGCTGCTACTGCTACTGCTGCTACTGCTGCTGCTGCTGCTACTGCTACTGCTGCTACTGCTGCTGCTGCTGCTGCTGCTGCTGCTACTGCTATATGCTGCTAATGCGACTGCTGCTGCTACTGCTGCTGCTGCTACTGCTGCTACTACTGCTGCTGCTGCTACTGCTACTGCGGGGATTACTAGTACCAATGCCTCAATATTTTCGCATCTTCTTTTCAATAGATGTCGAGGGGAGATATAAAGAAACACGGGGATTGATAAAGGCAAATTTTTTCGGATGATGGCACCTGAAGTGAGCCTTCTATGACGCTAACCAAAATCTGTGACGAGAACCACAAGCGTGCGTTCTTACTCTGTACGGATAGTTCAGTGACAGCGTCTAGAAGTTGAGTCATGACAGTTCGACCGTCGATTACGACGAGGTTCACCGTATGCTCCACACCAGGTGGTGCAGGGACGGTGATTTGCGTGTGAATTAGTTTTAAGTAATCGTAGACTTGCACTACATCTACCGCTCTATATCCTCCTCCCCAACTTTTGAGGTTAACCACGCGGTCCGTGTGTTCCAGTCAGTTGGCAACGTTCCAAGCCACGGCTTTTAGCGCACCGTGATAGTTTCAAGTGCATCAGATTGTTTGTTGTGAGGAAAATGCGTTGGGCCGTCGACCTCACTCTCTCCCCCATCCCCACAATCAGTCCACCGTCCAAGCCAGTCAGTTGGTCTGACGTGGGAGTGGGTGCATTGGCTGACGTGTTGGCGTACCGGTCTTCGCGCGCCACAGCATGACCTGGCCCCCATAACGCACACACCAGGATTCACTAAATCAGGGGATATGGAGGAACCATCGCCGTCTGACTCCCAGTCTACTGGTCAGCCACTCGACACACACAGCACATACACTGGGCCGACAGCGTTGTTTGGTGTAAGCGTCAGATTGGCAACCTTATAAGTCACGGTTTCCAGGAAACCATGTTATTCTCAGGTACGTGATGATGGTGTAGTGATGTTTATATATTGGTGTAGGGAGTGTGCGCTGATGTGGCTTAGCCTTCGGTGGTTTATCGCAGGTTGTCGTGGAGGCGCATGTGTCCTAATAGGCCCATGCAGTGTGTAATGGTGCGTGCGCAGTTTTGGGAAGGAGAAATCAGGAGAGGCTGAGGGATGTCATTCGTGGTAGTGGGGGTGACAGTGGCGGTAAGAACGGCAGGAGCAGAGGGTGTGCATGGGTTATCGGTGTTGTCGCATTGTGATGAATTCCACTGTCATGGATGCGCATGTGACCGAATAGGCCCATGCGATGAGTGAATGCGCGTGGACCGTGAGGGCAGTGGAGGCGGCGATCTCTGCTGTGTGTTGGTGCTCCAGGCACTGGATTCGCAAGAGATGTTGATTCATAAGCCCTTCGTGAAGCCGGTTGGATGGAGTGCTTATGACCCATCTGCTAAACCCCTTCTGTGGACCATCTGTGTGGTGTACGAGCGCATGTTTGCACTACTTTTCACCGATTTAATTTAGGGATATTATTGGCTGAATGAGGGCATAGTAAGCCCTAAACCGTACTCTATCACTGTATCCCCATTCTTTGCCGACTCACTCCTCTGCCATTACACATTGACAGACTGCGGTCTGGTGATTAGTTGCCTGTTCGTGATCTTTGGCATCCACATGGAGCTCGTTTGCTTTGGGGAGTCAATAGAGTAAGGATGCCTGAACAGGACACGGGAAAAGGGACCAATCACAATACATGTGGCTTTGCTTTTAAATTCCAATGAAATTATGTTAAGGATTAAGGTGAGAGTTGGGGTTGAGTTTGGCGCTAGATTTAAGTCTGATATCAAGGTAAGAGTCGGGGTTAGGGTCAGGATCAGGCTAAGGGTTAGGGTTATGATCGTGTTAACCGTAAGGTTTAGGTTTACGGTAGGGTTAGGGTTAAGATTAAGGTTACAGTTTAGTTTTATGTTAGGGTTAGTGTTAGCGTTACGATACGGGTGAATTTACCCCTCCTGAAATTTACCACAATTTCACCCATTTACGTGTATGGGGCAGTTCATATTCCCGTGTCCTGTTTAGGTGGCCATACTAGGCATCCCTACGCCATTAGATCTGTATGCGTCATTTTATGATGGAACCTTGGTCTTATTCTTCTTCGAGTCTGAACTGTTCTGCCCTTCGTCGCGCTCCATCACCAAGACTATCATGATTGCTTACAACGCCCCATCACGTCCTCCAACAATTCGCACCTGGTTTTAGTTGCTGGACCACTGAGCATCCATGTTTACCGCAAGGAACCAGGTTCCAGTACTGTCGGTTCATAAATTAGCACCAGTAGCGCGCACTCTGGCCAGCCGGCAACCAGCTCCAACACATGAGCTCCGTACCCAATACTGACACAGTCAGTCGACAGCCGAGTTGCCGGGCGACAGGGGGAGGAGCCTATTCAGTTAGCTATTGTGAGAACCGCCTGTTGGCAAAACCCACTGTGGGGGGGGGGGGGGAGAGAGGGAGCGGGGCTGGACTCATTGTAGCGTTGGCAACAGATGGGATCCTGCCAACTACCCATCACCTAACTCTCTGCCCCCTCCTTCTCCAACTGCGGCCTCTCACTCGCAGCTGGGTTTTGCGAGGGACACTAAAACGGTTGACTAGTTGTACAGGTAGAGGCCATCTATCAGTTGATTGCTTGCTTTGACCCACTTGTGAAAAACTCGGCGGCTTCGGTGGCGGCCGCCGAGTTTTTCACAAGTGGGTCAAAGAAATTATTCAAATCTGCCAAAATCCTCTACTAATATCCGTTGATTATCAGTCCTTTTTGCCTCAAGGCCACCGAGAATGGTAGAATTCCCATTGGTCAATTGCGTCCGCGGCCTCTAACTTGAATTTTTAAGCGAACCTTTTTTTAGTTTTAAACGTCACAGGAATAGATCACGGGTAAACCGTTTTAATTTCACTCTAAAGCCACATGTGGGCGGCCGTATCCTGCAACCAGATCAGATCGGTTAACGCCCTTCTTGTGTTAAAAGGGTCTTACCGAATTCAGTTGACAAGCTAAGTGAGAGACGAGTTGACTTCATTCATGGTGAGCAAATGAGAATGAATTTGTGCACGCGAAATTACCAGCAACTGGTCTACTAGTCTTCGTTTTGCTGGTTGGTAATACTTCACATTTTACCTGTCTTAACATGATCTTTAATCTATCGGTCTGCAGCCCATGACTTAATGTTTTTGGACAAAGAAGTCCTTCCAATAAATGTGCGAATCTCTTTGATGCGCCACTCAAGTGCACTTACATTGAGCTTAAAACACCAAGCCAACACGAAATAGACCTTAGAGGCCCTGTCGCATAGTTCACTAGACAACCTGGCTTTGAATGGAGGACGTTTCTACCCGATATTTTGCAATCATACTTTCAGAATGAAGCATATCACCCCCCTCTCTGTCCGGCTTTCAGAAAGTCCGTTGAGGACAATAAATAACCAAGTCCACCAGACCTCCGGAATGGCACAAAAGGCTAAACCTAATCAATATTCACTCTGGTTGGGAAAATGACAAAAAAATGAGTTGATTGTGTGTTGATTGTAATGACAGCGCATCCAAGAGAGGGCAATTTGAGATTAATAATCTTGACGAGGTAAGTTGCCGCGAGGGTTTCTTGAGTACATTCTAGACTTGGTCCGAAAACATCAGTTATGACCTGCCTCCTCCTCCTCCCCCTCCCCATGCACACTGACTCACGACCGCCTTGGACGCCTTCGGGTCACGGTACAGGTCCAAACATGACAGACGCGGGGGAGGGGGGCTGGGGGAGGAAGAGCGAGATGGGTTAGTCAGTCCGCTACCTCGCCCTGACCCCATACGACAACGACTACAACAAACAAACTGACAGTCAGCCGCAAGACAGAACGGCAGAAACACAGACAGACGTTGGCGTCCAGTCGGTGGGGGAAGGGGGGGGGGGAGAATCATCAGGCTGTCAGTCGGCGTACCATAACAATCAACGCGACCCCTTCTAGCCCCCCATTCTGTGTCCAGTAGTTTCTTCAAAGGCCTGGAATGTCAGAGTTAACAAGGGCACGAAGACTGGGGCCCATGTTTGTACACAACATTTTACACCGGCAGGAGTTATTGTTAAAGCCAACCTTCAACAGATGCACAACTCGTTGACAAAACATCTATTGACGACTGCTCAGGCACTTCGTGACCTGGCCTTTGAGAAAATAACTTAAGCTCAGCATTGAAAATGGATCGAGCACCTACGAAGGAATTTTATAGCCTCTAGGTCTGGCCTAAAGTTTCGTACCAGCTACCGCATTAAATTTCGTGTAACACGAAGCTTACCTTAAATTTAATTTGCAGAATCATACCAACCACCAATTTAAAATTTGTGTAGGTGGATCAACCTGTGGTCGGTCGTCCAGTGAAATTAGGTGCCCCGAATATCTCTCTCTCTCTTTCTTTCTCTCTCTCTCTCTCTCTCTCTCTCTCTCTCTCTCTCTCTCTCTCTCTCTCTCTCTCTCTCTCTCTCTCTCTCTCTCTCTCTCTCTCTCTCTCTCTCTCTCTCTCTCTCTCTCTCTCTCTCTCTCTCTCTCTCTCTCTCTCTCTCTCTCTCTCTCTCTCTCTCTCTCAAAATGCGTGCTTCCCACTTATGTGAGTAGTGCATGTTCATTAGTTCAGGAGTGACAAGATAAAGATATGCTAAAAGAGGGTCGGGCCTGGTTGACTCAGGGTAGCCCGTCAGGAAATAAAGCACTAAATCATCGATTGGATCCCCGGTGAACGTTTGAGTTTATTTTTTGATCACAAAGTGACAACATCGAAATTTTAAAACAAGCATAACGGATGTAAATTTTAATAGATGCGGCTGTTCTACTCTCGGTTGCCAGCAAAACTTATAATAATAATAATAATAATAATAATAATAATAATAATAATAAAAAGGAAGAAGAAGAAAACGATGACGAAGAAGAAGTCGGGTTATGAGCTGCATGCTTCGTTGTCTAAACAAATCAAATCGTGCAGCAGCAGATCAACAAACATGAAACACAAGTAGGCAGTTTTAGGACATTAAACCATTCACAAACTTGGCTGGCTGACCTGAGCTTTCGAGAAATAAACACCGAGAGTTAAGCGTAGGTCATTTGAATATTGCCCAAATCTGAAACCGAAAAATAAGAATGATGATGGTGATGCTGCTGCTGCTGATGATGATAATGATGATGACGATGATGATGATGATGATGATGATGATGATGAGGAGGAGGAGGAGGAGGGAGGGAGGAGGAAGAGGAGGAGGAGGAGGAGGAGGAGGGAGGAGGAGGGAGGAGGAGGGAGGAGGAGGAGGAGGAGGGAGGAGGAGGAGGGAGGGAGGAGGGAGGAGGGAGGAGGAGGAGGAGGAGGAGGAGGAGGAGGAGGAGGAGGAGGAGGAGGAGGAGGGAGGAGGAGGAGGGAGGAGGAGGAGGGAGGGAGGAGGAGGAGGAGGGAGGAGGAGGGAGGGAGGGAGGAGGAGGGAGGAGGGAGGGGGAGGAGGAGGAGGAGGAGGAGGAGGGAGGAGGGAGGAGGGAGGAGGAGGGAGGGAGGAGGAGGAGGAGGGAGGGAGGAGGAGGAGGGAGGAGGAGGAGGAGGAGGAGGGAGGGAGGAGGAGGAGGAGGGGAGGAGGAGGAGGAGGAGGAGGAGGAGGAGGAGGAGGGAGGAGGAGGAGGAGGGAGGAGGAGGAGGAGGAAGGAGGAGGAGGAGGAGGAGGAGGAGGAGGAGGAGGGAGGAGGAGGAGGAGGGAGGAGGAGGAGGAGGAGGAGGAGGAGGGAGGAGGAGGAGGAGGAGGAGGAGGGGAGGAGGAGGAGGAGGAGGAGGAGGAGGAGGAGTATTTACCGATGAGGATATACATATTAGCTGTCTGAAGTAGCAATAATTATTCCCAGGACGTCAACTTATCACAGCTAGCTCGACGCCAGCTCTGTGGGACCGGTTCTAATTTACGGTGTTTGACTTTTTATTTACCACAACGTCCTTAGTCAAATGCAGCATTGTGTGGTGCCCCTTTGGAATAAACAGCAGAGAAGTAAACCAATGGAAAAGCGTGCACCAAATTACCCACTCCGCGGCCCCTTCTTGGCTAACAGATAAATCATGATAATGGGCCGCTTTGAGGTCGAAAATCCGTCTTGGGATCTCCACATGATGTCCCCCTTTCGGGTGAGGGATTCAGCACGTAACATGGACAATGCGTTCGCAAAGTGAGAACGTGCCTCTGCTTAGCAATTTCCTTTGGAATGTCGTTCAACTTACGAACGCTATTGAAGCCAAATCCAGGTGACCGAAAACGCAATATCCACTGTCGTGTTAGTCTTACTTGGAGGCCTTCCGGTATTGAAACTTCAGCACCGGCGAGGCTTATAGCCTTCTCGTCTGGTCGTAATTAGCCTGGAAGTTTACATAAGGGCGGAACGACCTGTTCGATGCCCCGTTCATATTTTTTTGCAAATCTGGTCCACCTGTGGGGTGCAGGCTGGCAGCCTCGAAGACAAACCACTTTGGAGACCATTTACTTGGTCATTCCTGTATATATTACAGGAAACCCAGGGACATTTTATCCCCTGGTTGATAAGAAGATAGTGTCAGACAAGTTCGGGCGATCGGCAATTAAATGCAGCACCATAAAACTAGTAAAACATTTACCATAGGAGGTAAAGTATCAGCCCGTTTTCTTATTAATTGACGATCCAGTTTTTGAGATATCGAACCACTAAGGTGGCTGTTTTGCTAAATTATTGAACCCCGTTTTACCGATCAGGTATACAGGCGTAACAGACAACCCCTACTACAACCTGATTGGATATAAACTACATCCACGATCATACCCTATCGGGCAGTATAGGTCTGCCACCAGGTGGCTTCGTTGGTGCATTTATTCTTGCGATTAATACGCCAAGGCAGTGTAGCTCTGAGGAGGAGGAGGAGGAGGAGGGAGGAGGTGGTGGTGGTGGTGGTGGTGGTGGCAGCGGTGGTGATCGCGCTTTCGGTGCCCCAAGAACACCGCAAGAACCTCGCTCAAGTTCCTTATCGAGGAAGCCATGGCAACTGATAAGAGCTGGGTGCGAATAGGCCGAAGTTTACTAGCGCGGTCGGAATTTGAAGCTTAATGCTGGGGTATGTATATGTGTGAAAATGCAAAGACGAGGAGGGGAAGGAGGACCTCGAGTAAGGACGAGAAGGCAAATTGTGTTTTCTTAGGCTCACCGCCGAGGTAGCAGTGCTAGTGAGCTCAGATGTACACTAAGCCTCAGGTCGAAGTGATGAGCGTTGACGAGTCGGTAGTATTCATAGCCGGAACGGCTTTTCCGCCTTTCTCTCTCTCTCTCTCTCTCTCTCTCTCTCTCTCTCTCTCTCTCTCTCTCTCTCTCTCTCTCTCTCTCTCTCTCTCTCTCTCTCTCTCTCTCTCTCTCTCTCTCTCTCTCTCTCTCTCTCTCTCTCTCTCTCTCTCTCTCTCTCTCTCTCTCTCTCTCTCCTTCAATTGTTGGGTTGCATACGGATATGTGTCCCCCTCCACGTAAATTCAACTTTGAGACGCGAATGCGGATAACAGGGAACTTTTATAAGAGGAAAAATGGTGTTCCGAAAGATATAAGAAGGGGAAATCACGCTTATGTTGTATGCATATTTAAATGCATTAACAAGACACTTTGTAGGAAGGTAGCTCACTCAGACCCCTGAAGGCCAACGATACTGCGGGCATGGTGGTACTAGGACCTTTTTATGGGACGAAAGTGCTGTTCATAAAGACGTGCAAAGGTCAAAAATTTACTAATCATTTTAATCCATAAAAAATGCACGTCGTGGGAATATCGTCCAACAGGAGTGCACACATCACTGCTATATCAACCGGGGTTATTTTACCAACCAGATTGACTTCAGCTATCAGAATCACGGGTTTGTAACTAGAGGACATCACAAAATTCCATAGTGTATGCACTGTACCCAATTGACCTGGTTTTAACCCCTCTGACGAAGGGGGATTTGGAACAAGATCACCAAATGACTCAGTTGAAAGATTACACGGCTGTGTCAGATGTAAGGGTGAGGTTGGAAAGATGAGTACGCTAGGGTGACCACATTTTCTGTAGTATCTGATTAACCTGCTATGGGAATCGACTCATGTAGAGAAAGGCAAAGAGATACATTATTTATGAGGTGGGAATGGCTTATATGCCTCCCTTACCTGGACAGGAACCACCCGCAGCAGAGGTGTCCAGGGTAAAGGTTAGCGTTCAGGTAAGCTAGAGTGCAGTTTAGGGTTAATTTTAACTGTGCGTTTAGTGCTTAGGGTTCTGTAATTATGAAGGTTAAGTTAACTTTAAGGCTAGTGTTAGGGTTAGCACAGGGAATGTGCGCAGGAATTATGCGCAGGGCCACCTTTATTACTCGCTCTTATTTCCGTGGTCTGTTAGAGCAGCCGCACCGTTTGTGGGATTCGGCCACCATGCAGTGAAATGTTTGTTAATTGCCCGGCAGCGCGTCCGAGTCAACGACTGCCGGGTATTCGGGTGTTCGTAAATGGCGCGATAATTACTGGGCCCACAGCATCCCAGTCGCCATAATCACCAGTGCGGGCAAGCAAATTAAATGGTAATTTAACTTTCCTGTACTGTATCCAATACTAATGTTAATCACGCTCCACCATCAGCAGGGGAGTCGTTTACCGACTACAGGCCGCATAACGATGAATCAGTCAACTGGTCATTTTCAAGACTGTCCTTGGACTTCTCCCAACGTCCTTCAGTTAGTACCCACGTCTCAACTCTTCACACTCATAGATCAGCGCGCAAGTTCATTTGCTAATACCAAGGATTAGGACGTTGAACTTTATGTAATAAGTCACAGATTCGATCCTCGGGTGTTAAAACACCTAGGGTTAGGTATAGCTGGGTGATGACGGCTAAAAAGCCAGAAATGGCCATTCCAGTCTCCCTTGTCTTTGTCGGTAATATCATTCTGCCTATATCACTAGCTGCTCTGTCTCTGCTGGTGGGGCTCTAGAGTTAACCCCAAGGCACAACGGGACGAGTGAGTCCTGTAAGCGCCCAACTACCATTGTTACTATTCCCGATAGAAACCGGCAAGACAAAGAGCTCGTAGCGCAGTGGGTAGAGCTTTAGACTCCTGCCTAACAGGTCGCGAGTTCGAGCCTCGGGGACCGCAGCGCCTGGGGTCGGGTATGGCTGGCTGATGACGGCTAATAAGCCAGAAATGGCCATTCCAGTCTCCCTTGTCTTTTTAAGTAATGGCCTTATGCCTAGGGTATACGAGCTGCTGAGCGGCTGCTGGCAGGGCTCGAGAGTCAGCCCCAAGGCACAAAGGGACGAGTGTGGCCCGTAAGGCGATCGGTCAGCGTCCCACTACCACTGTTAATTTACTCGACCGTTAACTGATAAGGCAACGAGCCAGTTGCTCAATGGTTAGGGTACTGGACTTCCAACAGGCTGCGGGTTCGAGTTTCGGGTGTTGCAACACTTGGGTTCGGCATGGCTGGCTGATGCAGGCTAATAAGCCAGAAATGGCCATCAAAATCCCCCTTGTCTTTGTCAACAATGCTATTCGACCAATGCTAATGCCAATATATAGCACATTGTCTCAGAATGAGAGCTTTTGATCAGTCATTAGTATTTATCTGTGATTTCCTTAGTAGCAATGGAACTTTAAAATTGCGGTGATTATTTAAGTCCTCTAATCTCTTCAGAAATTAATGCGCTAACTTGGAGCAAATCATTCATAGGCTCAATCCGAAAGTTGCTTTGAATATATGAGCCAAAATCCACCAAAGGCAGTTAAATAACCACATGCCATCATGAAGCCCGTAGTAATACACCTGTCACATAATTGGCTGTACTGTCAGCATAAATACTAGCTGAAAGCATTTAGTTCATACTATCGGGCTGACTCATTTCGAATTCGTTATATCAAGTTATCACACTAATTGCGGAGAAGTTATAAAACACTGAAATTGCCAGCAGGAGTATTTAACAGTAAGCGCAGGATGAATGCCGAGGGTCCACTGATGAGCCGAAACCCTTGCGGTTACTGTACACAGGGGTGTCTGCGTTTTTGGCTAGTATTCATACTGTCAAGTATGGTGTATCACGTAACAGCCGTGGTTGTTTCCTTGGGTAAGGATGCCTTGTACGACCGCCCAAACAGGACACAGGAACCGCCCCGCCAACTTCAAATAGGTGGCCTTGTGAAAATTGCAGGAATGGTATATATTACTGTATCCTAACGCTAACACACTGACCCTACCAAACAACTAAACTGTAGCCTTTATCTTAACCCTATCCACACCCTAAACGTAAACCCTGCAGCAGGGGTCGGCAAACTTTTCGGACTACTAGGCCATTTCAGGAGGTCAAGAAGGCACACTAGGTTAGAAGAAACAAGGTGTCCAAGGAAACGTTCATCATTCAAAAATACAGTACGATCAATGGGAAACATGATGTTGCATGCTCTTAGAGACCGAGACAATATCAGGTTCTAATGATGAGGAGTTCAGCAACAGCATGTCATTAAGGCGATTGTCAGTGAGCTGAGAGCGCAGCTTGTTCTTACAAAGCTTCATTTTGGAGAACAGCTGCTCGCACAAATAAGGGCTGCCAAACATTGCGATCAGACGCTTGGCACGGGCTAACAAAACCGCGACAATTCAATTAGGCCGGATCCAACAATAATTAACTAGGGGGGGCGTTAGGCCGGACTGGAATACTAGCTAGGCCGTATCTGGCCTAAAGTCCGGAGTTTGCTGAACTCTGCCTTACAGGTACCATGACCTTGAACCTTAACCCCTAGCATAATCCGGACCCTAACCCCAACTCTGACTTTAACCCCAAATTAAATTTAACCCTAAACTTAACCCGAACCCTAAAAGTGGGCTCTTGCTGAGGAGAGACGGCGACAGTCCCAAAGCAAGCTGGGTTCCGATGCCTGGCGCTCCATGACTGACTTCTTCCTGTTTCGGCACTTTGAGGTTGGTCGTGATAATCTGTAAGAATGTCGGGCCAAGTTGATAAAGCTTAATTGTTGTAGCCGACCAGAGCTCAAGTCCTGAACCACCGGCCTTCGAATGGAGGAAACTTTTCACGCGACAAGCAGTCAATAGCCGCGTTGGTTTTATAATTTTCCATGTTCTGTCAACAAATTACCGCAAATCAGTTAAACAGAAGGTTGGCATTTCGAAGGCTTTGCACGCTAGCATGCCTTCTTCTCCATACTCATAGTATACAAGTTCGGTAGAGTATCCGACACTGGGTCGCTCCGAATTGAGCCTTCATCGTCTGTGTTAGCTGACTACTGATTTTCGTCACACCGCAGAGGTTATCTAGTACAGATCGGAAACGTTATATACATCCTCCCTCCTCCTCCTCCTCCTCCCTCCTCCTCCTCCCTCCTCCTCCTCCTCCTCCTCCTCCTCCTCCTCCTCCTCCCTCCTCCCTCCTCCTCCTCCTCCCTCCTCCTCCTCCTCCCTCCTCCTCCCTCCTCCTCCTCCTCCCTCCTCCTCCTCCTCCTCCCTCCTCCTCCCTCCTCCTCCTCCTCCCTCCTCCTCCTCCTCCTCCTCCTCCTCCTCCTCCTCCCTCCTCCCTCCTCCTCCTCCTCCCCTCCCTCCTCCTCCTCCCTCCCTCCCTCCTCCTCCCTCCTCCTCCCTCCTCCCTCCCTCCCTCCCCTCCTCCCTCCTCCCTCCTCCTCCTCCTCCTCCTCCTCCTCCTCCTCATCCTCCTCTAATTTCTGAAACAAAATTTTATATGCTTGCTGTTGTCATAGTTACCCGATAATTTGATAGATTTATGTTTACTCATTTTTCTAGCATTTAGATCACAAAATATTTTCGTATGTTTCACGTACAGAAACACCGCCAGCATACGAGGATCATATATTCACAACGAAACATGGAAGCTCATAAAAAAGACCACGGCATTAAAGAGACTTAATGCATAGCTATGTTTCCACATCAAACTTTTGGGGGCGAAAGTCCTCACCAAGGTTATCGGAGACTGAATCGAGACAAACTAGTATCCAAATCCCTACTGTCGAGCTGTGGGACGTAGTCATATAGTTATTACCACCGAAACCATGAGAATCAGTTGTAAAGATGGAAGAGCTAGAGCGTCGTGCGGGTCAACGCGCTGTCCTTTTGACCCCCTAACAGAGGACGAAAGACAAGAATTTAGCATAGGAATAACAAGAAGCAACCCAATAAAATATTTACTTTTCCAAAGGGTTCACGAAATAAAACCACCAACACGGCTTCCAAAATATCCAGGTCAATACGAAAACAACTATTCTTATAGTATATTCAATAACACATCAACTGTAGCAGTATCTCCCGGCCCTAAGTTTTGTAAGCCTTGTTGAAAATTTATTCAGTTTGAAGTAGAAACCCAGAACGAGAATCTATAGAACTAGTGCCCGCTTCCGAAAACGGTATCCAACACTAAGAAGCATCACCAATGAAGTTAAGTTACCATTACCCGGACCAGAGACCAAAAGGCGGAGACTGCTGACAAAAGCACACATGAAGAAGTTAGAACGACTTTTGACAGAACAAAGGCATCTTCATAACTAGACCGGATACAGGAACAGCGTCACACACATCTCTTGACTGCCTGGTCTACTAAGATAAAAAAAAGGGCGACCTGGGACGTGGGACATTTTCCATATCAGGCGAACGCGAATTGGTTAGCAGAGAAACCCAAGCCGGTATAACATCTGTCAACAGCACTTAGTTATCGGAATATCTTCGAATTCATTGACGACGCCAAGGACCCGAACCTAAAGGGAATGGTTATACTTACGCTAGATGTTTCCAAACTTTGTACAAACGTTCTGGCCACAGAGACAGTTGATTACATTCAGGAATTCCTATCGCTTAATCAGCAGGAAATGGAAATGCAGACTAATGCACACAATAAATTATTACTAAGCTACACAGTAAATATGCAAGTCCGTTTTGAATAGGCGATTTTGCTTTGAGCGCACCACGCGGGCCTTTCAGCCGATGTTTTCACGGACGAGCTGGAGCAATTTCTTCTAATAGGTCACATCTATAGACTAACATATGGCGGTTGTTATACTGATGACCTCCTTGCTATTCCGACCATAGAAGCAGATGTAGCTGCCCTCTTTGGTGATTTAAATGAGACAAATCAGTCGGTCGAGTTGACTTTGGAAATGAAAACGACTGTTTCACTCCCTTTATTAGACGTCCTTCTAGGCAGGTGACCTGAAGGCAGCGTTCATCGGTAGAGAACGTGGTCAGGAAAATATATAAACGTCGGCAGTCTCGTGTCCCCCCACCCTCCCCCAACGTAAATCCAACCTAGTCCATTGTTTGTTCCAAAGAGCTAGATAAATTTTGTTCGGCTGATAGCATCGAGGAGGAGGTATTTATTGCAAAGAATATTGTCGAGAAACCAGCAAAACCATCACATGAACTGCAGAAAATAACTGTTTCCCAAAATCCCTCACAAGGGGACGCGACGAGTAAACTCCTACGAAGACACCTTGTCCAAGCTGTCCTACGAACCATGCCAGCAGTAAACGCTCGATAAGTATTCTCGGCAAACCCTGTTTTACTCGGAGAAGGTAAGGTCAGATTGCCAATTCAGCTTGAATTGACTCCTTCACTTGTTCCTGTGGGGCAAGCCATAGAGGTCGCACGAGTCGGCACCTATCCAAAGGCATAAGGGAACACCTCCAGACATGGCTGAGGAAAGACAAAGGTAAGAGCATAAGCAGCGCTATTCTCGCATCGCTATTCTGGGCATCGTGTGGTCGGAGCCCCGCCTAACTACCCTATGTTCCTGGGTCACTGCTAACAACAGCAGCACCGGATGCCGTCAGCTTATGCAATTTGGTCCTGTGCGCACAGAAGAACCTCATACAAACTCCGCGTTTACCCTGGTCAAAAGTCGAGTAACTGCAGGCGACTCTGCCCCACTCACCATCCCCTCCCTTCCCCTTACATGACTCTCCATAACCCTCGCGGCCTACGAACTTACAGTCTCTTGTCACCCTCTCGCCCATATTCGCACACCCGTTTGTGTGTTAAAATTAACATTACTCGAGTGCTCTACGCGCTGACACGCTTTGCTCGACTCCGTTCTCATATAAGTGTACTGCCCTAACGAAAAGTGAGCATGCAAACGCATGCTCGCTAACTAGTATTCTGAAACAACAAAGAGTAATTGTACTACGAAAAGACGTACCATCATTTGGAAATAGTAATGAAGGCTGTATTCTTGAATGTACCTTTATAATAAATCGGATCATTCCATTGTCAACGCGCATTCGGTAAATTAGCCTAGCTGGTGTCAGAGGAGGGATAAAACATGAGATCAATTAGTTGGGCGATAAGGTAATATTAGATCTGGCAAACTGTCGGCTCTGGGACGTCCACACTGCACTACAAGATATATTTGCCGGGCGTATGACAGGAACGTCGGGCAGGGTGCTTCGATGAAGGGTAACAAACCTGTGATATTGACAGTACTCGCGAGTAAAGTGAGAGAAACTGGTGAGCCGAGTCCACCACGTATACTCTTACTTCTTAGACTGGTCGCTCATCAGTTATTGTCCAAAGGAACTACTTGCCATCCCGTCCCAAATCTGATCAGTTGGCACCCCCGGTGACCTCTCATCGTCTCAGAGGCCATATTAACCGCAACGACAACCACCCGTAGCTGTGTCTCTCTTTCTCTCCCCCTCCCTGCTAGCGAGACAGATTTTCGCACGAAACGCTGAGGCCTACCGAAACACCTTCGTTGTTCTCCTGAGCAGTGTAAATGAGGACTTAGTTAATTGACCGGTCAGCAGGGCTCAAAATGAGCTACTCAGCCAACCCTCACCTTCAAATGAAGGACGTTTCAACCTCTACCACCAGCCCATAGGGCCCTGCAACCGCAGCAGTTCTTGTCGTCCCCCCTACCCCCGAGGCTCACCAGCGCTAGTCAAGTTAACAGCTGGTTGAGAAAGGATGACCGCGTCTGGGCGACAGGGGGATAGGTGTGTCATGTGTCGGCGGCGCGACCGTGAAGGCCGGCAGCGGGTGACCACTGGTCTACCTGACGAGACTTCAGCCATATCCAACCCCCGCCCCCTACCCCCCCCACCCTCGGAATCAGACGCCAGGGGGTCTATTACTGTGCGCTATTGTTGACCGACCGATGCACTTTAAATGAACAGCTTTCACTCAAACCCGGCACAAAAACGGGCGCTATTTATCATTGAGGTGAGCGACAACAGAACCCTATCGCTCCCCGCCCACCCAACTTCTACCTTTGCCGCTGTAGTATGTCTTCACATTGTTCATGTGCGGTCGTGCATGTGTGTAGAGCGGTGGAGTCACGCGAGCCGGAGGTAACATCATCACTGTCGCCGTCAAAATACCGCCACTTGAATGGCATAGCAGCTCCAGACCACGCATTGCTGAAGATGAGGCTTTAAAGGTAGCAGGATGTCTAGACCAAACTTTTATTCCAGCTGTATGTCGAGCAAACTGAGGCAGGAGTACGTAAGCGGGATCTGTCAATTAGATAAAACCAGACTGTCCCCTACCCATAATGAGGCGTGTGCGTGTGTGTGTGGGCATGTGTGTGTGTGTGTTGGGGGTGTAGGGGTACTAGTTAGGGGCAGCACCACACAGCTTGCATTTGGTCGCTCCATTTGTCTCGTACAGGTGTTGAATGCTCCTGTGGCCGCCTCTAACTGGTACCCAACTCTCACCTGTGGCTCCACGAAGTTGGGTTCTTCCCAGCGGCCACACCCCGGGCAACCGTCACGACCGGCGGGCTAAACCAGGTGAGGGTCTCCGGTGTTGTGTGTGCCTCCACACTCGGTATGTCTGACTCCCGAACTTCCCACCTCCCCCTCTCAAAAGTCCTACGGTGGGGGCGACAGCAACCCCGTAGGCGGCCCAGACTAACTCGGGTCGTTCTCCCACTAAAACAAATCCGTGACCCATAGTGGAGTTCGGCAGCCGTCTGGGATGTCCGAGCAGCCCTATTTAGGGATAGCACTGCTTGCCTCCTCGCGGAGGAAGGGGCTAGAAAATGTGCCCTAAACAAATGCTGGTTATCACGTCTTCTGCAACCGGCCGCGGCTCGCACATCGCAAACTACGCGGTCGTAAAACTCAAACAAACAACAATACCCCCCGTCCCCATCCCCCTCGCCATACTCTCCAGGCTGCTCGGGTGAGTCCACTCACACTAGCAGCCTGGAATGTCGCTCCCTTTTAGACAATCCTAGGAGCAACCGGCCGGAACGGAGGACGGCGCTAGTCGCTCGGGAACTGGCGCGCTACAAGGTGGACATTGCTGCTCTCAGCGAGACCCGATTCCCTGAGCAGGGTCAGCTGGAGGAGGTGGGGGCCGGCTACACTTTCTTCTGGAGCGGCCGGCCAAAGGCAGAACGACGCGACGCTGGTGTTGCCTTTGCCATGCGTAACGACATCGTGGGACGTCTGCCCTGTCTGCCGCAGGGTATCAATGATCGCCTGATGAGCCTCCGCCTGCCTCTTCGGGGAGACCAGTTCGCCACCATCATCAGCGCCTACGCTCCCTCAATGACGAGCTCTGATGCGGCGAAGGACAAATTCTACGAGGACCTGCATGCCTTGCTGGCGACTGTGCCGAAAGAGCACAAGTTAATTGTCCTTGGTGACTTCAATGCCTGCTTCGGGACGGACCACGCTGTCTGACAGGGAGTGCTGGGTCCCAACGGTCTCGGTTGCTGTAACGATAACGGCCTCCTTCTTCTGCGAACGTGTGCGGAACACCATCTCCTGCTGACCAACACCTTCTTCCGCCTTCTGACTCGGGAGTAGGCATGTGGATGCACCCTCGGTCGCGACACTGGCAGATGTTGGACTATGTTCTCGTCCGGAGGTGAGATCGACAGGACGCGCTGGTGAGCAACGCGTTCAGCGATGCCAATGTTTGGACGGATCAATGCCTCATCATCTCCAAATGAGGCTCTGACTTCAACCCCACAAATGCCCGAAGATAAGCGACTGCCAGATAAGTTAAATACTCTTTTGTCAAATTTTTCTGCTCACTGTTTTGAGTTGAGCAAACAAATAACCCAGAAACTAGAGGTCAACTGTGAAATGGCAACCAGTCCACCGCCATCGAAGTCCTCGGGAGCGCACGCCGTCAACACCAGGACTGGTTTGACGACAATGACGCCGATATCAGCAACTTACTCACGGAGAAGAATGGACTACCCAAAGCCTGCATGAACCTTCGGACTGACGCCACCAAAGCAGCCTTCATCGGATGCCGCCGCCTTGTGCAGCAATGGCTGCGGAAGATTCAGGACGCCTGGATGTTCCGAAAGGCTAAGGAATTCCAGGGGTATGTTTACCGCAATGAAATAAACAACTTCTTCAAAACCATTAAGGGCATCTATGGCCCCCGCATCAAGGGGATCTCACCGCTGCTCAGCTCTGACGGCACAACACTGCTGACAGAGAAATCGCAAATTTTGAAGCACTGAGCTGAGCACTTCCGAAGTGTCCGTAATTGCTCATCAGCCATTTCCGATGCTGCCGTTGACCAGCTCCTTCAAGTAGGCATTAACACTGACCTGGATCTGCTGCCTTCCCTACCAGAAACCATCCGGGCCTTGCAGCAGATTTCCAGCGGTAAAGCACCGGGATCCGACGCATCCCACCGGAAGTCTACAAGCATGGTGGGTCCCGGCTGATGGCAGAACTAGCAACACTCCTCCAGGAGATGTGGCGCCACTGACACCAGTACACAACCTGTTAATTATGAGTTTTTTTACATGAATATCACGCACGTTGCACTGCTCTAAAATAGGAAATAAAAGAATTCGGGAAAATGTTTTTATGATCAGGAGCTGAGATAGTTCTTACTATTGTCGATAAAGTCATAATTGCCATGATCGTCTTCTGTAGATGGCCGCTTGTTTGAGCGTTACTTACACCCAAAAATGCCCTGAATCACAAGTTTTTCCTCTGTTCCTACCAAGTGGAACACTTAAAGATGCCCTTAATCGTCAGAAGCTAAATTTTGTCCACTTATACCAAAACAGCCCCCCCTGGAAGTATAAATTAAATTTGAGGCGAGCGTTTTGAATGAGTTTCAATGACGACCTGAAGCACGAATACGAGTAGTCTTCTCAAACAGAATCCGCCCACCTCCCCCCCCTTCTTTGTCTTACCAGATGCGTTATTGTTTGCATGGCCAATGATCGTGTTCCAGGAATTTCATCTGCCAGCTTCGAAGATCCCTTGTCCGGCGCACAGAAGCATTCCGGTGTGCGCCTATTCCCCTGGGATCGAGGACATTGGCCCCTAACCACAAACCCCGCTGTTTGAATCACCATCAGTCTGAGCGCCTGTTCCAGATGTGTGAAGCCGGTGACGAGGGTGTTGCATCTGCTCTCAATACGAACATCGGATTCACCTAACTTTCAGTGTGACAGGTCCATTCTCTAACTTACGTATCATCTCCAGGGGTGATTATTTTGAAATTTTATAGCCATGTCTTGCTGGGATAAATTGACCATGACCTCAAAATACTAACTGGGTTTCCATTGGTCTCAAGGCCACTCCGAGACTGAGGCAGCGGAGAGGAGGAGGGGGTGGGGTGGGGTCTCGTGACAAAAGAAAATTAAATTTAAATAAAAACCTCCCCCACTTCACACAAAGGGCTTCCAAATTTTTTCAAAAAGGAGATTCAGAAGAGGAAGAAGAAGGTGCGGTTACTGGAATAAAAAAATTTACAGGTCTGATATTTTGGATCCTCACTGGAATCCATCATCAGAGGCAGTCAGAGAAAAGGGTCTGAGATTGCTGCAATTTTGTAAAAGGGCACTTGAATATACGGCAGGAGCCATAAGCACGAGGAAAAAAAGGTGGAAGCTGGTTGCTTAATTGGAGGGGGAGTGGAACAGAGAGTGAGGTAGATGCAGGGCTGTTGTTTTTGATGAAGATGGTGATGATGACGACGACGATGATGATGATGATGATGATGATGATGATGATGATGATGATGATGATGATGATGATGATGATGATGATGATGATGATGATGATGATGATGATGATGATGATGATGATGATGATGATGATGATGATGATGATGATGATGATGATGATGATGATGACGAGGACGACGAAGATGAATAAGCTATTCGCATCTTAGTGGTGGGAGCGGCAGCTGAGATGGTGGTAGTGGCAGCGGTGGTGAAAGTAATAACAGTAGTGGTAGCAATAATAATAATATTAATAGTAGATTTAGTAATAGTAGTAGTAGTAGTAGAAGTAGTATTAGTATTAGTCATATTAGTATTGGTAGTAGTTGTATTATTGGCAGTAGAAGTAGTAGTTATAGTAGTCGTAGTGATAGTAGTAGTTGTAGTATTAGTAGTAGTAGTAGTAGTAGTAGTAGTAGTAGCAGTAGTAGTAGTAGTATTAGTAGTAGTAGTAGTAGCAGTATTATTATTATTATTAATATTATTATTATTATTAGTAGTAGTAGTAGTAGTAGTAGTAGTAGTAGTAGTAGTAGTAGTAGTAGTAGTCGTAGTGGTAGTAGTAGCAGTATTGGTATTACCAGTAATATCAGTAGTAGTAGTATTAGTAGTAGTAGTAGTGGTAGTATTAGTAGTGGTAGTAGTAGTAGTACTAGAAGTATTAGTAATAGTAGTAGTATTAGTAATAGTAGCACAATTAGAAGTGGTAGCAGTTGATGATAAAGTAGCAGCAATAGCAGTAAAAGAAGGAGTATTAATAGTATTAGTAGTAGTATTAGTAGTAGTAGTAGTAGTAGTAGTAGTAGTAGTAGTAGTATTGGTAGTAGTATTGGTAGTAGTAGTATTAGTAGTAGTAGTAGTATTGGTAGTAGTATTAGTAGTAGTAGTAGTAGTAGTAGAAGTAGTGGTGGTAGTAGTAGTAATAGTAGTAGTAGTAGTAGTAGTAGTAGTAGTAGTAGTAGTAGTAGTAGTAGTAGTAGTAGTAGTAGTAGTAGTAGTAGTAATAGTAGTATTAGTAGTAGTAGTAGTAGTATTATTATTATTTTTATTATTAGTAGTAGTAGTAGTGGTAGTTTAATTTTGAAGGCCGATAAACGAAGCATTCGTATTTAAAGAGGAATGTTGTCAAAGTAGTACAACGAAGTAAGAAGGTAGGTACTTCTAACCAGAGGTTGCCATTTGATTATTTTATAAAAACTGTTCATCGCTCGTATGTGCAACGCATTTTAACATCTCCAGAAGACTGGCTCCTACGTAACTACTTATATTGCTTCAGGGCCACAACATTTTTTCATAAGGTCACGAAACGGTGAATACCCACTTCACGCTCAAAGTTATTCTGACGAAGGTAAGTTGAAATTTAAACTGCATGAATCTGCTGAAGTCACAAGGACGGCGGGAGTAGCTAATTTCTGGTTTGCCTGTTTGGTTCCAGTCAGTATGCGTATGATTAATCGACAGTCCCTTGCCGCTAACCAATGAAAATAACCGCAACCCATGAGTACTGCTCACTTATCGGTTCATTTGAGAGGGCCTTCTAGGGAGTAAGTAATAACAGACTGCAGCACAGGGAACTTAATAATTCCCCAGAGTTATAAATGAAACGACGGTCTAGAGGGCAGCCAGCCAACCAGCGGTGGCGGCGGTGGTGGTTAAATCTTAGCTGCTTACAACAAATCATTGTAGAAAAGTATTCAAAGACTGACCGGTTCCAACAGCGTCCAACTGCTTTAATTTGCGCCCGAACAACGCATAACAGGGTCTGAAATATGAATGGTGGTGCTACTCATGAGTTTTTGTTTCGTTTTTTTGTTTGGTTGTTTTAATTGACTGCCAGTACTGCTGACAGAAGCCAATCACAGATGCGGGTTTTTTTCGCTGGGCGCTCGCGAGTAACTGGCGCCATTTTCATTGATTCTGAAGGTTGCGCAATGTAGGTGTTTGTGAGTATGACCTGACTGCAGGACATGGTACGGGCGCAGGCTGTTCGCGGGAGTTCGATCGAGGGACTCATCGGCAATCACGTGGTATCGAAGGCCAAGCGATCCAGGCCTTTACCGACAAAATGACAAAGGAGAATTAAATGGTCACTCCCACATTACAGTCGCCATCGTCACGCCACCGATGCAGGGCAGACCTGCAGCCCAACTGACGGGGTCTTCAGCTCAATAGTCACCTGAATTAGGGTTCGAAGATCTAACTTGTAGATGTACTGTGATTGGCTGTTAATGAAAAATTATTCGAGAATGGCAGTCACAGGATTTATCGGTAAAACTACTCGAGGTAAAAGGCCTTAAAGTCGACGAGAAGGTTTAATAACCTCCTTCGACAGCGCAAACACCCCAGAGAACGCCCTTTTTTCCGGTTCTGGAGCCTACGCCCCAAAGGGTAAAACATACCGTAGCAAGACATATGCGCACCACAAACAGCAAAATGGGAACAAAGCACTAGCTAGTTTGCAGTTAGTGTCAGTGACCGATCGCATGAAATGTAAACCGAATTTCTGAAAGACATTTTTGTGCAGGAACGATTACCGAAGTGAGGTTTTACTAACTCTCGGTCGTAAGAAGGACCGATTTATCCCGTCACTTGATGCAAGTCAAGCGCGTTTAAATTTATCACAGTAGGGAATTGATTGACGTGTCGTGCGGATGTATTCTTCAGTGACGTCATATAATCTTAGAGAGAACATAGTCCTATATTTTCTATTTAAAATAAAATGCAATGAAATTAGCATAATACAATGCATAACGCACGGGATTCATGCGTTAGTTCATATCATCATACCAGCGATTACATTTCGGATCGCCGGCCTGCCGAAGTTATTTCGAAAGTGTTGATGCCCTTGTAATTATCCTGTGCACACGGACCCATAAGGACCAGCAGGCCTAGCCAGGGGGCCAGTAGAAGCCTATAGTCTTTGCACTTTACTGGAGTGCAGAACTGCTCCGCGAAATCACGAACTTGTATCAAAGAGTGCGCGCATATATTCCGGTCTACGGTGAGTGCTACGATCAAAGATCGATAGTGCAGCAGCGGATACATAACCGTTTCGTTTTCTTGGTACGAGAACACCACGCAACTAATCGATACTGGGGACGTTAATGGCATTTGCCAACCCCTGCCCCCGGCTGGTACAACTGATTGACTGTCGTACACGGGGTATTCGCTCTACGCATCGAGCTATCAGGTCTGGTCAGGACCGAAGTGGTTTCGGAAAACTCGGGGTGCCCAAAAAGACGCTTTTCTCTTTCTCGAAACGGTGAGTCTGAAGACTAACGTTCACTTTTCAAGAAGATAGAGGAGTTTAATTGCTCCCGGAATGAAAACGACAGTCCCTTTAGATTTCCAGTTCGTCCAAGTGCCAGTTCTCCGATAATTAGCAGCAAGAAGGCAATAATTCTAGCCGTTCTGGCCGTAAGCGGCTGGTTTCATTCATCTGAAAATGCCTTCCTGAGGTTTAATATGCCTTGGGAAGGGAGGGTGGATAAAGTATGCATACTAAAAATGCAATCATCCATGGTTTTTTGATCCGGCTTGTCTGGAGTTCGTATCGACAAAGTCTACATAAGAGCCACTTTTCAATAAGGAACGTTTGTTTTCCTTGCAACCGACAAGGCATCACTTGAACATCCAAACAAACGGCTCCTAAGCAGTAAATTTGGCTTCTACTGCCATGAAACACATTTCGCAATGAAGCTGAGCAGTTCCACTTCCAGCAACTTCCATAATATCCCCTATCACAACCGGCTTACCAATACGCCAATCTCAGCGTTACCATACCATCCATGCACTTTAAATTTGTCATTTTATAATTGTCGACGCATTTTGTCAGGGGGTGCATAATGTGCTATTAATAAACGTTGTACTAAGTAACAAAACTTTAATAACGAAACGGACTGTGGGATGGAGATGCATAGCTGATTAATGTGCAGACTGATGGCTGCAGAGAATTGACTATTTACCAGTTCAGAACCAGCAAACACAAAACACCCATCGAAGTTGCTCGCCTTGCAGTCGCATCTGCTACAGCGTAAAAGCAAAGAAGGTTAAGGAAAAACTAACCTAATTTATTCGAATGAACAAACGATACTGTTGCTCAGTTTAACAATGCAGTAGTATGCTACCCTACCAACAGGTAACCCTAACATCCACGTTTGGCAAATAGTTGAAGCTTCTTTGTGGAGGACTTGTTACGAAACAACTTTATATAGGTTATGAAAGTTGTCCGTCTGAGCACTGCCTTTCGAGTCTCATATCCATAGACAACTGATCTGATGAGCAGGGCAAGAACTAAAGGCAGTTTAAAAATGCCACAAAGACAAGGGAGAGTGGAATGGCCATTTCTGGGTCACTAGCCGTCATCAGTCAGTCATACCCAACCCCTGGTGGTGTCCCAGCCGAGTTTCGAACCCGCGGCCTGCTGATCAGAAGTTAAACGCTCTAACCATTCAGCCACGAGTTCTTTGTCATGCTGGTTTAGAACGGGAATATGGACATTGATGGATGAACGCTCACCGATCGCTAACGAAACTCACTCGTCCCCGTCTGATTTGGGGCTCACCATCGAGCCCTGGCAACAGCCGCAAAGCGGCTATTAATAGTATTATTATTATTATTACTACTACTACTACTAATACTACTACTACTACTACTACTACTACTACTACTACTACTACTACTACTACTACTACTACTACTACTACTACTACTACTACTACTACTACTCCTACTACTACTACTACTACTACTACTACTTCTACTACTACTACTACTACTACTACTACTACTACTACTACTACTACTACTACTACTACTACTACTACTACTACTACTACTACTACTACTACCATACTACTACTACTACTACTACTACTACTACTACTACTACTACTACTACTACTACTACTACTACTACTATTACTACTACTACTTCTAATACTACTACTACTACTACTACTACTACTACTACTACTACTACTACTACTACTACTACTACTACTACTACTACTACTACTACTACTACTACTACTACTACTACTACTACTGCTGCTACGAAAGGCAGCAACTTCATAACAAGCGTCTGAGTAACTTTTCCCATCGGTGAGATGGCATGAAGGAACCTGTCAGCTCTGTCCTGTCTTGGCGATCAACTGCTTGCAAGCCCCATCAACCGTACAGTCTCTTCAAACGACATCTAGGCCTCTACCAGCAAGGTAAGTGCGCCATCTCACCTGTTTAAACACACAGTGGAAATTGCACACATTATCAGCCCGAGGGTGTGAGCTCATAGCTTGCCTACCACGTACAGTGGGAATCTTGTCTGTCTGTGCTCATTTTCGTCTGCTTTCTAGCTGAATCACATAGTATAATGGCGTCATTTGCCAATAAACACCCCCAACAACGATCCCAATGATATCACTGACAGTGCCCATGGACAATGTTTTAAAACTCTTCAGCGTAGCCTAAGCTAAGCTTCGCTAACGTGCTGGGGACCGATGTTACTGACAGCTACACCTTTTTAATCATTTAATTGCCCCTGCGTGATGTGCGCAGATGGATTCTGGATGTGGGTGAAAGAGAAACAGAGTGACAGGTGTCACGCTTCTCTGCTATAATGTACGAGTGCGGCCTGTATTACTTTACTGATTGGAGACCGCGTTGTCAGTGCTGGCAGGCTTGAGAACATGGCTTCATTGGTCCGTTTGATCATCGCAAATACATGCTTCTGATGCACTAAAATGAGTTTGGGCGTCGGATACTCAACCTCTGGGTACATCTTGACAGTATTTAAATAACCGCTGCAGGCTGGGAATCGTTTGTGTGCATCCCTCTGCCCTCCCAACAGGACAGGCGAAGTGTAGCGCCTCCACGCCCGGCTGCGTAATGCACGTGGCATTGTGCCACTGTTAGGAAGGGGACCCCTCCTCCTTGGTCTCAACCTTGCCTTAAACCTAGCGCTAACCCTAACATTAACAACAATCCCAAAATTAACCCTCAACCTAATTTCCTAGGAAGATAGCACAAAGCCACCTGACTCCGGGGCGTTCTATTCCCCTGTACTGATTAGGGCGGGGTGGTAGGGGAAGGGGGGAACGTAAACCACCCGTACCCACCGGACTAACCATTTGACCCTCGCATCATGGGTAGTGACAATCTGCGCACCACCCGCAATTGTTTTGCTGTCGGCCATGACCTTGGGTGTGTTTGGTCGTGTTGGTACGGTCCATAAGGAATGACACGTAAAGAATTTGACTAGTATGTCGGCTTCCACCTACGTACCCCTACATGTTTCGCCAGACTGACAGGGCTAAGTATAATTTCCGCCTACTTCAGGTGGCCAATCAAACTGGAGTTTTGAGTTGAAGGTCAAAGTGCATGGTTATCTATCGTGATCGCTCCCTAAAGTTGGATGGTGTCGAGGCAAATAACAGAATGCTCTGGCACACGCCACAGCCCAAGGCAATATGTCCATGCAGGTTTCTGATCGGTAACCTCCGTCATCACACTCACCTCCAACCGGTTTGGTGATGTATTAACGCTAAAAAAACGAATGTATTTTTGGAGGATAATGCAGTCAGTGCTGAACCGGCCCTCTTTCAACTGCAGTTTGTATTGGAAATGAGAAAGAAAAACTTGAGGAAGGCCAGTACCGAGGCAAAAAATGCAATCATTTGATGGACAATTGGTTCATCATATTTTTTACCAACGGACTGCTCTGCTGTTCAACTTTTTAAGCTGTCTCTCAGAAAACTCTTGAACTAAAAATCAGTGGCAAGACGAGAACACATGCAAACGCAACGTATACGTTTGCTTTGAAAAGTACACTTGGCACGAACCTAGGTGGGTCTGGTCGCTGATGCGTAGATGCCAAGCGCCGAATACTTTTGTCAGGACGTCAACCAATAATGGATAGCGCAGGCAAATGACGTACTGGTGCAGACCATGGCCAGTAGCCTAAAAGAACACGGGCAGGTATATTGCCGCTGCCTAGGAGGACCTCCATGCGACTTTTCGACCTGGTACAGGTAACTTAAGTGTTATTAGCTGCGTCTGAATGCAATTATCACACAGAGAAGTTCCTTTTGAAGGCAAAAAAGGCGAGAAAAAAGAAAGCGCAGCTTGTCTACCTTCAGTATAGGCCCCCTCCCGAGCACGCAGTCAGAATGTCAGAGTAGCCTGAGTTCAGTTCGAGTCTTGACTCTGACGTCAGGTCTGCAGAATCTCACAAATAGCGGCTTTATTACTATACTTTCACTCATAACCAATAACAGCCTCCACAGACTCTATTTTTATGCACAAGCTGAGTCGTAAGAATAAAGAAATACGGTAAGTAGAACTTGTTTACTTGATTTTAGAAACAGAGCTGGTGGAGCTTTATGCGTTTCAACGTAGAAATCTAGAAGTTAGGAAGAGAAAGACCTCACAATAGACTGTGCTAACCTAAATCGGCATTTCTGACAGCAACTGACAGCGAAGTAGACATCATTAGACGCATCTTCTCACTCACGGGCGGCATAGTGTCCTGAAGAAACATATGCGGATCAGCGTTGAAACGGTACTATCACGGTTGAGGCATGGTAACCCACATAAAACGTCTTGCTCTGCTAGTTCCTCGATGGTAAAATCAGCTGCAATAAGTTGTTCCGGTGGTAAAATCTGTCAGCGATCAGAAATGAACGAAGATTGGAGGATTTCGAAGCCAGTTTATGAAAATACTCCATGCATCGAAATGCGCAAACAGCATTTCGTTATAACAGAACCCCTGTCATTGAGATTCACAAACCCAGCCGATAACCCACAGGACTGGACCTGCTGTGGATAGCCTTAAAATAATTTTTAAAGGAAAATTTAGCTTTCATCCTTCCGAGTTAGGCACAGGTTTCATTTACATGCGAGCTTGTTTTCGGGGCAAAGCTGGTGAGGTTTACCATAACCGCGCTTGAATCCACTCTTGTAGAAAACTTTAGCCAATTCACTACCAAGAATGTTATCTTGAAAAAATGGCTCTTTTTCAGATCAATGCTACAACCGGGTTATGTTTTTCAATCCAAATTGGCAGGTATTGGAACACGACACTTCTCTAACTTATTCATTTTCCCGATTTGTAAAAAATTCGGCGGCCTGGGCTGGATTGGAATGCACGACAGCAAGGGGAAGACTTCCGTAAATACAACACTCGAACCACCTGAGCTGCGAGGCCCCACCGGGAGATGTGAGTTTGATCCTAATTGGTTCAACTTACCCGCTCAGCCTACCGCAACCCATATCATCCACAAATTCTGACACGGCAAGCTGACTGTCCAAACAGGATCTCCTAAGCAGTCAGCATAGAATCTACCAGATGACTACCAGGCGTACGATGAAGTGCTTCTGAACCACTGACCTCCTCCTCCTCCTCCTCCTCCTCCTCCTCCTCCTCCTCCTCCTCCTCCTCCTCCTCCTCCTCCTCCTTCTCCTCCTCCTCCTCCTCCTCCTCCTCCTCCTCCTCCTCCTCCCTCTCCTCCTTCTCCCCCTCAATAGCGCAGCTAAATCAGGCTTTGGAGCTGCTGTAAGTTGGTTTGGACGCAGTAGCTAATCGTTTAGTTTCCCTTCTACTCGGCGGTTATGCTTGTTAGTTCCTTGTACCAACTGAACCAGCTCTCACGCGAACACCCCAAGCAATGAGTTAATGGTAAGACAGTCTGAAAATGACTGGAGTGCGGGTTTAGGGTGGGGGGTGGGGGTGCGGGATTGGTACTTTGTTGGATGTGGAGAGAGCACGTAGCAGTAGCTTCTTACTCATGCCAGTAGCCTAGTGATCTGAGGGGGCAGTTGGAAAAAAGGCTGTTATTAAAAGTTGTCGCCTGTACTTATTTCTGCGCGGCTTTCGGTGGACTCTTCGGCAAAGGCCCCACACTTTCCGTCGCCCCTCCCACGGGTCTGCCACTGAAACAGCCCAATGAGTGCCACGATGATAGAATGCTGAACAGCACAAAGACCCTGAATTTGACACTTTCCTCGATTAATGTTCCAGGTCTCATGTACATTTGTTCTCGGTGCCCTAAGTTTAGAAGCTTATTCGGTCGATCTCCAGCAGTCCTTTAATGACCTGGACAACTGAATTTCGTTCATATAAGAATTTTAAGTATACCCGAGTCCTTAAATTCCATAGGTTTCGCCACCCAGCTTGCTAGGTCACTCGATTTTTTCCTCAATTACGATCAAACTATCAGCCACGAAGGCATGTGCAAGAAAAAAGACACGTTAAATAACCTAATTGATCGGCTTTGTTACTTGCCACCTACGAATCCAGCCAAATTTCTTAAGTGTAAAAAAAGAATATTAAGTCCAAAGTCCCACGAAACAGGCGTATTTGAATTTAGCTGTCAAAATGGCCGATGTTTCATGTCCGACAAACGTCCTTGTTCATTCAAGTTGACGCTGTGATATTGACTAGCGCCAGCAAAATACACAAAGGCTTCATATTTGGTTCCTTGTCCAAATATACCAGCGTGTCTGCCTACTAAAGACGTCCGTGCACTGTCAGTGATATGATCACTTTGCGCTCGAGTGAAAACGGTGCGTCTCCGGTATGCACAACCACTTATCATTTTCTCTTCAGTAAAAGTGCGGGCACTCTTCTGTGGGGTGGCGATGGCACGGTGCCAAACTTTCGGCGCGCGTGCGCACACCTGTCTGACGTCTGACCTCGTGCAACTATGTCACAGAAGGTGTGCTGGTGTACTACTGCGGCTCCCGGTTACCAAGCCTTGAAACAGATGTTCACTTCTCGAGTTTCTTCACGAACGGCAGCTGTTTTACCTCTAAAGTACCTTTATCGTTCTTCTTCTTCTTCTTCTTCTTCTTCTTCTTCTTCTTCTTCTTCTTCTTCTTCTTCTTCTTCTTCTTCTTCTTCTTCTTTTTCTTCTTCTTCTTCTTCTTCTTCTTCTTCTTCTTCTTCTTCTTCTTCTTCTTCTTCTTCTTCTTCTTCTTCTTCTTCTTCTTCTTCTTCTTCTTCTTCTTCTTCTTCTTCTTCTTCTTCTTCTTCTTCTTCTTCTTCTTCTTCTTCTTCTTCTTCTTCTTCTTCTTCTTCTTTCTTCTTCTTCTTCTTCTTCTTCTTCTTCTTCTCCTCCTCCTCCTCCTCCTCCTCCTCCTCCTCCTCCGCCTGATGCTAACGACAGTCCCTTTTTTTGCATGCAGTAATTTATGCTCCAACTGTTTCGCCATCTGTAGAAGAGTCAGTCTTCATGCGAGATTTTGTTCCGACAGGACATCGGATACCACTTACACTCGTGATTTTGTGTTCGTTTATATACCTAGAGCTGCCCATCCGCCGTGGCCCAGGAGTATCTGAGCGTTAGAATACAATAACGAGGATGTCAACAGTTTCGACCTCATCTCTCTCTCTCTCTCTCTCTCTCTCTCTCTCTCTCTCTCTCTCTCTCTCTCTCTCTCTCTCTCTCTCTCTCTCTCTCTCTCCGTTCCTAGTCTTAATATCTCACTTAGGTGAAAGACCTGCAGCTGGAGTTGAGCCGAATGTTCACATGTTTTTCACTTAAAAATCTGCTCAACTTTCCTCCAGCACAAAAAATGAACGCACAATGATATACCTGCGTGCATTGGCGCATCTACGAAACGCTCCAATGCGCCCCATCTACTTGACTAATATTGCCATTTTATCCGGAGTTAAGCATTACCAAAGCACACTTAATGCTGATTCCGTTAAGATTAGCCCACAGGAAATATAGAAGATGCAGGTTTAGCTAAAATATCTTTTGGGACTGTAATTGTAGCATGAAAATGAATATTCCGCTTCATCGATCGATTCTTTTTATCAAAGATGGTAACGTTGAGAAGAACAAACGGCCGGAGGACACTGCGGCGTGACGTGAATGATACACGTCAATGAAATCTTTTTCGGTAATCTTGTCCGTGTCCTCACCAGTACCATTGACACCTTACTGGTCCCAATTTCGTTCCAACACTTGGCCTTACTTTCTCTTCGACAGACCAGAGCGCCACTTCGGTGACTATTATTATTACTATTACTACTACTTCACTACTACTACTACTACTACTTCACTACTACTACTACTACTACTACTACTACTACTACTACTACTACTACTACTACTTCTACTACTACTACTACTACTACTACTACTACTACTACTACTAATACTACTACTACTACATCTACTACTACTACTACTACTACTACTACTACTACTACTACTACTACTACTACTACTACTACTACTACTACTACTACTACTACTACTACTACTACTACTACTACTACTACTACTGACAGTTCGACCGTCGTAGTTCGACGATGTCCACCGTATGCTCCATGGAAGGGTGGAGCAGGGACGGTGACTTGCGCGTGAATTAGTTTTAAGTGATAGTAGCCTTGCGCTGCAGCTACCGCACTCTCTCCTCCTCCCCCACCTGAGCCCGGTGTCAAGACAGAGTCAAGAAGACCGGAGATGGGAGAGGGCACAGATGGCTGGCGCGGCCGGAGCCGCCCTGGGCGTGCCACCACACCTGGCTCGGATCCCATGGAGTGGGAGTGCCATAAAGGCCACATTAAGAAGGAGCCATTGCAACCTGACTCTCAGTCCGCCAGTCAGCCACTCAACACCAAACACACATTGGGCTGACCACGCGGTCCGAGTTATCCCGTCAGTTGGCAACCTTCCAAGCCACGGCTTTTAGCGCACCGTGATAGTTTTAAGCGCGTCAGATTGCTTATAGTGAGGAATATGCGCTGAGCTGTCGACCTCACTCTCTCCCCAACCCCCACCATCAGACACTGTCCGAGCCGGTCAGTTGTCCGATGTGGGAGTGGGCGCATTGGCTGACGGATCGGCGTACCCGTCTACGCGCGCCACAGCACAACCTGGCCCACATAACGCACACACCAGGATTCACAAACTCAGGGGATATTGAGCAGCCATCGCCGTCTGACTCCCAGTCCACTTGTCAGCCACTCGACGCACACAGCACATACACTGAGCCGACGGCGTGGTCTAGTGGAAGCGTCAGATTAGCAGACTTCCCAGCCACGGTTTCTAGGAAACCGTGATATACTCTGGTAAATGGTGATTGTGAGGGTGTTGTCGATGTATTGGTGTAGGTAGTGTGCGCTGATGTAGCTTAGCCTCCGGTGGTTTAGCGTAGGTTGTCGTGGAGGCGCATGTGTCCTAATAGGCCCATGCGGTGTGTGAATGTGCGGGAGCAGTGAGGGCAGTGGAGGCGACGATCTCTGCTGTGTGATGGTGCTCCAGGAACTAGCTCACCGGTCTCTGTACAATGTATTCGCAAGTGACCGACCAGGCCAATGCGTGAGGTGAATGTGCGGTCGCATTGAGTACAGCTTAGGAGAGATTCCCCATCGCTGATGGTGGTGTAGGTGGTGGTGGTGGTAGTGAAGGCGAAGTCGGTGGTGGTTGCGGTGGTGGGGGTAGCAGGCGATGAGTAAATGGATGTGGTCTCTATGATGTTGGGAGTAATGGAATTGATGCCAGGAGTTAGGGTGGGAGTGTCAGAAGGAGGAATGGCAGAATTTGACGTAGAAATTGGAATTGTCGGATTTTTGGTGCATTGCGTCCGAAGATGTCCGACCAGGCCGATTCGCGCGCGGAAGATGCGTTGACAGCGCAGCCATGTTGGCAGGGCCTGGGCATTGGCGATGTTGGTCCGGGCGCTGGTGACTTTCGTGCCGCTCTTTTGGCCTTGGCGGCGGCGAGCCGGTTGGCCTCATAGATTGCTGAACCAGTCTTCACTGATCTTCTCCATGCCGGTCTATCCTGGGCGAGGTCCTCCCAGGTCGCCGAGTTGATTTGCAGTTGCTTCAGCGATTTCTTCAAAGTGTCCTTGTAGCGTCGTTTTTGACCTCCAGGCCGGCGAGAACCCGTAGCGACATCTCTGTAGAAAAGTCGTTTGGGTAGTCGCTCGTCGTCCATTCTTACCAGGTGGCCGCTCCATCGCAGTTGCACTTGCCTCAGCATGGCATGGATGCTGAGGATTCCGGTCCACTCCAGGACTTCCGTGTCCGGGATCCTGTCTTGCCATCTCTGCTTCAGTATTCTGCGGAGGCAGATGAGATGAAAGCGATTCAGCTTCCTGGCTTGATTCGAGTAGACGGTCCAGGTTTCCGCTCCGTAAAGGAGTGTCGTCAAGACGACGGCCTTGTACATCTTCAGTTTGGTGTTCAGGTGAATACCGTGGCGATTCCACACGGAGGCCTGTAGCCGGCCGAAGGCTTGACTAGCTTTGGAGATCCGTTGGGCAACCTCATCATCGATTCTCGTGTTGCGCGATATCGTGCTTCCTAGATAAGCGAAGGTTTCCACGTTTTTGAGTTAAGCACCGTTGACATTGATTCGAGGAGCATTGTATTCCGCGCTGGGTGGCGGCTGGTGCATGACAACCGTTTTGGCTGTACTGATTGTTAATCCGAAATCAGCGCAGCCTTCGGCGAAGAGGTCCATGCTCCTTTGCATGTCCTCCTCCGTCACGGTGTTAAGGGCGCAGTCGTCCGCGAAGAGCAAGTCATGGACTGTAGTCGTAGACACGCGCGTTGGAGCCTGCATACGCCAACTGTTGAGAAGGTGCCCGTCAGTTCTGTAGGCAATGCGGATACCAGGCTGTTCATCACGTTAGGCGTCCATCAGCATTGCCGAGGACATGAGACTGAAGAGGGTGGGGGCCAGTACGCAGCCCTGCTTCACTCCGTTGGTCACTGCAAATGCTTCGGATACCGTCCCGTTGTCAGTGACGCGCGCCGTCATCCCGTCATGAAGCTGACGCACCATGTGCGTGAACCGCTCAGGACAACCAAATTTCTGCATGACTTTCCACAGTCCATCACGATTCACCGTGTCAAAGGCTTTCGTTGGATCCACGAAGGTAGTGTATAGGTGAGTTCGAATCTCCTGGCACTTCTCTGTAGTTGGCGGGTGGCAAAGATCATATCGGTTGTTCCGCGTTGTCGGCGGAAGCCACATTGGCTTTCTGGGAGCAGGCCCTGCTCTAGGTGACCGTTAAGACGATTGAGAAGGATACGGGCGAAGATCTTCCCGGCGATGTTGAGCAACGAGATACCTCTGTGATTATCACAGAGTTGCCGGTTCCCCTTCCGTTTGTAGAGATGGACGATGTTCGCGTCTTTGAAATCCTGAGGAACGTGTCCTTGGCGCCACATCTCCTGGAAGAGTGTTGTGCGATCTGCCATCAGCCAGGGCCCACCGTGCTTGTAGACTTCCAGTGGGATTGCGTCAGATCCCGGTGCTTTACCGCTGGAAATCTGCTGAACGTCCTGGATGGTTTCTGGTAGGTAAGGCGGCAGATCCAGGTCATTGTTCGTGTCCACTTGAGGGAGCCGGTCAATGGCAGCATCGGAGATGGCTGATGAGCAATTAAGGACACTTCTGAAGTGCTCGGCCCAACGCTTCAGAATTTGCGATTTCTCTGTCAGCAGTGTTGTGCCGTCAGAGCTGAGCAGCGGTGCGGGCCCCTTGATACATGGGCAGTAGATGGCCTTGATGGCTTTGAAAAAGTTTTTCCTTTCATTTCGGTCCGCATACCCCTGGATTTCCTCAGCCTTTCGGATCTTCCAGGCATCCTGCATCTCCCACAGCCGTTGTTGTACAAGGCGCCGGCACTTGAAAAAGGCTGCTTTGGTGGCGTCAGCCCGAAGGTCCATGTAGGCTTTGTGTAGTCTATTCTTCTCCGCGAGTAAGTTGCTGATGTCGGCGTCATTGTCGTCAAACCAGTCCTGGTGTCGACGGTATGCGCGTCCGAGGACATCGAGGGCTGTGGACTGGATGACACGGCAGCGTTATCATCTGGAGCATGCAGGTCCTCCAGTATCTCGGTTATTTGGTTGCTAAAATCAAAACAGTGAGCAGGCAAATTTAATAAAAGAGTATTTAACTTACATGACGGCCTCTTAACTTGGGGCCTTCGTCGAGGTTGCAGTCGGAGCCTCATCTGGCAGATGACGAGGCGGTGATCTGTCCAACCATCGGCATCGCGGATCGCCTTGGTTACCAGCACGTCCTGTCGATCTCGCCTCCGGACGAGAACATAGTCCAGCAGATGCCAGCGCCGCGACCGAGGGTGCATCCACGTGGCCTTCTCCCGCGTCGGAAGGCGGAAGAAGGTGTTGGTCAGCAGGAGACGGTGTTCCGCACACGTGCGCAGAAGAAGGAGGCCATTATCGTTACAGCTACCGAGACCGTGGGGACCCAGCACTACCTTCCAGGCAGCGTGGTCCGTCCCGGCGCGGGCATTGAAGTCACCAAGGACAATTAACTTGTCCTCTTTCGGCACAGTCGCCATCAAGGCGTGCAGGTCCTCGTGGAATTTGTCCTTCGCCGCATCAGAGCTCGTCATTGGGGGAGCGTAGACGCTGATGATGGTGGCGAACTGGTCTCCCCGAAGAGGCAGGCGGAGGCTCATCAGGCGATCATTGATACCCTGCGGCAGACAGGGCAGACGTCCCACGATGTCGTTACGGATGGCAAAGGCAACACCAGCGTCGCGTCGCTCTGCCTGGGGCCGGCCGCTCCAGAAGAAGGTGTAGCCGGCACCCACCTCCTCCAGCTGACCCTGCTCAGAGAATCGGGTATCGCTGAGAGCAGCAATGTCCACCTTGTAGCGCGCCAGTTCCCGAGCGACTAGCGCCGTCCTCCGTTCCGGCCGGTTGCTCCTAGGATTGTCTAAAAGAGAACGAACATTCCAGGCTGCTAGTGTGAATGGACTCACCCGAGCAACCTGGAGGGTATGGCGAGGGGGATGGGGACGGGGGGTATTGTTGTTTGTTTGAGTTTTACGACCGCGTAGTTTGCGATGTACGAGCCGCGGCCGGCTGCAGAAGACGTGAGACCCAGCACGTTTTTAGGGCACATTTTCTAGCCCCTTCCTCCGCGAGGAGGGAAGCAGTGCTATCCCTAAATAGGGCTGCTCGGACATCCCAGACGGCTGCCGAACTCCACTATGGGTCACGGATTTGTTTTAGTGGGAGAACGACCCGAGTTAGTCTGGGCCGCCTACGGGGTTGCTGTCGTTCCCACCGTAGGACATTTTGAGAGGGGGAAGGTGGGAAGTTCGGGAGTCAGACATACCGGGTGTGGAGGCACACACAACACCGGAGACCCTCACCTGGTTTAGCCAGCCGGTCGTGACGGTTGCCCGGGGTGTGGCCACTGGGAAGAACCCAACTTCGAGGAGCCACAGGTGAGAGTTGGGTACCAGTTAGAGGCGGCCACAGGAGCATTCACCACCTGTACGAGACAAATGGAGCGACCAAATGCAAGCTGTGTGGTGCTGCCCCTAACTATTACCCCTACACCCCACTACTACTACTACTACTACTACTACTACTACTACTACTACTACTACTACTACTACTACTACTACTACTACTACTACTACTACTACTACTACTACTACTACTACTACTACTACTGCTACTACTACTACTACTACTACTACTATTATTATTATTATTATTATTATTATTATTATTATTATTGTTATTATTAGTTTTGTTACGCTTGTTTTTGTCACCTTTGTAAGGACAGTAAACAAATGAAAAAAACTTACCTGTTTACTTAAATTCCGATTCCCTAAACCTTTCTGTTTCATACCTTGCAAATGGATTGACTGGGGTACGGGCAGTTTTGGCTTCTGCCTTTCATTTTCGGATGGTTGCTGTACACGCTTTTCAATATCCCGAGGGAGGGAGCGGGGGAAGGGAGCACAGCAAAATTTCTCTCATTTAAGTCTGCTGCACAGACCTGTGCGCTAAGAGGATAAATCTGGGTCACAGGTGTTGGAGCATCGCAAATATGGTCTGACATCTCTCCCATGTGTGTGCACGGGTCCCTGGGTCCATCAACCCCCCCCCCCCACCCAGCGCCCACCCGTATAAAACAGCTTTATCACTGAGGGGTTCTTGCCTCGGCTACCCAACGCAGCTACCGTGAGACCAAAAGGGCTTGGAGACGTCCTAGGAAGAAAGCCGGTTCCCCCTTTCCCCGACCCAAATCCCACTTTTTTGAAGACCCCGCTTTTAACATGGAACCCCCCCACTGTCCAAGTTACCTGGGTGAATCTCACAATTCGAGAATAGGACTTGAAACTGGGTAACAAGTGACGTGGCTGGAACTACCCCAGGCCACTCACTCTCCTCCTCCCCGCTTCGAAGCGAGGCTGGCGGAGGAGGGGCAACCAGTAATGGGCCTCCCACTGTTGAAACACTGTTCCGACCTTCACTAACTACAGATAATCCCCAGGCTCTTAGTCATCTTCTTTGTGAGGTTGGTGGATGCAAGAAGTTTTAAAGCCTGCAACTTGCACATGTTAATCCAGCTGGCGGTAGGACCACCTTGTGTTTTAACGCAATGTGCCGACGCGCATGATCGTCCGCTGTAGCTGGCAGCTTTTCTACCTTAATGGCAAACCTCCGCACAAGTATCCCGCTGATGCTCGAGTGCCTGAAGGTCGTTCGTGTACACTGTTGAATGCTCAGTAAAAGTGGGCTCCAGTCAGCCATTTGTGCGGTAGTTCGGCCACCATCGCAACTGGCGAGGTTAAGCGCTACTCCATGAACCCGGGGCAACGGTGAAGCAAACCGTCGTAACATCTAATCCTCTATCTCTTTCTCTCTCATATATATATCCTCCCTCTCAGATTACAAATGAGGTGGTTAACATGGTGTAGGGCTGTGGCATTTCGCTACCACGATCACCGCTGCTTTGTCATACAGACTTTCTGTCCACCTTGCGCCCGCTGTCAATTCATTGTTAGGATCGCAAATTTTAACATGGCCTGCGTTCATGAAGCACTATACATTCATGCACAAAAATGCTGGTTCATCCACCGTCGACAGCTTTAAAAAACTTCAGAAGAAGAATAAGAAGAAACGATCTCTAGAACCAGAAGCTCGTTTCTGATTTTCAATCGAACCCATCATCCGATACAGTCTGCTCAAGACTGCTTGAGCAATCGTGCCTAGTTCTGCTTCTCGGAACTCACCTTTTTGCCTCTATTTAACAAATGCCTTGCAGGGTTAGTGCATAATTGGTGAGTGGCTTTAATGCGCCTGTGCTTGCATCTGACTGTATACGTCTACGTGGGAGCTGAATGTGTGGATAAAGTGAGGGCTGAGAGAGTGTACGCGCGACGGATCGTCACGTATGGAGGGGTAAAATCCGTGAGACCATCGAAGCAGGCTAGATCAGACATGATCGCAGCTGCACCAAACACATGCAGTGGAACAACATTGTAAGGATTGTCGCGCGTTGAGGAGTTTGCAATTGCCATTCCGAAGTGAGCGTTCTGCCCTACCAAAGGCCTGGCTGAAATTATAAATGTGTGATGCAACCTCGATGTCTATTCTGATGGTCAATGAAATAAAGTTATCCAGGCAAAGTGATTGGTTTACCAAACCACTGTCTTCCCCAACGACGGAGGCGGAATACCGAGAGTCCACTAAATATCACTATGTCTTCTGCTGATTACGACTCTGAGTTTACCTGCCTTTCGAGTTGTCATGTTTGGTAGCGGCGCCGGATGGGGGACAATAAAACTGATGTCGTGGGGTGCAACGGGAGTTGACCTGTCTCAGGATCTTGCGTTTCCGTTAGCCTTGGTCTTCTTCCGTGTTTTGCCGACTGGAACTCCGCGCCACCAGGCTTTGATTACCGGGGTTAAATAATTTTTTGAAAAATCCAATATCGTGGTCTATCGGGGTCCCTTCAACGGCTACTGAATCAACTGATATGCGAAATGCCCGCACAACTAAGCAAATATTTTTCCCGAGGTCTCCTTAGGAATTTTGTTACATGCAGGTGCCCAAAAGCCGCTCGGATTATTTGCTAGAGGTTGTCTCCGCCGGAGCTTTGGCTCAAGAACGTAACCACAAGGCAGTTGTCCCTAGAAGAGTTTGAAAATATAAAAATCAAGAAATGTAGTTTTTTTGAAGTCATAATGGTTCACTGTCGCAATGTGACAGTGCTGTCATGGTGTAACGCCACGCGAATCGGACTGAGTTGTTTGACTAGAGTGCACACTTTCAGCACGGATCCGGTATGGAACCACATGTCGGTGAGGATAGCTAGTGTCCCTTCTCTCGCAAGTGCGACCCTCCCCCACAGTTGCGCACAGCACTGCACTTCCTACAGGTTGTTTGACTGACATGTCCACGTTAACTCAGCATCCAGACGGGTCATCTCCCCGAGATCACTCTCTACCTTGCATAATTAACCATTGTTCTACATGCTGAACTCCTTCCTGTTCCTGTTTGCACATTTTTGTGCTCGCCAAGTTCTTCTTCAACCTTGTTATCTGGGTGAGTGCAATGACGTGCCTAAAAACTCGTCAGCTCGTTCTAAACCTACAGTTATCCCCAGTGCTTTACACTACTCTGTGTGTGTGTGCGCTACCCCCAACGACCTCGGCCACTGCAATGGGACTCGGCGGTAGTTCAGACGGCAGTGTGCGTGCCAGACCTCGATTCTCCAAGGCCTGGTGGTTCTGCCAGACACAACAGCCAGCCTTCGTCGAATCCCATCTCGCTATCTGCCACCTGTGGAGAACCGCTGGGTGGTCAGGCTAGCGGATGAGCCCGTCCTTCCGGAGGCAACCGCAGATGAGGCTGGGCTCGGTGACTGACGTAAAGTCAACGTCTAGTATGCGACACAAATGAAAAGGCACAGCGATAGTTGAGGCCTCGCGTAGACTCAGCGTAGCCCACGATACGACACATTCACCCCCCGTTTTGGCCAAGCGCAACAGAATCGTAGTTCGTTAGGGGAAGGGGGGGGGGCAGGAGACAGAGGCGGGACACAAGCACACACATACACGTGCGTAAGGACACCTATCGGACGAATAAGCTCAGGGGGGAGCAGCCGAGAGACGTCGGCAGCCCTCCACACCGCTTTCGAGGAGCCTGTGCTGTCGGGGGTGCTGTTAGACAATAAATAACTTTATTCAGGGGCGGCTGCTTACTGACGGTAGCTGAAAGGCAAAGGGCCGCGGCGCGGTTGCGACAAATCGAGTAGCAAACAGATACACCCACATGTACGCGTGAATGGATGACTAAGCGAAGGAAGCAGCGTAAAAAATGGATAGTCACCTCGCCCACAAAGTACATCGTGTTCAAACGCGCGAGCGCTGTTCACACGTACCCTACCTACACATCAACGCACAGTCTCGAAAGTACGAAGAAACTAAGCATAAAGAGGTATCTCCTGCTTCTCATCGCCCGGTAAAGAGACCTACGGTGCGTGAACCAGCGTACCTGCAGGTACCTAAAAATACCTTTAGCTTACACAGAAGTGGACGTGGTGACGCGTCCGGTTCCTCTCTCGCTGAGGAGGGGAGGCTCTATTCCGCGTGGACTAATCGCCCGCCAAATTCCATAGCCTTCCTGTTGAGAAAACAGCGTCCGCAAAAAGCATCCAACTAGCAAGGAGCACTCAACTGCAAAATACATGAGTTCGCTGGGGGTCAGAAAAAGTTGAGGAGAACGCGCTTTCTGAAACCTGCTGCCGGACAAGGACATAGTACGATTTTTCGGACAGGAAAGAGGCCTCAGCGGATTCCAGACCAGAAAGAAAGCAAAGAACACAGTACGGTAAACAGGGAAGACAATGCAGTTAATGGAAATGACAAACTACACGAGACCCGACCAGGAAGGTGAAAGTGAAACAAAATCGACTTCGAGTTCTATTCTTGCACATCTAGTCGAGCATAACTACCAAGTCCATTCCAAAAAAGCCCTTTAGGTCGTGTATCGGACACCAGCAAACTTCTCCAAAGACCTATTCCAATGAGTGCTAGCAAAAGCCAGGACAGTGGTTATATGGCTAGCGAATCTAGCGCTGTGAGAAAACGCCACTACAGGCGCTCAGTCTGCCGTGGCCTGCGCCAACTCCATGTAGTGAACACACGCCGGCCCTTATGATGCTTGTTTACTCCAAGTACTTGACAGTGAAGTTCGATCCCCGTACTCGATCTCCGAACATCACGCAAACCCTACCTTACCTTTCCACCACAACCTCGGCATGCGGTCGACGAGGGAACGGTGAGTGTTAACCACAAGACACTTACAGACCCTGCCAAAATTCTCATATTTTAATTACCCATGTAAATGTATAGGCCTGGCGATGATGTACTTAAACGATGTGTTCGCTGATTCGACTTTTCAAGTTTAACATGGGAATATTCACAGAACTTAACCGGCACGCAAAGGTTAGAGGAAATACCACAAAGTACACGAGGACCGACCGGTACCTGGCTTGGGAATGAACGAGGCAATGTATTACGCCGTTTGCCATCCAGATGTGCGTGAGAGCAATGCTAAATATCACAGCCTTAATAGGCAGGTTTGTCTGTCGAAAAAGTTTGCTTCGTAAGAACATTGGCTTCCTCTATGATACCTAGCAGTAATCAAGGTCGACTTCACAGGCACACGGTTGAAGATAAAATTCCTCATAAAGTCTACTGAATACAGGTGGCAAATGACGCTGAAAAGGGGGTTTCGGTAAAGCAGGCTCGGCCTTTACTAAAAAAATCGTCAAAGGGCCAAACAGCGCGACGTCACGTTATCCACCCCCAGAGAATCCTGAATTCTGTGTCAGCCAAGAGGTGTGAACAACAGGGTCCAGCGGCACCCTTTCCCACCTCCGTTAGAAGTTTAATCCCCACCGTGTCCCCGACAAGAGACTCGACGACAGTCAGTTATCCAACGGTGGCAAGCATCTTGGGGATGTATTAGAGGCTGATCTCGGAAACCATTACAATAAGTAGCAGCAAAGACTAGACAAATTCGCTTTTGACTGGCAAAGCACCTCAACGAATTCAGGTGAGAAGGCGATTTTGCAAAGTTATGAGGTGCCATCCGCTCAACATGTGCATAAAATTAGAGCGATGTTAAGCCGTTGCCAAGGGTGCACGCGGAGAGCCATATAACGGCGGCAAAAACGACGATCTGTGCAGCACAGACAGACAGCACAGGCAGCCCGTGGCACAATGACAAAAAAATGTTTGGAGTTGAAATGCAGGTACCCAAAACCCAGAGCTGGGTATGATTGACCGTAATGGCTAACAAGGCAGAAGCAGCCAGCCCGGTCTTGGGCGTTAACGTATCCCACCCCCGTTATCTCAATGGAGACTTATGAATCCAGGCAGTATCTCTTAAAAGAGAAAATAAAATATACGGGAGGAACTTGAAACCCACGCTATACTGAAAGTGGAAGAGACAGATGACAACGGGACGAACGGTCTGGCATGCTTAATGAAACCAGGTCCGATAAACGAAATATGGATTACGCATTTACAGAGTTGGCTAAAGATTTCCAGTTTAGAAGATTCTGCATTGAGAAGAACCGCGCGATCGCTGTAACCAGAGCTTTATTCGCCTGACGTTTTGGATTAATATTCGAACCTATCGTCAGCGACACCATAAGATAGGGTAAACCTTGCAGAGAATTGCAGCATTTATTGGATGCCGTCGCAACGCTATCGCATACGTATGAAAATTAACGGTCCCCTCTTTTTGCAAATCACCAGTCGCATCAGTTGAAAAATTTATTTTAGATAACAGAGAGACTCGAAGTTTGGAAAATTAACGTAGTTCACCGGAGACAGCAGCATCCTTCTAACTCTTCTATAAACAGGACGCCGGAGCCGTTTATCCTACTGACGGCACAGCCTCTTAACCGACAAAGTCCTCCATCTCTGCACTCGTCCCATGATTCTGATTTCGAGTAACCAAGCATTATAGAAAATGTACAAGTGGGCCTCCTGTACTAGCAGTAAGTTGGTCTAGATGTAACGATATCACCTTGAACGCTAGGCCCGTCTTATTCAAAAAAACAAGAGCGAACTAGTTATTGCAATGTTCTTTTTACATAAGAATACAAAGGATAAAGGAGGCAGGCATGATATAAAACCCGCCAGACTGATGAGGCTTTAAGGAGCCGAGTATCTCGCGTGCTGATAATAAGTTTTTTTTATCCAAGGGGAAAAGCCGAGGGTGGACAAAAGGGCTTCGACCAGGTAGCAAAACATAAGATTGGTGCTGTGAAATGACTACAGAAAATCTGATAACAAGATATGAACAATGGCTGTTTGGTTAGGACTAGATACGTACGGAAAATATATACAAGCGGCATCGCCTATAAGTCTATACAATGTGATTGATAGCACTGAAAAGCGCTTAATAGTGTTGCTGACTCTCGCAACTGCTACTGCTAGAGTCACAAGACCTTGGTGGAGGAAACTGCAAAGAAAACGGTTCTTTCTTAACGCTCACATTCGAGTCAAGCGAAGCGTAATCCGAAAAAGGAGTTTTAGTCAGAGACTCGAGGTCATAAAGAGCTGGTAAGGTAGATGCGTCGTCAGCGAGAGACTCTAATTTGACATCCACACTGGAGCCCAAAATTAGGTTCTGCAGCTCAACCGACTCTTCGGGACAGACGTCGAAATCCGACGGCCAGTACATCGACTCAAGATCAAAGCCCTCCTGAAGTTGAGCTGATACGCTGTCCAGGCGGATGCGCGAAGGAGAACGTTTGATGTCTGGAAGATTGACTTCGTCTAGAGGGTGTTGAGAAGTGGGCAGGGAATGGACCTCGTCCACGACATCTAGAAGCTCCTCCAAGAGATCGGCTTCTGAGGCTGGCTCAAGGATGTCAAAATTCAATAAAGGCGAAGACGGGGAGGACAAGGGAGTGGTTTCCGACGAAGCTTCTGGCTTAATTTGGACATCCGTTAGTCCATGAGTGGAATAGTTTTGATCGGGACTGGGAGCACGACTGACGCCGGATTCTGGGGCGGACATAGTGGCAAAAGTTTTATCTGAGGGCGTAGGTTTTGTTGGCATCAATGTTTGCTAAATACAAGCTTTCTGCTTGGTGTCTGTCTATCCAACTGATATCGGAAGCGCTCACAAAACTCACAAGAAAGAGAACAAGGCAACTGTGTCTGACCGAAAAGTTGGGATGCGAGGACGTCACGTACACTCGAATTGTAATCCGGGTACTGTGATGAAAAGAGGATATCCAGCATCTTCCGCATGTGACCAATCATAGGGAGCAGGTATTCCCTGATCCTAAACCGCACAACAGTGTGGACAGCCGATAGGTTTGCTTTCTTTGTCGTCCTGGTTGGTGTAGAACTAGAAGAACTGGAACCGCCGCGGTTCTGCAAGTACATGTCGCGCACCTGGTTAAGCGGAGGCTTTGAGAGTTGATTGTCAATGAGAGCAAAAGTAGTCGACTCTCTAGACCGCCGAAGTTGTTCTGCTTGACCATGACTGTAAGACCTGGGATGGGAAACCGATGCATTGCTTGGCGCTGTAGGCGAAGAACTGGCGGAACTTGCACCAGAGGAGCGTTGGATTGCAGACGGCGGCTGGAATCGCACAGGAGAACGAGCTTGTGTTTTGCCTCTACAGAGACTGTCTTGGTCCCACCGGACTACGGGGAAAGACATGTCCAATTGAACGGGTACAGTAGAGGCCCCAGTGTGAAAAGCAGGATGTTCTGTACCCGATGGATTTTCCACGGAATCCGTGTAGTTCGTTTCTTGAGGGTGTTGTTGATTTCGCACAGGACAATAATAAGGATGACCTGAAGAATAAGATAGAGCAAAATGAAATTACTTGACATCCTCCTCTGAGTTATTTTCCGCCTAGGGGGGCCTGGATTGTTATTTGAGTAGACAGGCGCAGTATTTGTGTTAATGCGTCTCTCCGAAAATTTTTCCGAGTAATAAGAACCAAACGGAGCATAATCACCAGTGGTATAATTGAGATACTCGGGTCTTAGGACTGGAGCCGATTGATTAAGTTAAAAAATTCAGATGTACCTGAACGGTTATTCATCTGCATATTTGCTTGAAAAGAGGGTGAGACTTCTTGCATTTCAAAATTTTTAATAATAATTGAGATGGACGATGACCCGAAATCACACTAAGCTCCCCGCCACAAGGCATCCAACCAGCAAACGAGTCAATCACGCCTATTTGAAAGAGTCGGGTGAGTTATGTCTGTGAAAGAACGAGCATTTAGTTAACTAAAACAATTATATATTAATAGTAGTTTTTCTACTTATTTTCTAAAAAAAAACAATTCAGTTAACAACATGCGTATAAATAATTATACATATTCAGGATTCCAGGGTTTGAGCAATAAAATAGAAGAAATATCTAGGAATTTTTTCTTCAATTATCTGTATAGGTACTGAAACTAAAGCTTCAAATGGAGTGCTTAGAATTAACCTGAAAAATAATTTGTCAGATGTGAGACCTTTATTGAGCGTATAACGAAAGAATTTCACACTCAACATAAGTTCGGGTTGACAGCATATTGGACCGCAAAATACCACGCATTCATAGCATGTTTCTAATGACTATGGTAAGAACGTACTCATATATTAATATCTAAAATTTGCAGAAATCGAAAGCTTTAGCTTACTACCTCTAAGGCATTTCAAATTGGTATTGTCAGACATATTTAGGCTTGTCAACAACAACCATCTTACAATTTTCTCAGTAGTATACTCATGCTTGGTCTAAATGCTGTAACACATACTAAATCATGCACACCTAACTGTTGATACTGCTAAAACTAGAAAAAAAGTCGTGTTTCTGTAAGATTCTGACGCGTTCTTTGGGCCTTTTCTGACATTCATTTTTGTGAATGTTCAGATGGACCCCCGTTGATTGTCACAAATGAATTTCAAATTTGGCATACCAACATTTCCTTCAAATTAACTGAGCGGAACTAGTCTACAAGCTTTTTGACTAGCCCTTAAAAAAACAATGATAGAAGCCGTGTCCTAGATTTGTCAAACGAATAATTTTTCGGCTGTCAAACTTTGAGATTCAGAACCACAGACTCTCCATTAAAGTAAGTATATTAGAAGTTGTCTCGTAGGAAAGTAAACCATTAGAAGAACGATCTTCCCATATAACACGCTAAAATGTTCTGCGTAGAAATTCAATTTACTGGGGAATCATCAAAATTTGGTCTCCCGTTAGGGACGCCGAAGTAAGTTTATTGACCTTCGGCCTGCTGATTGAACTGAGCAATACTTGGCCTCATGGCTGTTTTTCAGAGCATAAGTTTCCTAAAGTTGACCTCACAGATTCATCAAATGGCTGAGTAGATCGTTAGCTTGGCACATTGAAAAGTTTACAAATGAATGTAAATTACGAACAGAAAATATATAGAGGTCACTGCTTCGATGTTAGCTCAACATTTCTTAAAAATTGTTAAGCTAAGTTCAGTGTAGTGTATTTAGTCAAATAGGCACGAGCATTCGAATACCCTTTAAACATAAAGAGAAACCGTATGGTTTGCCATGGTTCAAAAGAACCAGGAAATATGACCACTGGGACGTCGGCCTGAAGGGTTAAGGAAAGTCCCTTATTGCTCCGGCCCAGTTGGGAACATAAAGTTCTAAATGTTTCCTTTGACAGCTTTCCAGCGATTGTGACCCCACAAAATCTACATGGAAAGCATTCCCTCTTTGACCACTCTGACAGAGTAGGAGAACTTGCACATATCCAGTCTGGCCCATTGAGTGCACGGTTTTAATGGGTGAAATCGAAAATGGGTTGTAATAGCATACTCAAAAAGCCCTAAAAAGCCCAAAAAAATCCAATTCCTTCACAATGTGGAATGTCTGTATGACATTCCCGCGAATTTGCCTATTGCTCAAAGGGAACAGATTAAGTTTTTTTGGGCGGTTGCATAAGGCAAAGATCTTTAACTCTTAACCATTTTTTGTCTTTCCTTTGAAATTTTTCGTTACTATTCTGCTCTTGAATTGTTCAGGATCTCAAGGCTTATATAACACATTTCCAAATTTGGCCTCACTAATTTTCTGGAAATATTCGCGAAACTGATCTTCATCAAAATCAAAAAAGTTCTCTTGATGGCATGCAACACAAACATTGCACTATTCGTCAACTTCAAGCTAGGAAAGCATGGTTTCAAGGGATTTGACGTCATCACAACGAGTTCCCTTTTTGCCTCTTCGTCTTGTAAGGCTGCCCCATTTTAGAGAATAGCTTCTACTCTTGGTGGATCTGGCTGGGTTGCCAAGACAAAGCTTTTTACACGTTTTGACATTGAAAAACTAAAGCCAACGCTTTAAATACACCATCAACAGATTGAGGTTGAATTCCGGTCTATCTTCATCGGCGGGGCTCAGGATAACACTCCAGCTTTTCCTATTTTCAGCAAACATCGCTAATTGACAGTCAAAATCGTGCATGTACAGTTGGAACAGATTGAGTCCTACTACTGAACCATGGGGAACCCTAATCCTGACCGCAAAAGAAGGTGACATCTCTTGGCAGATACACACAACCTGGCTCCAACCCAAAAGGAAATTTTCGATCAATTTGACGAAATTACCTCCGAACCCCTATCCTTTCTAGGATTGTACTACAGTCTTTGGTGTGGCACAGTATCGAAGGCATTTACACAATCAATGAAGGCAAAAGTGAACCATGTGCCTATCCTCAAGAGCTCGGGTTCAGCTCTGGAGGGATTGCAGTGAATTTATCGTACATTATCTTTCTTTTCGTAACCCGTTGCTAGTTTGATAAACAGGTTGAGAATCCCTAGGAATTGCGCCAATTCGTTCTTAACCATCCTTTCCACAACCTTGAGCAGGATGCATTTTAGGTTTATAGGCCTGTAATTTGTCACCGACGCCCGGCTACCGCTCCTGTGAAGGGGAGTTATATGCGCCAGCTTCCGATGGACAGGAAGCATTCCAGAATCAAATGAAGTTTGAAAGAGTCTTGAAAGAGGTACAGTATGTTCACTTGCGATTTGTTTAAGAATCTTTGGTGGAATCTCGTCTGGTACTGGGAATTTGGTTTTTTATTTCTTCGAACTCCCTTCAAAGACGAATTTCTGATGGCTAAGGTTTGCAATCGGTATATCCTCCGTGGAGGGAAGAGGGAACCATGCGTAGTTTGGGTAGACCGATCGGAAAAACTGGGAAAAGTGCTCGGCTTCATCCTTGTTTTTGGCGATTTCAACGCCGTGGCATTCTTAGTCATCGGAAGGGCACTGTCATTAGAAAAAAAATAAAACAATGCACAATCGAGTACTGTTAAGTTATGAATAGTAGGTCAGTTTCTTGGCGATTACAAATGATACAAATCAATGAGGTTAACACATAAATAAAAAGAGTTTGATGTCTATTTATTGTGCTTCTACAGACCAGCCGCAGAGTAATTTGGGATTTTGCGTTGCATTTTTGTCGTAAATTCTTGTCGAATCCCCTATGTGTTTTAAGGATCATGTTTCGCAGTTTGTTCCTTTATTTTTTCTAATTGATAGCATGTTCAACGGGCTTGGTCCGCAATATTTTAAAACCATATTTAATGCTTTACGTTAGTCTCATTTTTAAGGTTCTTAGTTAGCCACTAAGGTCGCTTGTTCTGGTGTAAAGTCGCCCGTGGACAGTGCTTTTTGACGAGATACAGAAGAACATTCCTAAACGACTTCCAATCTTCGCTCACATTACCCACAAATATCGAGCTCCGGTCGAAGTTGGTTAAATCTAAGCACATCCAACTAAAATTACCTCGCAAAAGGTTACGCCTTTTTCGGCTATAATAGGTAGAACGGAAAATAACAAGTAGTCTAACATAAGCATTACATGGCCACTCCAGCCGAGCGGGGGAATTGAGTAAACTTTGGCGATGCTGCCTGAAAATTTCATAAAAACCAGGCTGAGAAAGTTAGTCCTTTGTCCTTAACATGATCTGTTTGGAAACCGGATATGTCGTGCGAGGAGTGCTTTCAATGTTTTGTGCAGAAAACCATAGTCAAAATACAAGTTTACGCATGAGGATCGAATAGTGCCCCAGGTTATTCGTGGTGCGTTGAATTCACACGTAATAATGGCATAAAGTAAACTGGAGAATTTGTCCTACTGTTCCATAGGATGGGCATCAAGGATTCAGTGCGTTCTAGGTGGCTTGTAGATACTGAGGAAATCAAGACATGGATAGCCAAGAGCGTTGGTGGTCAGCCATATAGCTCCCATGTCGTACGCAAACTTGGTTATCTTATCGGACACTTTAAGTACTTATTTCACAAAGAGATTCATACCACCAATCTGTCGGTTTTCTCTGTCCCTCTGCCTCTCTATCTGTGGTTTCCAGGTAATTATTTTTTGCTATCTCGAATACTGCCGGAAAGCTAGGTTTTGATATCTGCTATCACACCCAAAGACAGTTTGAAAAGGCAAAATTTAAGTCTTAAAGTTAAGATGAAAGGCTATGGGCCTTTGTATGCAAGCACGTCAATTTTGCACCGGCTACAATTCCGGTTACGTTTGTCACTATTATGGGGCTCACTGTCTTGCCCCAGACATCCATCCCTCAGGCCTGTTCTGTTGCTCGATGTGTTTCGTTAACTTTGTTTTTTTTTTTCCAGTCAGAACACCAAACGTTGCTGACTTATTTCTTTTATCTCATTGGGCAATTGGTTCCGCAATGGAACTAACTATTGGTTTAGAAAGACCAGTCGACTGTGGAGGTGAAAAACTCTGCTATTGATAACACTATTTCTAAATTATGCTGCATATCTGGCCTCTCACACGGAGCACCAATGTTCACATTGTCATTATTTGTCCCCCCGGGCTAACTTTTTTGATAGTGCTCTCTGGAAGCTTAAAATAAAAATAATTACTATTATCATTAAATTATAATATATGTTTTCTTAATTCCACCTTCCCATAACCTCTCTTGAGATCATATTTCTATAGAGGATTGGCTGTTGTGCTCTCTAGCCTTAAATATGCATAAGGTATAGGAGTGTCCATTCAGGGGGGTACATCGTATAGAATCTGGCAGGTAACATCACGTGGCTCTTTCAGATAGTCCAGGTCCTTAACCGTCACACAACACCAATCTGAGCTCCTCAAAGTTAAGTTCTATGTAGAGACCGTACTTCGGTAACCGTCATGAGTGGTAGCTTAAACAAATGAGTGTATGTGTGTGTCCTCAAAACCACTAATTATGGTCTCCTCCGTCCCTTTCTCAACATTTATATATTAAAACGTTACTTGGAGAGAGCAACCTGCAACCCATGGGCGGCCCAGACCAACTCAGGTCATTCTCCACAAAAAGTAATGCCCATAGTGGAATTTTGCGGCGGTCTTGGATGTTTAAGCAGTTCTATTTAGGGACAGCATTGCTATTCTCTTCGAGAGAGACTGGACTAGAGAGGTGCCGTAAACAAATGATTAGATAACTTAAACTGCTGAAGTGACTCAGCTCAGTATAGTAGCCTCAACTGTTTGTTCACATTTAGAAAACCTGCTGAGCAACCGCCCGGAATGGACGACAACGTTAGTCGATGGAGAACTGGCGCGTTCCAAGGTGGACATCGTTGCTCTCAGCGAGACCCCTTTCTATGAACAGGTTCTGTTGGAAGAGCTGGGTGCTGGATACAGCTTCGAGATCGGCAGCCTGGAAGACAGAGCGCCGCAAAATTAGCCCTAGATTTGCAATTCGGAATGACTTCGTGGAACGACTACCCTGTTTACCGCAGGGCATTAAGGACCGTTTTATGAGCCCGCGCAAGCCTTTTCGGATAGTTGAATTCGCCCCTTTTGCCAGCGCTCGCGGTCATTCAATTACCAGCTCCGACTAGTTTATTAAAAATGTATACGGGAATATGCACGCCCTCCTTGCGACTGTGGAAAGGGTGCACCAGTTGGTTTTCCTTTGTGTATTGCATGCCCGCGTCATGACAGAACATTCTGCATGGGAAGGGGTGCTCTGATCCCACTGAATTAGCGGTTGTAATGACAACGGTCTCCTTCAGTGCTGAGCAGAGCCTCGTGCTTATCAACACATTGTTCAACCTTTCGACGCGGGAGAAGGCAACCTAGATGTACCAACGAGCCCGACGCTGGCACCCGCTGGGTTGCCTCCTCCTTCCGAAGGCGAGATCGATAGGATCTGCTGGTAACAAAGATAATCCATGATGCCGATGGCTGAACGGCTCATCGCCTCGTCATCTCCAAGATGAGGGTACGACTAAAAATTCACAGGAGGGCACAAGGTAAGCGACCACCAAGTAAGGTAAATGCACTTCCGTTAAATTTGCCTGCTCAATCTTTTGAGTTCAGAAATCTACTGGGTCAGCGTCCGGAAAACCTAGAGGCTCCAGAGGATAGTGACACCGTGGAGACACGGTGGTATCAACTGCAGACTGTTATCCATTCCACCGCCCTTTACGTCCTCGGACGCGCACATGATAAACACCAGGACTGGTTTAACAAAGTTTACGCTGATAGCAGCAAACTACCTGCTGAGAAGAACTGACTATATAAAGACTACATGGATCACCCAACTGACTCAAATAAGGTAGCCTTCTTAAAATGCCCTCATCTTGTATGACAACGATTCCGGAAGATGAAAGACGACTGGATGGCCAGCATGATCCAGGAACTCCAACGGTACGTGGACCACAACGAAATAAAAACGTCTTCAACTCCGTCAAGGCCAGCTGCGGCTCCTACATTAAGATAGTTGCAATGCTACTCAACACCGATGGCACAACACTTCTGACGGAGAAATAACAAATGCTGAAGCGTTCAGTCGAGCCTTTCAGAAGTGACCTCAACTACCTTTCAACCATGTCCGACGCTGCCACTAACCACCCCCCCCCCAAGTGGACGCGAAAAAGCACATGGATCTCCCGCCTTCTCTAATAGAAGCCATCCGGACCGGGTAAAAAATTTCCAGCGGGAAAGTGCTGGGGTCCGACACAGTCCCGACCCAAGTGTGCAAGCACGGCGGCCCCAAGCTGATAGCAGAACTTACAAGAATAGTTTAGGAAATGTCGCGTCAAAGACAGGTTCCACAGGATTTAAGGGAGGCAACCATCGCCGATTTCTTCAAGCGCGAAAGGAGCTAACAACTTCGTGATAATCACAAAGGCATCCTGCTTCTGAAAATGACCGGAAAAACTTTCGTTCAGCTCCCCTTCATCGGTCTCAACGGCCATTTATAATAATGATACCTTCCGGAAAGCAATTGTGGCTTCTGACGACACCGTGAAACCATTGCCATTATATTCACCTACTGTCAGTAGATGCGAATATACCTATAAACTAACTTTGCAGATCTAATGAAAGCCTTCGACACAGTGATCATAATGGATTGTGGGAAATCATACAAAATTGCAGCTGTGCTGAGCGATTCACGCACATGATGCGACAGCGTTACAATGGCATGACGGCACGTGTCATTGACTTTGGGACAATCTCAGAAGCATTCACAGTGACAAATGAAGTGAATCAGGGCTGCATCCTATCTCTCACCCTCTTTAGTCTCTTGGTCTCTGCCATACTGATGAACGCCTATCGTGATGAGCAACCAGGGATAGACATCGCCTACAGGACTGACGGGCATCTTCTCAATAGCCGGTGAATGCGGTCACAACGCGTGTATCTACAACTACTGTCTACAATCTGCTCTTCGCGGATGACTGCACACTCTTTATCGAGACGGAAGATGACATGCAAAGGAGCATGACCTCTTTGCTACCGGTTGCGCTAACTTCAGACTGACAATCAACACGGATAAAACGGTGGTCACGTACACCGAACTGAGACTACAACTCTCCTCGAATCAATGCCAACGGAACCCAGCTTAAAACCATTGACACCTTGACCTATATAGGAAGCACACTCTCACACGACACAAAATTAAACGGCGAGGTTACTAATTGGATCTCCAAAGCCATCCAGGCCATCTGCTGGTTGCAAGCATCCCTGTGGACTTGTCGTGGCCTTTAACTTGAAACCAAACTTAAGATGTGTTAAGGCGTCAATTTTTGAAGCGGAGACCTAGACAGTCTACCCCAACCATGCCACGGAGGAAAATCTCGTCCATATCAGGTGCCTCCACAGAATGCTGAAACTGAGATGGAATGGCAGGAATTCCGTGCCTCTGCCTCATACTGAGGCAACTGCGAGTGCGATAGAATGCCCACATAATAAGAACGGAAGGCAAACGATTTCCCAAATGAGTCTTATATGCAGGCGTCACTACCGATGCTCGGCGACGGGGAGGGCAAACACGATGATACAAGAACAAGTTAAAAAGTCTCTGAAGCCACTGAAAATCAACCTAAAGACTTAGGAGGACCTAACGCAAGACGGACCCATCCAGAGAAGAGCAGTAAAACCTACGAAGTAAATCTGATCACAGCGGCCAAAGTCAAAATGGGTGGCTCAAAATTAACAAGCACCTCGGATCCGCACCGCCAATGCTCAACCCCTCCCAACCTGCCTACGCTGTCAACACACATTCCGTGCGCTAATGGACTTTTACAAACAACTTCGGACGCAATGCAGCCATAACCTCGCAATCCCAAGTGTTACGTCCAAAACACCCATACTGTTACCCCTGCCTTAAATCCCACGGCTTCCACGACGACGACGACGACGACGACGACCACTTCCGACGTCTTGTCAACAACCATCTACGCCATCACCGTCCCCATCAACCTTAGTGGGGACTCGCTTCCAGCCTGTTATCATTGCAATCGTACATTCACCTCACACATCGGCGTGGTTGGCCACTGGCTAATCCGCTACACTGTGACGCGGCGCTGTGACATACACTCGCCTCACCCGTCTCCATTGTCCACGGCATGGGCCTATTCAGTCACATGTGCATTCAAGAATGCAGAGCTCACTGCAATACTGATACGCCAAACAAAACCTCCATACGCGACACCTCTCCTAATTCCAGCACCAACACCTCCCCACCCACCAGCACAACAATCTCTAGTAGCCGGACACCACCTCAACTGACTCTATGGCACGCTTTTATATACCGAAAAGTAGACTAGAGCCGGTTCGGGAAACGAGCATTTTACTAGCAGCCGGATACTTCAGCGTACACTGATTGACGGCCTGATTTAACGTGCACGTTCCGCGGCCGGCCTGTTCTGCTGCACGGCGCGTGGTAACGTCTTCGTTTGACCTCAGGCCATGATTATGCACAGGTCCCGTTCTCCATAACGCCCTCAAACACCGAAGAGACCACTTCCGACTATCCGTCGCCACTACCACAACCGTCATCCCCATTACGTGCAATGTTGAATCGGTCTTAATCTGTCCTCATTGCGATTGCAAATGCACCTAACCCATTGGCCAGATCGGTCACTTTCGAATCCATCGCACAGAGAGGAGGCAAATCAGTGCCAAGAGCACCAACACACAGCAGATTTCACCGCCTCCACTGCTCTCGCGCATTCACTTATCGCATGGGCCTGCACGGTCCCATACGCATCCATGACTGCGGAATTCAACGCGATGCTGACACACCTAACACATTTTGCCCACCCATCAACACTATAATCCACAGCCCTCGTATGAGCGCAATCACAGTTACAAGCAGCAAAACCCCCACAGTCTCAGCCACTCCCGACCTATCCTACCCTCTTGGTCTCCGCATATGCACACCATACATCAGCCTAGTCAGACATTTGCGAATCCATTGCACAGAGCCTGGGCGAACCAAAACACACCCAGCAAATCCGCCTCACACCTCACTCTTCACGCAAATTCATTCACCGCATGAGCCTATAAGGCCACATGCGCCTCCATAAGCACCTACGGTAGAACACCGGTAGCTCTACCACACAACCGCTCTTCTCCGCACTAGCCCCTACATCACACACTACCATGCCAAAAATCACACAACCCACGTTTGCAAACAGCACCTCCCACGTAAGTGAGAAATAAGATCCTCGGCTACTTCCCGATTTGGATCTTCTGCTGCGGGTGTTATCCAAGCCTGAAACTCATTGTTCGCTAAGCGCCGTGCCTTGGAAGGTTGCCAACTGTCGACTGAAATCAGACCTTGCCGTCAACCCGGTATGTGTGTTTGTGTAGATTAGCCAACTGATGGACTGAGAAGCCGTAATGGCTCCTTTTAAAGTGAACTCTGGCACCCTCACACATGTTAAATGTGAACTCCTCAACCCCTTTTGTGTGAAATCTCGATGCTTTTGTTTGAGGGACCAGATCGTATGCGTGACGCTCGCAGAGCACTGGAATAGGAACGCCTCCATTCCACGGGTGGCCTCAAGAAGAGTACCTAATCCTGTGAACTTACTTGCGAACCTGATGAAGGCTCACCGATCGTTAACGGAACTCCTATCGTCCTGCTCTGTCTTGGGACTCATTCTCCAGCCTCCCCAACAACTGCATAACGGCTAGTAGTAGTAGTAGTAGTAGAGAAAGTCTCCCTGGTCTTTGTCAGTACTTTTTATTCCCTAACCATATTCTTGAGCCTAAAAATAAATTTACCGTAATTTCCCGTGAATTTGCGGATGGTTCGTATTCCATGTCTTATAAGGGGACTCTATATGCGATGTTATCTTCTGTCGAACAAGTTTGGAAATTCTGCCCGCCTATCTCCTGTGAAATTCTATCTGACCTACTTGGATGTCATACCCTATCTTCTTTGTTTTTTTCCATTGCCCACCTTGCCCACATTGCCTTCCTCGATTTTGACCTTGAAACTGTAGGTCACCCGTATCGCTAACATTGCTCTTGTGCAGGCGTGTAATGTACGCTAGCAGTCGCACGTTTTTTGTAGCCTAGAGTCAGGTGTTAAATTCAAGCGAATCCATTGTTTTGACTACGTGTATTTACCATCAAAGTTAGTATCTGGTTTATTCTTTATTATTTTTTTATTACTAATACCGTACTTAACTCAATTGTTGTTTACATTTCCAGTTGGCGTACGCGTTACTCTGGGATACTGAATCGTAGCTTACATGCGATCCCTACCGTTTCTTCTAAAGATGAGTACCTTTACTGTGAATTTCATCAGATTGCACAAGGCTGGTTTTCGAATAGTTTTTGATCGTCCGCAAAGCTCCAGATGGTTCATTAGCAGACAAGAAACCTTCTGCTTAACTGAAGTTGACCGAGTTGACAAAAAAGAAATGACACTGATAATATGATCTCTGGTTTGTTCCGGTTAAAAGAGAATGGTAGAATTTTGCAAAAAGATGTATAAAGGAAAAACAGATAACAACGAAGGACCAACAGATGTGCGGAGTGGATGGAAAGCAGCGCGTCAGAAGTTGCCTGATTGCATGGTGAACAAGTGACGTTTCCGAGGTGGGGTCTCAACTGGGGACTCAGGCAAATGGGGGTCAGGTGTGAGTTGACTGAAACCGATGGTATCAAAATCGGGCGGTTCTGTTGGTGTAAGTTCTTCGTCATAGGGGAGCCAGTTACCAGGTGAGGAGAAGGTGACACTCTTTCCATCATACTGTTCGCTTCCCGGCTAGAAATATCCAGGACGGGGACAAAGAACCAAAAGAAAGACGATCTAATAGGTAAGACCTTAGATTTCCTTATCATCACATGCCTGCTTATTTGATTTAGGTAGGCATGCTATAAGGGGTTACGTTTCAAGCTGAGCTGAATAAAATGCTCAAGGGAAAGGTTGAGATCAGGTTTCAGGTTGAAGTTGGGTTAAAGAATAGGGTTAGGCAAATAACTAGGGTTGGGAGTTAGTGCTAGAGGTAAGTGGGCCTGCTGCAGATAGTGTTACCCAATCAAATCTTCGTTAACCGAAAACCTCGGATTTCTTGCTCCCCGCCCGTTTACACAACCCTAATTTGCATATTTAATATTGCGCGTTTGTTCCAGCAGTTTATTTGGGATGATAAAACAAACCTTCGCTAGCAGTGTCAGTATTCTCCAAGTCTTCCACAGACATCGTTAATTGCCTCGCTCATCTGCCCGACTGATAAACAAATATTATCATCCTTCCCGTTTTACAGGAGCCCCTGTGCTCTATTTCCTCCGCGGACTTACAGATTAGACCCTTGTTTAAATCAAGAGTAGTGGAGAGGCCGTATAGGAAACAGGTGGGGGTAAGAACTCAAGAAACATGGATGCTGCTGTGCATGAAAGGACAGTTCCATAAATAGGAACTATAGGCTTTATGGTATGACATTTAGGGCCTCTGCAGACGGCAATAAATAAACGTTAGCGGTCTTTTTCTGCCAATTCATTCAAACGTAGGTCTTTCGAAAGCCGGGTTTGCAGACAATGCGAAGCAAGAGGATAGAATTTGCCTGAAAGCCTAGCTCTGATCTATCTGATGCACCCATAATCATGGATAGCTGGATGGCAAAGGTAGCGAAGTCAGCCATGTCGATTCTGTGCCCTGTTAAACGAGCTTTTGCAGCCTTCAATTCTGCTTCACTTCACGACTGCTTCGCTAAAGTCTTCGGAACATTCGTGCAGCCACAGTTGGAGTCCGCTATCCAAGCTTGGAGACCCTGGGCGGCGAAGGACATCAACATCCTCGAAAAGGTCCAAAGGCGAGCAAGCAAACTTGTCCTTGGACATGGCTCACTGCCTTATGAAACACGGCTGTCGAGTCTCAATCTCTTTCCCTTGCACTATAGACAGCTTCGGGGAGGAATCTGATACTAACATTCCGCATACTACGCGTCCAGGACTGTTGTCTCGTCCCAGGGGATTTCTTCGAGTTAGCAAAAAACACCGAACTTGAGAGGTCATCCTCTCAAATTACGTGTGACTGGAGCAAGGCTAGACACTCGGAAGTACTTCTCCTCCAAAAGAGTAGTCGAAGCTTGGAATAGTCTTCCTCTGGATGTTGTTTTGTGTCGGACTCCTTGGAGGTTTTTTAAGCGAAAGTTAGATCGATATAATGGTGCGAGCTACAACACTAACTGAAAGCTGCAAGTGTGACGTCATAAAAATAAGGCATTTATGATACTACTAGCTATATTTGAGTAACATTTCTTTGTGTTTGTTATTTTTCGTTCGAGGGCTTGCATTCTCCCATTATTCCCATGCTGGGGTCCTCGAGGTCTTCGCTGCTTAACTTATTTGCACACCTTGGTGACACCGTGAGTATTCGCATCAGCTGGACCTGGCGACCGTCATCCATGAGGGTGTATGAACGTTCTCCCTTGGTTCGAACCGCAATGGACCGAGGATGATCTGGACATATATTTCCGCCTTTGAAATCCCTCAACGGACTCTGCGATCAGCAAGGGAGAATCTGGCTGATTCATGTGACCTTCGAAATTCCCCCCGTTGGACCCCCTCCCAAGGGCGACAGTTTTTTCTCCTTAAATATCACCGGGAGTTTTTTTCACTGTCTGCTCTTTTTCAACTATGTTCCACTATGTTGGCCTCGCCAACATATCGAGATACTATTTGTTTTGATACCACAACTCGCATGTACAAATAGGGAATTCAAAGGTGACTCACCTACATCTCCCTCAAATATACTGATACTGAAACTGGCTCTTAATACAGACTGATTTCAAAATAAACCGGCCTCGAGGTCAGACGAATAAGCAGTCAGTTGCCATGAAGCGTGGCTAGGAACCGATCTAACAGCTGGAGAGCCCATGCAAATCTTAAAAGGTCAAACAATATTACAACATGACGCATGCTGCCTGTAATAAAACAAAGCTTCACCAATTGTAATCCAGCGCAACTCTGGAATCTGAAGCCGGTAGCATGGGAGGAGCAGGGTTGCATAGACACGTCCAATCCCGATTCTAGGGATCACAGAATGTTAGCAATGGAAGTAATTTCTATACATAGAGACGGTTCTCTGCCAAAAACAGCCATGAGAATGCGACACTAATGCGGGTAGCCCTAATTGTGACTGTTCGGATGTGCGCGCGTGCGTATTTTACATTCGGTCAGCCTGTAACGTAAAGGAAACTTGAACCGTCTGCTGCGAAGAAGAATGACCCTGAGGCAGCGGGACCTTGAAAAAGGACGGCAGACACCATAATGCCGACTCAAGCTAACAACACGACAACACACGACTTGGGCTATTTGTCCACCCCTTAGTGTCAGGAGGGTGATCGTACGGTTGAAAAAGTACAATGGTTAATTGGAAGTAAAGTGCCAGAAATTGGGAGGCAGAAAAGCGCTCATTCACTAACAAGTACATTTACATAAAATACTACTAAAATAAAATCAAAAGCATATATACAACGAATAATGATGAGCCATCGCCCATAATATGCCATGCTTTTCTAATACAGGTCCTCCTCCATTGCGCACCATACTCCATAAATTAGCAATTGTCGGAATAAGTGTTGAGGGCAATGACAACTCCAGCCTAAGTTAAACAGCGAGAATACTATTCCATTTTCAAAAAACCCTCCACGAGAATTGAGCGTTAGATTGTCCGACTTACATATCTTTCCTGACTTCCGACCGCGTCGAAGAAAAATTCGGTGGAAGCACAATAGGCGGGTCCCAATTAAAAGCTATTGTTTTTGTTACTTAAAAGCCTACAGTAGTTTGTCTTGTAAAGATAAAGTTCACCGGGCTGACCGTGGGACAATGGGGACAATTATTTACAGAGCTTTCAATGGTGACAATTATTTACAGAGCTCTAATTTCATTGGATGCCTACCGTTTCTTTCTCATTTTGCGCGGGTTATTTTCACTTCATTTAAACTTTATGTTTATTTATAAATTTCGGTTTTTAATTTACTTTCACCGTTTTTCGTGCTTTTTTGTTATTCTATTGCCCAACGATAAAACACCTATTACGAGGGTCCCGTAAGACAGGCTCTCCGGTTTTATCACTTAATCTGGGACCCACCTATTGTGCTCCTACCCATACAATCTCTGTGAGTATTTCAGTGAATGCAGTCTGGTCGACATTATTGTGGTGCACCTCTAAACTCCTTCTAGGGCTTTTGCGCGTTCATTTGGCCATAAAATTTAAAGTCGTGCATTGTACTTCAGCTGATTGAACCGTCTTGTCTAACAGCACGAAGGATTCTCTGCACGTTGAGTTTTCAAAGGAGTTCCATTGAAAAAATCTTTCGCGTTTATTATGAAGTGCCCAAATTAATGGTTGTGTAATTAAAGGTCTCAACCACCCCTCACTCCAGTTACGTAGGCTGTCTGGTAGGTTAACCGCGTTATTTTCACCGTTAGAAAGCGACACGACCGACCAGACTGCACACGTCAGGCCCTTAAAATAGCGCGAAAAGTAGTGGAAGGCAACGGATGCCCCGGGAAGCGAATTCTAACGGTAGCTCACTCCGACACACCATCCGTCGATAGCGCCTTGTTGCGGTAGGCTCACGAGTAGCTCTCGCATGTACTTACATTCGGGTCCTCGGCCAATCGCGGCTGCCTAAACCGACCAATCAACGCCAAGGCCGACTCAGACATGCGCTCGCTCAAGGCGTTGTGATACGTCTCACTCTTACACTCTGGATGCCGGCTCTCGCGGCGCCGGCCGGGTGCCCTCGTCTGACTGCTAACTTGTTGCAACCTGCTCATAATACAAATACAATACCCTCTCAACTGACGTCCGAGTGCCATTTTTATTCGGAATAGGGCCCGAATGTTGTAGTGGCTAGGTTCTTCCCCTTATGGCTTTAAACGCTGCGTCAGACTTTCTGGACAACGTAAAATTATTCAACAGCCGGTTGCAATAACGCTGAGAGGAGCTTTAATGCAGAACACGGCCTAACGCCTTACTTATTTCCACAATTTCAACACAAAGCATAGATTTTTAAACATTTACCAACTGAAGGTCTCTAGCTCTCCATAGTGCCTGTCTGCATGAAGGACATGGTCGGAGATGAGGAAGCAAACATCGGTTCTACACCAGTGTCCTCCAGAACAACGCCAAATTATCTGTACACGTTGTTTTCAAAGGAAAGACCCACCCACCAATTTAAAGTAGTCGGACGAAGTGTAATTGCCACTCTCCAGCTCACTGGCCTTCTTCCAAGTGGAGTTGGGCAGTTTGACTGCAGCCTTAGTTGGGGCCTCGGTATGGCCTTCTGGTGCATCCGAAAGGTCGGCATTGCTGAGAAGGGGGTGAGTGACTGCGCTGGAAACGACAAGAACGGGTGGTACTGCGGCGATGGGGGCCACTGGTGCGGTTCTTCTCGGGAGGCCCGGAGTCACAGCACGGGGGCAGAGAGCAGCAGGGGAGGGGATGGAGACAGAAGCGCTAGCGGCCGCCGCAGCGGCAGGCGTCTGACCCCTCGACGTGAATCCGCCTCCTCCACCTGGAAGTCTGGTGCATGAGGCGGAAGGCACATTGGATACACTTATTACACCGACGGGACGGACACACTGATGCGGGAGAGGGCAGGAGGTGAGGAAAAATAAGAGGGAATAAGGAGGTGCGGTAGGTGGAACAAGAATCTTATTCGTCAAAATTTTCAAGATCCTTATGCGTATTCGGACGCACTGCTGTGAACCAGAAGGCAACGTCACCTTCTGGGATTGAGAACAGACTAACTGACAAAGGGAAGCAAGCCAGAAGGTGCTATTTCAGCCCCCCCTGCACATCTGCCAGCAGTTATCACCGAGTAGTGGAATCGTTCTGTTGTGACTCGGCCTGGTACTTAAATGACGCACGAAGCGTATGCGTAATCGACGGTTGTCCCAACCCCAACGCGGTAGAGCAAGAAAACGCGAGCAGCTAGTGAAAGTGTATTCCAAGCAAAAGTGAAATGAAAAGCTGCATGTAATTGTAGCCTCCCGTCCAGTTTAGTTATATTCTGTCAAATCAGCTCCAAGAGGAAGATAGATAAGAGTTGAGTAAATTCTCGCGGACATGGATAGATCAGATCTGACGAGAGCTCTGTGGCCATAGTCAATGCGGAACATTGTCGAGCATCGTTCGTGGCATGCAGCATGAGAAACGCCGCGCAGGTGCATTCCTGCGAGCTGTCTCATCGTGGGAATGAACATTCCCAACACGTTAAAAACACGTTCCCTTTGCATGGCGAGTGTATGCACCTAGAACAAATAGTTTTTTTCTCTCTGTGAGCGGGTAGTCCGAACGTGGAAGGCATTTCAAAGCCAAACGCTGACCTCGGATACCATGTATGTGTTCAAACGGGAGATTTATTGTTTAGTACTTGGGAACCGATGACTTTCCCTGCAGGCTTGTCTCCAGCCAGCCATGACTTTTACAGGCATCGTATGACTACAAATTTGATGCAAAGGTTCTCCACTGATTCTTCACATGAAGGGATTATGTGCTGAATGGATACAATTGCATTCATAATCTCAACCGTGCATCAATTGTGTCATCAAGTGCTCCACCCATAACACTAAAATACATAAACGCCAGTCCAACCGTCGTTTTCGACGATGTCCCGCGTATGCTCCACAAAAGGGCAGTGCATGGACGGTGACTTGCGCTGGATTACAGTGAGAGTAGCCCTGCACTGCATCTACATCACTCTCTGTTTCACTCCCCACCTGGACCCGGTGTGAAGACAGAGTCAGGAAGACAGGAGATGGGAGAGGGCGCAGACCCACGCACTGTGGTTCAACACCAAATAACAACACGACAACACAAGAGACGGGCGTCTCGGATTCCAACTGAGTGGGAGTGCCATAAAGGTCACATTAATAAGGAGCCATTACAGTCTAACTCTCAGTCCACCAGTCATTCATTGCGCAAAAACGCGCGCACAAGACTGACCACGCAGTCCGAGTTATCCCGTCAGTTGGCAACCTTCCAAGCCACGGCTTTTAGCGCACCGTGATAGTTTCAAGCGCGTCAGATTGTTTATAGTGAGGAAAAAATGCGCTGAGCCGTCGACCCCACTCCCTCCCCCACCCCCACAATCAGACCACCATCCGAGCCGGTTAGTTGTCTGATGTGGGAGTGGGCGCAATGGCTGACGGTCTGGCATACCCGTATTCGCGCGCCACAACACGACCTGGCCCCCATAACGCACACACCAGGATTCACTAAATCAGGGAATATGAAGGAGTCATCGCCGTCTGACTCCCGGTCCACTGGTCAGCCACAGAAGGCACAACTAACACTGGGCAGACGGCATGATCTGGTTTAAGCGTCAGATTGGCAGCCTTCCAAGCCACGATTTCTAGGAAACCGTGATATCTTCCGGTACATGATGATGATGAGGGTAGTGTGTGGTAGTGGTAGTGGTGGAGGTAGTGTGTGCTGATGTGGTTTAGCCTACGGTGGTTTATCACAGGTTATCTTGGAGGCAAATGTGACCTAATAAGCTCATGCGGTGTGTGAAGATGCTGGAGCAGTGAGGGCAGTGAAGGCGGGCGCGGCGACTATATGTCGAAGCCTGAGGCACTGGTTAACCAGTCTCCGTGCGATGGGTGCGCAGGTGACCGCTCCTGGTCTATTATATTCCGGTACGGGTTGAGTACATTCCTCCGAATGCTTAGCATACGTTTAAATGAATTCCATAACATCGCGGATTGATGTTCCTCCTCACGAGGATATCAGCTATAAATTCAGTTTATTTTGCTAAATAAACTGGAAATAAAGAAGTTTTGATGCTATGCTACAGACTTGTGTAGCTCTAGGGAGGTGAAATTCCCACTCCGCCTCCCAAATTCTACATCAGCAGCGTATCTTCGAAGTTTTTTTTCAATTTCCCTCAACTCTTCCTCCTCCTCGCTTCGAAGGTCGAAAACGATAGCACATTTTGTAGGCACAGAGACCAACACTAGTAATACCTTGGGCAGCAGGCTGTTTTGATGAAATGCAAGTGAAAGGGAGGCATTAAACGCGAACTCCTTCGAAATTCCCCGGGGTCGTCAAGATGGAGTACCACACGCCATCCAGTTCTCTTATGTATTTCAGGAAGGAATGGTTTCTCAAGCAAACTGGAACAGAACTGCATGTCCATACGAACACCCTTCTGTTGAAGGTAGTGCAATCATCACTACCATATTTTAATACAAGCACGTTCAGCTAGTTCCCCGAGCACTATGCGTAGAATTTGGTGGAAGTATGGGATAGTCCAACCGTCATTTGCAGCGAGGTCCAGAGCTGAATGAACACAGGGAGGGCGACTTGCGCGGCAGTTTTCGGGAATAGACTCAAAACCGCGAAGCAAAATGAGGAGAGAGAGAGAGAGAGAGAGAAAACTGAATTCAGTAAACAAACTAGGGGAATATACTCGCCCTGTTTTGCCTGGAGGTTCATGCCGAAACCTTCAAGCAGAGCAACTAGAAGTATATGCAGAGGGAGAGTACTGTCCAAAACAAGGTAGACTGGGATGATCATTTGTGGCTTATTAACCGGCTTCAGCCAGCCATAACCTGCATTGTTACTGGTTTTCAAGCAATTTTCTGCGATGACATTTGATTAAAGTCCAAGGCACAACAGGGCGAGCACGCCCGGTAATCTGACTAGTGAAAGCTCTCGCACGATTGGTGGATGGAGGCTCACCAGTCAGTTACGAGACTCCCTCGTCCCGTTCTGTCCTGGGGCTCTCTCTTATGTTCCGCCAGCAGCTGCACAGGATCTAGTATTATAGGCCGACGAACATTACCAACCAACATGTCACGAGTTTGAGCCTCGATTGGTGCATTACCTGGGGCTGGATATGGTTGGCTGATGACGGCTAATAAATCAGAAATAACCATGCCAGTCCTCCTTGTCATTGTCGGTAATGTTCATATTCCACGATTGCTAATAATCGCAATTGTAATCGGCAGCACAACAGGCCCATGGCTCGAGCGATGAAGTGTTGCACTTAACGCTCTATGACTACAGAGTGCGGGTCTGAAACCCGCGTTATACAAACCTGAAGTTGGCGAGGACTGGCTGACGATGGCGAATGAGTCAGAAATGATCGCCCCCGTCTTTGTAGGTATTCCTTCCTGCATTAGAGAGCACGGAGTTATTAACCGAATCGGAGGCAGTTGCCGAGTATCTAGCACTAAAAGGCCATCTATTATGCGTACCACCAAATATAGCGTGGACTCAGGGTGATAGCGTGATAGGGTGATAGCGTGGACTCAGGGTGATAGCATGCAAGGGGGGAGGGAGGGAGGAAGCAGGGGGATGGGAATGACCTTTGGTGGAACGGTACGAGGAGAGCCGAATGCCGGTCGAGGCAAACCCGGACGCGGTGTGACGGGTGCCGGCCACCGGGGAGGTTCCTTTGGGCCTACATCGGCCGCAGCGCTCCGGGCAGTCGTCGGTCTGGCGCCAGGGAGTGGCCTCTTGAGAGCAGTCACGACGGCCGTGGATGATGGTGGAAGCGCGGTCAATAGGTCAATCTGCGTCTGTAGTTGGGCCACCCTGGCGTTGGCCTGATTCTGTACCTCAGTTATCTGTCGGTAGGAGGAGAAGGTGGATACACAGGACTAACACTGGGAGCGAATTCGAAATACAATACACAAATCTATGCGCCTGAAGGTTGTGAGTTTGCCCCCCAAAAAAGAGTGGGCAAGGATCTTATATGTAAGCCCACGGAGAAAAGAGAGCACAGGGAATCATGCAAGACGGGAAGGGTGATAATATCAGTTGGGCAGGCATGCGATACAAGCGGTCGGTATTACGATCTAACCTGACGGAAAGACGGAATCCATTTCATTTTCATGGAGCTCTAGGTTTGAACGCATTCAGGTTGTCGCGCAATCGATCCCCCATCAGGCGGTGATGACAATGCTAAGTGACAATGCGGTTTAGTCTGTAAACATCGATCCCAGCACCAGATGACTGACAGTTCCAGACAGTCAACTGGTGTATGAAAGAGGTAAGAGAGAACAAGGCCCATAATAGGCAATCCATCCCCCTGAAACTCAGCGAAGTTCCTCACTATACACCATTTGACGCATATTCAACTATTACAGGGATCTAAAAGCCGCGCTTTGGAAGGATGCCGGCTGACTGCTCACTTTAGCCTTCTTGGTCAGTACTGTGTGCATAAGTAAGGCGCCTAACCCCGCCTTCGGTCTTCTTGACTCTGTCTTGACATGGGGCACAGAAACGTTAGATAAGAGAGTGTGGTAGCTGCAGCGAAAGTCTACTATCACTTAAAACTAGTCCACACGTAGGTCACCATCCCCGCACCCTCATGCTGTAGAGCACACGGCGGTCGAACTGTCGTAGGTAAGGCTGCTGGCTAAAAAACTAGGAGTCAGGCTCAATGTCGCCTTCTCGATGTGGCCTCTATGACACTCTCACTAAGTCAGGATCCAAGCAACCCCTAATTCGATGAAAGCCCGAAACATTGTGCGCGGACCAGGTAGTGTGTGGTAGGTGTAGACGGGTTGTTTGGGTTTACCAGTCAGTGTGCTGAGACTTCTTCTTCGTCTTATATGAAGTCTACGGAATCTTCTATGTAGACCCTGTTTTGAGCCCACTTCCTGCATATCCAGTGGGCAGTGTGTGTGAGTTGGTTTTAAGTCGTCTAATAAACCAGCTAACTTGATGCAAACATATGCAGATCCTCAGATTTCATTTGTAATTGCTGTCGTCTCCCTCTTGCCGGCTTTATTTTTTTTAAATGGTCCCATAGATTCGGGGTTGAGGTGGACAAAATGCGCTAGGCCAGTCAGTTAGGGGGCACCCATAAATTAACCTTCGCCTGATGACTATAATACTCGAGAACTTGTGTTGTTTTAGTTGTCTTTCTATACATCGTGGTGTTACGTTCACCATTGGGTCTGTGCGTGATGAGTAAGTGCAAATGTTGGGCTTCCTGTTCTTATCTTCTGAACCAGAGGGAAGAATACAAGAATTGCATCATCTTCGGCGCCCATTGGCGAAGAACAGCTACCCAAAAAGTTAATCAGCCGCTGCCTCCATACATGCACAGGAAGAACAAACGGGAAAGAACCACCAACATTTTGGCATTCTCTACCCTTACATAAAGAATATGTCCGAGGCAACAGAAAGCAGTACAACATAGGTAGATGCGGGTATCGCCCATAGTCATGTAGCTACCATGCGTATCATAATCATACAGATGAAGGACCGACTGGGCGCAAGTCAGCAATTGTATGTAACTTATAAACTTCCATGCTATGATTGTCCCTTCCATTATGCATGTCAAACAGGACAAACACTGGGGGCCGTGACGACCACAAGGTTTCTGTACAGAACACATATTATATCGCTGTATGTCCTCTTATCCCCCATCCGTTCAGTGATAGGTTATCTGTGAGTGGAGAGAGCAACACCACGTAAAAACACACCTGACGATAGATTTCTTTCTGGAATTCACTGTTTATCGTTGAGTCGCGGTCCTTCGATTCGAAGTGACTGGCCATTGACTTGGCTTGTTCAATTAGCATCTGATGGCAATGGAGGGCAGAGAGAGAGAGAGAGAGAGAGAATCAAGATGGGTCAAATAAAACCAAATTGCAAACTTCCTGAGCAAAAACTAAACGAACAGTAGAAGCGAGATAAACGACACACGCAGCGATTTACCTCGGCTCTTTCCTCATTCCACTTCGTCCGCTCGGCCTCAAAAGCCCTCAGCTGCTCTTCTCGTTCCTCATACAAACGCTTCTTCTGTTCTTCGACTTTTGAGGAAAAAGAGGAAAGGACAGAGCCTTTATGGTGGCGTAAATTTGCGCGAAGTGGCTGCAGGCTGTGTTTTGGTGGCTTATAACCTGTAGTCTCTTACCCCAGAAGCTAACCGTGCAGAACCTGCTTAAAAATCGTCAATGCATGCGGAGACGAAAATTCAAGGAAACAGAAAAAAAATATTTCCAAAGCTACGACCAACCAAGCGCCAAAACCAACGAACTGACGAATCCTCCTATATGTTAGGAATTTATCTAATCAAGTCAAATGATAACTCAAGTGGAAGCGAACACAGCCAATTTCGACCGGATAATTGAATTCAACGAACGCCTTTTGGTTTACAATTTGACCAACCACAGAATGTTGCATTAGTCACTGTTAAAGGTAGCAGTTTTTGATACATCTCCCATTTGTCTGAAGACGAACTGGGGTAACAGATTAGAAAATGAACACAATAAAGTTATTTTGTTCACGAAGAACTCTAATCTAATCTTATTAAATTTCTTTGGATGTTTATATGGTGATAGTGTGGGGTTTATTGATCTGGTTATGGAACATATATGTCCCACTGTGCCCTGGAGTTCACTTTAGAGCCCTCGCAGACAGTCACATAGCGACTTGTGGTATTTATGATGATAAGGTAGAACCGACAAAGACAAGGGAGACCAGAGTGGCTATTTCTGAATTATTATCCATCATCAGCCAGCCATACCCAATCCCAAGTGTGGACTACCTGAGATTCGAACCTGCAACCTTTGGTCATTAAGTCAAATGCTCCACCAATGAGCCGCAGGTCCGTATTTTCGGTGAGCTGCACACTGTCATATATATATTATATCGATATAGGAGAAAATACGGACCCCAGGTGTTGAAATGAAAGGAGAAGAAAAGGCGATTTCTGAAGTAGAAGATATAATTATATGACGCTTCACACTCATACTCGAGCGCATCATCGGAGATAGAGAACAGGGAAAATACATAATATAAATAGGTCTTTCGTGCTCACTCGGGATAGGTCTAGCCACCTCGTTTCTCATTGGTCCTCCTCTCGTGCACCAATAGTGATTTACGGCCTCAAATATATATATGTCTTTGTCGGTTCCAAATTATCAACATGTGCTACACGTCGCTATGCGACTGCCTGTGAGTACTCTAGTCTGAGTTCCAGGGCACAACGGAACATAAATGTTCCTTAAGCAGATCGGTGAGCCACACATAATCATATATATATATATATATATGGCTATGTGCGAAGATGCTGGCCGCACCAAAAATCCTCCGTAAATAAATTGAAAAAAGTGTGGCGGTTGGCAAATTGCGGCTCCACAAGCATTTGCTGCAATTTTTGCGTTTTATGTTTTTGTAAAACACGTTTGACTAAAACAAAGTTGATTTCGCCTGAGTTCGTCGATAATTAGGCACATGAATAAAGGTTTTCATAAGGCCACATGTTGATAGGTCAACCAGTAACTAAGAGCTTTGTATAGAGTTGACAAATGCAATTGCAAGCATAGCATTCTGTGTGCATCAATAAAAAAAATTTCGTCCATAAAATTACTGAGCCGTTTTTTGGCAACGGTGAGTACGTTTAAACAGAGAATTGCTTGTAGACGTTATTACTGATTTTTGAGGTATCAAATCGTACAAATTTTGCAAATTGGAATTTTAAAAATCGAAAGACACGTTTTTCGAAAGAGCATGTACTTATTCACATCCTGATTAACCAAAATTGGTTTCCAAATGAGCGACAGTTAGATTGCCCTCCTCTCGTAGGAAAATGTGTATGGATGTGCAAACGTTTTCTAGGATAGCTATAAATGCAAAAAAATTAACTGAATGTAATACAAAGTCTATTTCCACCAGAATATGCAAACCTTTTTCCCAACCAAATTACCCGGAAACGTATGCTGCATGAACAAAAGACATTTTCGGGAAGCGACTACACAAATACGTAATCTGCACCACGGTTGAGATGCCCCAAAATGCTAATTTTAATAACTATGATCACGCTTCTTTGAGCTGCGCTACCTACTGTATATATGGATTTCGAAAAGCAATGCTCATCAGCGGAATGCAAACCTGGGTCCAGATCACCAAATAGTTTATATCATTGACATATGCTAAATTAGGAAGGACCGAACACAATACTTCAGGGTGGAAAAAGTGGTTCCTTGGCATGTAACTATGCTGGAGACAGGCGCGTGGGACCCGAACAAGCGAAAAATAGGCTCTAGTCACAAAAATAGGCTAAAAATAAAAAAAAATAATAACAGGGGAAAGGAGAGCTATAGAAAAAAAAATGAAATTCACGCAAACAGGTAGATATATGACTGAGTATTTCAACTGCCGGATGGACATTGTAAGGGTTCAACTGCAAGGTCACGGTGATGGTAGTTGTGGGCACGCAAACTTACGTGCTGTCTTTGTCTCCTCTCGAAGGAGAGTCATCTCACGCTCGAAGTCAGCTTTCGCTTTCTCGAACTCTGCACGAACTTCAGCGAGCTCACCGGTCAGTGCAATGAGACGCTGTCGGAGTTGAACATTCTCGGCTAAAAGCCAGTTCAAAGGAGGATGAGAGAAAACGTGTAAGTTGGTGAGAGGACAGGCGAATAAAAAATAAGACGCTGAAAAAGACCCGCAATTTTTCATCGTAACTCGCAACTGTATGGTAACAGATAAGCAAATAATTCTACTGATGTATTTTTTCGATCGAAAACGCTTTATATTTCTGTCAGAACTGCTGTTCGCATACCAATAGTATCCTTTTAGATATCTCTCACCTGTGGCTCCTCGAAGTTGGGTTCTTCCCAGCGGACACGCCCTAGGAAACCGTCACGACTGGCGGGCTAAAACAGGTGGGGGACTCCGGTGTTGTGTGTGCCTCCACACCCAGTATGTCTGACTTCCGAACTTCCCACCTCCCCCCTCTCAAAAAAGTCCTACGGTGGTGGCGACAGCAAGCCCGTAGGCGGCCCAGGCTAACTCGGGTCGCCCTCCCACTAAAACAAAACCGTGACCCATAGTGGAGTTCGGCAACCGTCTGGGATGTCCGAGCAGCCATACTTAGGGACAGCACTGCTTGCCTCCTCGCGGAAGAAGGGGCTAGAAAATGTGCCCTTAACAAATGCTGGGTCTCAAGTCTTCTGCAGCCAGCCACAGCTCACAGATCACAAAATACGCGGTCGTAAACTCAAACAAACAACAATACCCCACGTCCCCATCCCCCGAGTCATACCATCCAAGCTGCTTGGGTGCATCCGCTCACACTAGCAGTCTGGAATGTTCGTTCCCTTTTACACAATCCTAGGAGCAGAGGCCTGAACGGAGGACGGCGCTAGTCGCTCGGGAAATGGCGCGCTACAAGGTGGACATTGCTGCTCTCAGCAAGACCCGATTCTCTGAGCATGGTCAGCTGGAGGAAGTGGGTGCCAGCTTCCCCTTCTTCTGGAGCGGCCGGCCAAAGGCAGAGCGACGCGACGCTGGTGTTGCCTTTGCCATCCGGAACGACATTGTGGGACGTCTGCCCTGTCTGCCGCAGGGTATCAATGATCGCCTGTTGAGCCTCCGCCTGCCTCTTCGGGGAGACAGGTTCGCCACCATCATCAGCGCCTACGCTCCCCCAATGACGAGCTCTGATGCGACAAAGGACAAATTCTATAAGGACCTTCACGCCCTGCTGGCGACTGTGCCGTAGGCGGGCAAGCTAATTGCCCTTGGTGAGTTCAACGCCCGCATCGGGGCAGACCACGCTACCTGACAGGGAGTGCTGGGTCCCAACGGTCTCGGTAGCAGTAACGATAACGACACCTGCTGCGAACGTGTGCGAAACACCGTATCCTGCTGACCAACACCTTCCGCCTTCCGACGCGGTAGAAGGCCACGTGGATGCACCCTCGATCGTGGCGCTGGCAGCTGCTGGACTATGTTCTCGCCCTGAGGCGAGATCGACGAGAATTGCTGGTAACCAAGGCGAGCTGCGATGCCGATGGTTGGACGGATCACCGCCTCGGCATCTCCAAGATGAGGCTCCGACTTCAACCCTGACGAAGGCCCTAAGGTAAGCGACCGCCAGGTAAGTTAAATTTGCCTGCTCACATTTTTCAGTTCAGCAGCCAGATAACCCAGAAACTAGAGGAACTGCATGCTCCAGATAAGAACACCACCGTGAAGGCACGAGGGTGTCAACTGAAAAATGTCATCCAGTCCACCGCCCTCGAGGTCCTCGGACGCGCAAGCCGTCAACACCAGGACTGGTTTGACGACAATGACGCCGACATCAGCAACTTACTCGCGTAGAAGAATGGACTACACAAAGACTACATGGAATTTCGGACTGACGCCACCAAAGCAGCCTTCTCCAGATGCCGGCGCCTTGTACAGCAACGGAAGTGGGAGAGGCAGGAGGCCTGGATGATCCGAAAGGCTGAGGAAATCCAGGGGTATGTGGAACGCAATGAAATGAAAAACTTTTTCAAAGCCATCAAGGCCATCTACGACCCGTGTATCAAGGGGTCCGCACCGCTGCTCAGCTCTGACGGCACAACACTGCTGACAGCGAAATCCCAAATTCTGAAGCGCCGGGCCGATCACTTCCGAAGTGTCCTTAATTGCTCATCAGCCATCTCCGATGCTGCCATTGATCGGCTTCCTCAAGTGGACACGAACAATGACCTGGAGCTGCCGCATTCCCTACCAGAAACCATCCGGGCCGTGCAGCAGATTTCCAGCGGGAAAGTACCGGGATCCGACGCAATCCCACCGGAAGTCTACAAGTACGGCGGGCCCCAGCTCTTGGCGGAACTTACAGCACTCTTCCAGGATATGTGGCGCCAAGGATAAATTCCTCAGGATTTCAGGCTCCATCGCACAAAGAGCGGTGAACCAGTGCCAAGAGCACCACACCTGACTCAACTGTCCGCACTGCCCACCCACATTCACACACCGCATGGGTCTATCAGGTCACGTGCGTCTCCAGGAAAACATGTGGTAGAATACCGCCGGCTATACCACAACATTACATCTCTCCTCATCAGTCTCTGCACCTCACATGCTCACATGCAACACGACAAAAAAACATGCTCTCAGTCTGCATAGCTGATTGAGAGGCAAGTATGATCATCGGCTCCTACTGTTGCGTGTGTTATCTGAGCTTGAGAATATCGCGGGACGATAAGCGCCATGGGTTGGAAGGTTGCCAACTGACAATTTCACTCAGACCTCGCAGTCAGTCCAATGTGTGTTGTGTCGAGTGGCTGACTGGTGGTCTGAGAGTCAGGCTGCGATGGCTCATTCTTAACGTGACCTCTGGCTATCTCACACATGTGAGATGTGAGCCGTTTAACCCCTATTGTGTGAAATCCTGGTGCTTGTGTTTGGAGGGCCAGGTCGTGTACGTAATACACGTAGACGAGGTCACCAGCAGCTGCGCCCGCTTCCGCATCAGACAACTGACCGGCTCGGACAGTGGACTGATTGTGGGGCTGGGGGAGAGAGTGAGGTCGAGAGCTCAGCGTATTTTCCTCACTATAAACAATCTGACGCGCTTGAAACTATCACGGTGCGCTAAAAGCCGTGGCTTGGAAGGTTGCCAACTGACGGGATAACTCGGAACGCGTAGTCAGCCCAGTGTGCGTATTTTGTGTGGAGTGGCTGACTGAGTCAGGCTGCGATGGCTCCTTCTTAATGTGGCCTTTATGGCACTCTCACTCCGTGGGATCCGAGCCAGGTGTGGTGGTACGCCCGCAGTTGACTTCGGTCGCACCAGCCACCTGCGTCTCATCTCCGGTCTTCATGACGCTGCCATGACACCAGGCTCAGATAGGGGAGGAGGAGAGAGTGCAGTAGCTGCAGCGCAAAGCTACTATCACTTAAAACTAATTCACGCGCAAGTCACCGTCCCTGCACCAACCTTCCGTGGAGCATACGGTGGACATCGTCGAAATCGACGGTCGAACTGTGTGGTGCAATGGTTTGCCCCGTAAACGGACCGCGTGGCAGATGCAATGGACCAAACACGGGGGAAAATCGGGGTGCGGTAGACGTTATTATTAACTGGCATGAGGTCCCGTAGCAATGGGGGACGCGCGTGCCCATTTTGGTTAAGTCAGGATACCGGCTTTTTAAACGAGCTCCCTTCGCATTGCCTGGACAAACTGCACTCTGTAAAAGTGACTAGTTAATTAGCATGAATTTTTCTTACCAATTTTCAATGCCTTTCTACATTAAACTATATTTTATTGCAAACATGCACGAAAATATGCTTTCTAGTATTAAGTTCGTAGAAAATTACACTGTCCATTGTACCTGTCTATTTATAGATGCTGCTCATACAGTGCACAACATGGTACACCTTCATTGCAAACTTGTATGAGCACTATATAAAACATAAAAAAAATGAAATGAGCAATTTTCTTTAGACGAGAATATTTTGCGGTTTCAAAATCTTACGAGTATGTGCAACCATAGGTCGGGTTAAAAATTATTCGGTAATCACAAAAAATTTTTAAAGCCGAAAATCGGAAGATGTAATTTTCTACCAAATGAGTAAAAAAGGGAATATTTTTGTGCTTGCTTTCTGCAAAATATATTTGAAGCTATAATGGCATCTAAAATCATTGGAAAAATATGCACACTTCTTAATTAGTTATGTGTTCGTGTTTTTTACGGCGTCCGGAAGGAAGCTCACCCCAAAGCCGGCGCCCCCCCGACACGACTGAAATATCTTGCAATAATTACTAGGACAATTACTAATTGTAATTCATTGTAATTGTAATTACTAATTGTAATTGTAATTCATTGTAATTGTAATTACTAATTGTAATTGAAATATCTTGGGATAATTACTAGGAAAATTACTAATTGTTCGTGTTTTTTCTGGCGTCCGGAAGGAAGCTCACCCCAAAGCCGGCGCCCCCCCAACACGACTGAAATATCTTTGGATAATTACTAGGACAATTACTAGGACAAAGTGTCTAAGCAATTTTTCGAAGTGGAAACACTTCCAAATTTCGATTAACCTTTTATTAGATATCACATCTACCTTATGTATGCACCTTTTTCGGAATTTAGCGCAAAGCTACCTGTATTACCGAAGGGACGGATTTTTTTCACACTAAGGGTCCAAATGAAATGGACAGAGTGTGAATTCAAGTTCCATGCAACACCGTGCTGATCAGAAATGCCGTGAAGCTTGCCTTTTAAAGCATTTTACTGACCTCGTGGGAAGGAACACAAAAAGTTGCAGACAAAAAAAAAAAACGAAACGAGCAGATACGGAAACAGACGTATCAAGAAAAGGTGGCTCAAAGTTCCGAGTACCTTGGATTTCGTTGACGACAGAATAGTCTGTCTTATGGGTTTCGAAGACGTCGGAGATTTTTTCCAGACCTTAAAATGGAGCACACGAGAAAAACCGACGCCAAATACGGTTTTCAAAAGCTGGCTTTGATTGAAATGAAGAATACTATCACAGAACCATGACAGGAGGAAAAAAGCAACTGCAGACTGGTCAAAATCGTTTTCTTTTCTGGGAAGGGGCTGGTTGCTGATCAGGTAACGAGACATGCTCATCCTTGGGGCTCAATATAGAGCTCTCAAAGCTAGACTCAACGATAGAGCATTAGAACTAACGCTCAAGCAACAAAGAATCCTCGTTCGAATTTCAGGTTATACAGACCTGGGGTTGAGTATGACAGGCTGACGACGACTACAAGGTCAGAAATAATCATCTCAAGCTTCTGTCTTTGTCAGCCCTACTTCCGCGTCTTTTTCTTCTCATATACATTCTAAACTTTTAACATTGCGTTGCTTTAGCGACTGAATCATAAAAAAATCGTAAATAGTTCGCATTACGGATTCTTTTGGCTTATTATCACCCGATTATTTAGCGTAATTTCCAAATTTGAAAGCACTAAAAGGTATAACTTAGGAGATAGAGTGGTCAGCCACTCGGTAAATTTTATTTTTCAATTCCAAAGTTCAGAAGCTGAGTAATAGTCTTTTAAAGCAGACGAACATTGCCGACAAAGACAAGGGAGAGTAGAATAGCCATTTCTGGCTTATTATCCGCCATCAGCCGGTCATACCCAAGCCATTCCAGTCTCCCTGGCCTTTGTCACTAATTTCCTACTGCCTATACTATTGGTTGTTCTGCGGCTGCTAGCGGGGCTGGAGAGTGAGCCCCACGGCAGAATGGGACGAGCGTGTCTCGTAACCAATCGGTGTGTGTGTTCATAAACTAGAGTTTTTTTATAAGCTTAATACCCAGCCATACATGCTAGGGTCAAACGAAATTTGTTTAATGAGAATGGGGTTCCACAACAGCAGAGGCAAAGTAAAAGCTCTCGTGCTTTCTAGCAGGTGGTTCACCAGATTCTTATCGTTCTCAAAAGCGCATTTTACAGTTTCCATGAAGTAGGTGAGGAAAAGCCAAAACTACGACAGTTTGAGAGACAAATGTACGGGCAGGGTTGCACTAGTTGCTCCGCACTGCGGACTCAAACGCTTTAAATGCAGGAAATTGATAGGGGTTTGACTGCTGTTGTGAAGCATAAAAAAATAAAACAATAATTTTGCACTCTGGGCAGAACTTCAGAGGGCACCAATGTGGTTATGAAGCCTTTGCACTCTAACTACTAGAAAGAACCCGGCTAATGTGCCTTGCCGCGACACGTCCATGTTCGTCTTGCGTTCAGTGCGCTATCTGGGCTGGGAACTAGCATGGAGACGTGTGACAGTTCAAATGCCGTCAATTACGCTGGCAGCCGTGCACTCTGCAGAGCACAGCGCCGGCGACATGCGCCGCGCCTATCACACACTCTCCTGCCACAATCACCAGGTTCCGGTGGTAAAACAATGTCAAGGTGACCAGATGAGGGCGTGGGTGCGGTGACTGACAAAACTCGATAGCCAGTCATACACAACCCAATCTTCACAGCATGCCCCAGGTTTTCCCATGAACTAGTTTCGGTCTCGCGTGCATGAGGGTGTTATAAAGACCACATATTAAGGAGTCAATGAGCCTACCTCTCGGTTCTCCAAACCGTCACCCAACATGCACACACAGTTTTGACCCTAGGGACCGATATATACCTTAAGTTTGCAACCGTCCGAGCCACGAATTTTAGCGCGTCGTGTTAGACTAAGAGGTTAGTCAGACTTATGGAATTCTTTGACGTGCTACTAGACGTGACGCGTCCACTGGCCTCGTTCTATCTTGCCTCCCCTACGCAAAAGTCGACTGTCCGAGTCCGATCTACCGGTTGGTGGTTAGATCCTATAGTCTGAGTAAGGTATGCTGTAAGGCATTGCTGCGAAATTGCGAACATCGCTGCTCAGCCGCAGGCGGGCAGCCCCTACCTCGTGCGTGCTTCGACGTAGCTTGTGCGTGCAGGTGCATGAACTAAGACTTTGGTGGTTCCGCAAGAGGGGAGGGGGGGGGTAGAAAGACGTACAAGTGACCTACCATTCAAGAGATCTGTGTACTCTGGGCGGGGCTGCCATTCCTTGCGAGTTTCATGTTCTGCCTCTTGTCGATGCTTGAGTACCTCCAGCTGCAAATCCTCCACAAACTAAATTCCAAAGTAAGGAAGCAGTGGGATGAGGGCAGTAGGAGTAAAAGCCAGTTTGTAAGTGACTTAAAAATGTGTATTATATTTATCCAGCGAGTCATCATGAAGGTTTGATTTGTTTGGTTGCTTCTTTTGACCTGCAGCAGTCAAGTAAATGTGTTTCCATTGGAAGTTATTACGCAAAGTAAAAACTGTACCTCAGACATCCTGCTGATCGGACGCCTAGCCGAACACATGAAAAGTGACCCAGTGCCTACAATTCTAGTTAAAAAATTGGGAAACGGAGACACAGACACTGGCAAAAAGTGTGCGTATATGTATTCTCAGGGCCGTTTGGAAGGTTGCCAACTGACGGTATAAGTCGAACCACGCAGTCAGCCCAGTGTGTGTTTATGGGCAGCGTTTTAAATGCGCTGGACCAACACGGGGGCCAAATCAGGGTATGGCAGGCGTTATTTAGGATGAGATATAGAACAAATGCCGAAAATGGTGCGCCTACCCAACATGGACACGCGCAGGTGCATGCTCATGCCACATCCCGCTGTCCTACTCCGTGGGAGATGCTTCATCTGCGCCCGATCCCGCCTCTGGTCTTCTTGAATATGTCTTGACATCAAACACCGTCGGGTAAGGGAAGATAAAGTGCGGTAGATGCAGTAAAGTCTAATATCCCTTTAAAAAATAATTTGCGTACAAGTCACCGTCATTCACAACCCTTCTGTGGTGCATACGATGGAAATCTTCGGACTACGACGGTCGAATTGACGTAATGTGTATGCATATGCGGAGTGGCCGACTGACGGACTGAGAGTCAGGCTGCAATGGCTCTTTTGCAATGTGGCTTTTATGGCGCTGCCACTCTGTGAAGTCCGAGCTCGATGTGGCAGCCCACTTAGGGGCGGCTCTGTCCGCGCCAAACACCTGCGTCCTCCTCCGCCTCGGGCCTTCTTGACTTGGTCAAGATACCGGGTCAAAATGGGGGAGTGAGAGGGAGTGCGGTAGATGCATCGCAAGTCTGCTCTCACTACAATCTAATGCACGCGCGATTCGCTGTCCCTACATAACCTTTCTGCGGGGCACACGGTAGACCTCGTCAGATAAGACAGTCAAACGGTCATTCTCACGTCTCACTTACACTACGATAAGTATGACATGCTCAGAGTTGTGGTCCGCAGAGTTGACAGCTTACGAGATAATTCGGCCTATTTCAGGTCTGAGAATCAGACTTAAGTGGGTCCTTCATAATATGGTTTTTATGGCAATCACACCTATGTAAACCCCGAGTCGCCTGGTAAATATTATGAGAACCAGTTCATGTGTGTGGCAAGCGTAGACAGAATAAGTAGCTTTGTCAACCACTAAATCCGAGTCGAACTCGGATCATCTTCACTTTGTCTCGCCATCGGAGTGAGGTGGTCGAGGGAGTAGAAGGGGCGGCAGATGGTACGCCCATCACGTTGTGGGACACACGGCGGACGTTTGAATTGCCACCAACCGGTACCACCTTCTTCAAAATGAAATATGCATGTATTATGATTGCCAAACCTACCGCTTCTACACTAACTATTTGTCAAGCTGCAGAGGCTGAGCGGTCAACTCAGTGAGTGCTTAATTGCAGGCTTGATCATTTTGTGCTCATTGACTAGAGTTCACCATAGGGAACGTACACCACTTAAGCCATGTACGCACTTACTCATTAAAGGTTCCCCATCGCGTGAGAAAATCACACGGCCTTTGCTAGAGGCTTAGCTGAGGTAAAGAGTTCTGAGAGGCGTTGGAAAGTAAACGGAGGCCTCTGGAAGGAATTTGGTGAAAATTAAACAGGCATATGAATATTGCCGGCAAAGACAAGGGAGACTGGAATGGCCATTTCTGGCTCAACAGTCATCAGCCAGTCATAGCCGATTCCAGGTGGTGCACCACCAGAGGCTGGAACCCACGACCCGTTGATCAGAAGTCAAACGCCCGTGGCTCACTGGTTAGAGCGTTGGTAATAACCACAAAGCAACTGTCGACGTCTAACCAATTTGAAAAAAAACCATCACATCAAAATCATCGAGGTGGTCGGTTTGGCATGAAGAGTTTCAATCATTCAGCGGCTGTGCTAGTCTGGTGATTTCATGCTGTTACTCAATTCAACGGCATTTAACTGTGCAAAGAGCAGACATGCAGATGATTGCCTTTTTCCCTTAGATTCACTCAGACATTTGGTTTTGCATTTTAGGCCTACTTCTAGTTCTTACCATTTTACTTCGGCTCTTAGTTTAACTTTCCTCAACTTTGCTCTTATGTGGAAGCAGCAACCTTCCATGCTGTTTGGACAGTACGTAACATGAGCATGTTTCCAATGTCGGATTATTATTATGAAGGTAGGATAAACTCTATGATAACCCACGGTACTTCGACCATGAGCCCTGGGGAAAAGAAAAACCGGACAGACTCAGAACTCCACACACTGAAAAGACTCGATCACAAGATAGAACAAAAGCGCATGGCAGAGGAGTTTGACTGCATTGTGGAAACAGATTGACTTGGCATTTTCTAGCCTATATACATTCATCACTGAACCATTATTAAAACCTGCGATTTAGGTCCGAGTACAGTGAGTCACCAGATCTTTGAGCGTAACACAATACCAGGTAGGCCATGGACTCAAGCTCGGTCAGGTGCGACCTAGAATATGCGAATTCATGTAGAGGTTTGGCCAAAAAAAGACAAAAGAAGATGGAATGGCTATGTCTGGTTTATTTACCGTTCCTATAAAACGCTCCAAGGAACTCCAAGGTAAAACTGAAATACTTGCACTTCATCCTACAGTGAGAACAGAACACTGAACGTTATCCTGCCAACCTTGCTGAAATTATAATCAGGATAGTTGTGCGATTATGACAACCGGAAATATTTGCATAGGGACAAAATAAAATCATTATCTTGCATTCACATACTCGAAGTACAGAGCTATCGATGAGAGGGTAAGTAGAGTTAGATAGAAAAGGGCTCTTCCAGTACACGAATCATCAAGTTCTTTGAGTATTACCTCTTGTTGGTTCACAAGCCTGCCCCGTTACCGATGAGGCGGATTAAGATTGGATTGGCTACTGTTTGCTAACCCTTCGTCGTACAAGAATCATACAAAAATTACAGGCCGGGAAGTTGAGAGTTGAATTCAGATTCAATTAGTCATTAAGGTTAATGTCTGACCAGTCAAGCCTCAGTCTCCGTATGACCTTCTGCAAGGGTTCTAGACCACAGAGCCTAAGTGAGACGGAACGGCCGTAGCTATTCAAGTAACCACGCTAAATTTTCTAAATGTTGCCTGCGGATAATTGACGGTATTTTGAGTATTAATCCTACCTGCGCCTGATGCAAATATATCTTTTCAGGGGAGGGAAGGTAAGGAAAGGTGTTTGGAGCCTGACCTGTTGCATGACAAGAAGAGAGTTTGCCAGTTCATCTAAATCCTCGTTGGAGGGAGGTTCAGAAGGTTGGCCCTCCGGGAGGGTCGTTGAAGGTACCAACTTGTCCGGACTCATCATTACCTCCTCTTTCTCCTCTATTTCTGGTGTGGCCGGCTGTGCCGGTTGGCAGAAAGCGATGTCTTGACTAAAAGCACTGGTGTCTACCAGATCAACGTGTGTGGTGGGACGAGAAGAAGAAGTATCCTCCGGTCGGGCTCCCTCGGCGTCCCGCGATCTCCTGACAGTCCATGGAAAGCGGATACCACGTTGCAAGTTAGCCGACGTACCTGACATAAAGGTGGGTTCCAGCTACCTGCAAAATCATCAAAGAGTTGAGCAAATGACACGAATTACTAGTCTGAGACAGACCGCATCGAGCTAGAACAGTGGAATTAACCTAAACTATATTGCGGTTCGGAGGAATCCAATAGACCAAAAAATCCAGACTAGACTAAACGGCTGATTCAATTGTTTAAGGTTTAAAAATAGTCAAAACACATATTAGAGCGAATAATATAAACCCAAACTATTTATCAGCCCCAAAAATACTGCCTCCATTCCCATAGTTATACGATTCAGTTCTACTCGGTTGGGCTCAGCGGTTGTAATACAGGCTGTACCAGGGTCCCACAGTTGACCATTTAGCGTGAGCTGGAGACGCGCATGACCTTCGAAAGTCATTGTACTGAAGTTTCGGTCAAAAGGACGTCTTGTTCTGTTAAAAATACCAAGTAGTTTCCCAACTCTGACTGTCCGATTTTTTTTTTTCTTTGGACAGGCACTGGCCAAATTAAGCGGAATGTTGGTAAAGAGGCGAAGTAAGTTTGCGGCATACATAAGAGCTGGAAATATTGCAAAAAATGTGGACAGATTAAATTGTTGACCAAAGCAACCGGGAGCAAATAAAATGTCGAAGCATCCTCTCCTAACTTTACTTATCGTCTGAGCAGGTATTTTCTGAATGGAATGATTGCATGATTTGATATCAACTGCACTACTACTACTAATACTACTACTACTATTGCTAATACAACTATTACTATCATTATTACTACGAATATTACTTATATTACTACTGCAGTTACTTTTACTACGAATAATATTACTAATACTACGATTACTAAAACTACTACTAATACAAATACTACTATTACTGCTATTATTATTATTACTACTGCTACTACTTTTACAAATGCGAATACTACTACCATTAAAAATACTATTACTAGAACTATTATTATTATTAGTACTACTACTACTCCTACTAATACTACTACGACAACAACCACTACTAATACTATTACTACTATTGCAGCTATTACTATTACTACTAGTGTTACTACTAATATTATTATTACTAATACTACTAATACTGCTACTGCATCTGGCCGAGCTCCGGTTTGTTTGGAGTGCGCAGCCCGATTGACGCATGCCACATCTTTATCTGGTTCCTGTGTTGGTCCGGCGTAACTCCGCGTGGCCTGTTGTAGGGGTCGAATTCTCTACTGTAACAACAGAAATATTCATGGATTACCTGTCGGAATGCGTGAATTATCTTGATGTTTGAATCCTCTATCTCCAACAGTGAGCACAGAGACTATAAAAATAAAAATTTCTCGAAAATTTCCTACCCGCTGCTGTCTCTGATGATGAATATATTTTATTTTAAACTTCAGGGCGAATAACCTTTCTGTTTAAGAGGTCGACGCTTCTTCTGTGTTCCACAATGCGAAGCGCCAACTTCTCAGGAATGCTGGAGGAATTGACCAACAGCAGGACAAATATCTCAGGTGCGCAAAATTTTTATGTTTGATTGCATGCGATTTAGGCTACATGACCACAGCATGCATTAAGCTTCAGTAAAGACCGACGTCTTTCAGTTTGCCTTAAAACATTATATTTCGGGAGACGGCATACTGAAAAAATAAGAGGGACTGAGATGAATATTTCTGGCTTATTGACTGTTCTTAACCAGTCATAGCTAGCGCTTTAAAGTTAGTGCGCAGAAGGACTTGGGAGTGTGGATCTCACGCTCCCCTTTAAACCCTCTCGCTGCATTGTTCAAAGGTAGCCAGTCCGCGATGTCAGCCCTGTACCTTGTCAAGCGGGCTTTCTGTGCCTTTGATGAAGACTGCTTTGCAAAGTCTTTCGAACTTTTGTGCGGCCGCAATTGGAGTTCGCTATCAAGCAGGAGACCCTGGAACGCGAAAGACCTCAATATCCTCGAAAAGGTTCAAAGACGTGCAAACCAAACTTTAGCTGACTGGACAGGGCTCATTACCCTATGAAACCCGGATTAGCTAACCTTAATCTCTTTCCTTGAGTTACAGGCAGCTACGAGGTGACCTGATACAAACATTCCGTATCATGTGCGGTCAGGGCTGCTGCCTCGCACCCGGAGACTTCTTCCAGTTAGCAACAACCACGAACTTGAGAGGGCATCCACTCAAACTACGTGTAACTGGGGGCCAGACTGGATACACGAAAGTTCTTCTTCTCAAGAGAGCGGTCGACGCTTGGAATGCTCTGCCTCTGGATGTTGTTATGGCTACTCCGTTGAGCTTTTTAAGAAAAACCTGGACCCGTATAGTAGTGCCCACTATAATATCCCCAGATCTTCTTAGTCACGTCCCAGTTGAATAACACTCTTATATGACAATACTACTTTCCATATTACAGTACCATTTTTATAGCATTTTTTATTAGCTCAAACTCGTTGCATATGCCTCACTCCACGAGAATCTCGTCACCAATAATAGCATGTACTCATGCTACTCGGCATACTGCAAGTACACATTATGTTTACTCTTTGATGAGTAACAGCTGCTTATTTTTCCGCACGCCATTATGCAAACCAACTTTTTACATTTTCATGATGTACCAGAGGCTTTTTAGCCATACTGTAACCAAGAGGGAGTTCAAAGGCGTTTGCCTATCTTTCCCTTAATAAACTTGACTTGACTTGACTACTAGTGTTACTACTAATATTATTATTACTAATACTACTAATACTGCTACTGCATCTGGCCGAGCTCCGGTTTTGTTTGGGAGTGCAGCCCGATTGACGCATGCCACATCTTTATCTGGTTCCTGTGTTGGTCCGGCGTAACTCCGCGTGGCCTGTTGTAGGGGTCGAATTCTCTACTGTAACAACAGAAATATTCATGGATTACCTGTCGGAATGCGTGAATTATCTTGATGTTTGAATCCTCTATCTCCAACAGTGAGCACAGAGACTATAAAATAAAATTTCTCGAAAATTTCCTACCCGCTGCTGTCTCTGATGATGAATATATTTTATTTTAAACTTCAGGCGAATAACCTTTCTGTTTAAGAGGTCGACGCTTCTTCTGTGTTCCACAATGCGAAAGCGCCCAACTTCTCAGGAATGCTGGAGGAATTGACCAACAGCAGGACAAAATATCTCAGGGTGCACAAGAAATTTTTATATTTGATTGCATGCGATTTAGGCTACATGACCACAGCATGCATTAAGCTTCAGTAAAAAAAAGACCGACGTCTTTCAGTTTGCCTTAAAACATTATATTTCGGGAGACGGCATACTGAAAAAAATAAGAGGGACTGAGATGAATATTTCTGGCTTATTGACTGTTCTTAACCAGTCATAGCTAGCGCTTTAAAGTTCAGTTCGATTCAGTTGTATTAAGGGAAAGGTAGAGCATTTCAGGTCTTAATCACTGTCGGAGAAGAAGAACCTTCTGGCGTCCAGTCTTGCGCCAGTCACACGTAGTTTGATAGGATGTCCTCTCAAAGTAGTGGTAGTGGCCAGCTCAAAGAAGTCGCCGGATGCAAGGCAACAATCCTGACCCCGCAGCATTCGAAAGGCTTGTATTAGGTCACCGCGTAGCTGTCTATAGTCCAGAGGAAACAGATCAAGATTGGACAATCGTGTCTCGTAAGGTAGGTAGCTTTGACATCAAACAAGCTTGGTTGCACGTCTTTGGACCTTCTCAAGGGTGCTGTGGTCTTTGGCGGATCACGGTCTCCAGGCTTGTATGGCAAATTCCAATTGCAGTCGCATAAACCTCCCCAATACCTTTTTAAGCACCCTTTGTCAAACTTTGCAAACGCCCACTTAATTAGATACAAGCTTGACATGGCGGATTTTACAACTTTGAGCAATGGAACGATGGCTTCAGTGAGGGCGTGATCCATACTCCTAGATCTTTCTGAGCCTCTACCTCTGGTAGCGGTGTGTAGTCCAGATAGTAAATTCTCTGGTGCACGGAGCTGGTTCTGCCTATTCGCAGAATATTGCACTTGGAAGCATTGAATAGGAGGAGCCAGTTGTGCGACCATTCCTCGAGTCGATGCAAGTTCGCCTGTAGATCTGCTTCATCAGCTTCGTTTTGGATGACCTTCCAAAGCTTTATGTCGTCAGCAAACATGGCAGTGTCACAGTCCAACCCAGTTACGCAGTCATCAATCTATATAAGGGAAGAGGATAGGGCCAAGGACGGAGCCCCGAGGAACCCCACTCTCAACCACCACCGCCGATTGTTTATCGCCAAGACGGACAATCTGAGATCTCCTAATCAATAAGTTCTCGTTCCACTTCAAAAGCTAGCCCCTTACCCCAATACGGTTGAGTTTGTATAGGAGACGTTGGTGAGGCACGCTATCAAAGGCCTTCTTGAAGTCTATGTAGACTGCGTGCACTACATTTCCTTAATCGACCGCTCGGGTCCATCGTTCCAGACAGTAGAGCAAATTAGTTAAACAGGACCTTCCTCTGCCGAATCCGTGCTGCGCGTCAGAGAGAAGCTGATACCGCTCCAGAAACTGCATCAGTTAACGTTTGATTATTCGCTCCATAATCTTGCAACATATGGAGGTGAGACTTACCTGCCGGTAGTTATTTGCGGAAGCCCTGCTGCCCCTTTTATGTATCGGGGAAATCCACGCAGTCTTCCAATCGGGTGGTTATCTGCTTGCAGTGAGGGAAGCTCGGAAGATTAGACACAAAGGTTCTGCCAACTCTACGGCCGATTCCTTCTAAAACTTTGCCGGTATTACATCAGGACCTGGTGATTTGGTTTCTTCCAGCTTCAGTAGTTCCTGGAGAACAATAGGTTCAGTTATGACCACTGAGTCAATTGTCGGGATCTATTCCACACTATGGTTATCAGAGGTTACATTGGCTTCTCTCGTAAAAACCGACTGAAAGAACTCAGATAGATGCTCAGCCTATTCCTCGTCCTTGCAAAGTTCGACACCATCATCCGTTTTTAACAAAGGGATGGGGTCTTTATTTCGAGTGAACTGCCTAACATAGTTGTAGAAGAGCTTCGAGTTTTCTGCTGCACGGTTTTTCAGGTTACTATAGAAACTTTGGCAGGCTTTATAAACAAGGCCTTTTACCCTGTTTCTCTGCGTCTTGTACTTCGTCAGCGATTCGACGGTCTTTTCCCTAAGATAATTTTGCCACAGCTTTCGCTTGCGGTTTACTTCACTCTTCAGTGTGGTCATTAGCCACTGAGTCCTGTTGGTGATCTTTTTTCGAATTAGTTCAGTAGTTGGTGATAAGTCAATTTAATACGGTCTTAAATTCCAACCAATCCTCGAGAATACACCCGGTGAATATTTCATTTCAATCTAAACGGCGCGCATCGATTTTCATTTGGGTAAAATCTGCACGCCATATGTTGTGTTTGACTGTGATGCAATGGTTCCTTCTTAATGCAGCCTCCATGGCACTCCCACACTGTTGGGATCCGAGCGGTCTGTTTTGTTGGTTGTGTGACGACCAGGCGTTTGTAGCACGTACAGACGCGCGGTTTAGTTCAGTCAGCCAGAGTGACTGATCCCACCTCTGGTATTTCTGACCGTTTTTATATCAGGTTAAAGTGAGTGAGTACGGTAGATGCTTCGCAAGTCTACTACCGTTATAAACTAACTCACGGGCAAGTCAACGTCACTGCCTCCATCCGATATTCGGGTACACAGTTGATGTCATCGAAAACGACAGCCAAACTGTCGGTAAAGGTATTTTTCTGATACCCACACACAAGCAGTGTGCTATTTGAAAAAAATCCAGAACTGTTGATCAACATTTCAAGAGATTTGGCGCAACATGGATGCGCGCATTTACCCAGTCGCTAAATTAAGGCTAGTGTTATTAAGCGCTCCGGTTCTTCGTATTGAAGGCAAGGATAGACTGCTGTTTCAGACCTCTTTAATGTGCATCTACGCCTTCACTTGCTCCTGTGGAGCAGGGTATATTATTCGAACAACTAAGCGCCTATCCAAGAGGATGCGAGAGCACCATCCTGCTTGGCTAAATCAAGGCACGGTTAAGTCCATCTGGAGCGCAATTTTGGCTCATTTGGTTGACAGCAGTCACCGGGTAGACGTTAACCAAGCATTCCGAGTAATCTATAAAATGCCGAAGAAAAACCCCAAGTTCCTGCGTCAGCGGAAACTTGCGATGACAGAGGCAGTGGCCATACGGTTGACCAACCCAACTTTGTGCTCGCAAAAAGCGTTGGTAGTGGCCCTAAGGCATCTCTTGGCCGAAAACAAACTCAGCATCTGCGCTCCCACCTCCTACCACGTCGCGTTACAGTGACGAAACAGTAACATAGATAATTGTCGTACAGCTTTCCCTCCCCATCCCTCGTCCCTATAGGACTAAACTATAACCCCTGACCTCTGAACCCCCTCAACCCTCTCCCCCACACTTACTGCTTATTGGATGTTAAAACCTTTTTTTACTTTACCCTACCTTATATTATTCTAAAGGCCCTGAGGATGAATAATCGAAAGCGTACGTTCACCAAACTCGACTTCTTCCATTTATAATGTGTTCTGGTAACTAACAGTATGCATGTTAATTTTGTCGGAGGTGAATAAAATGGTAGATAAAGGGGTTCAGACCAGAAAGGGCTCCCTCTCGTGTGCAGACGCCTGGCTCCTGATCAATCCAGAGATTTTTTTACTGGACTCCTCAATCGAAGCGACTTCATAAAAATGCTTGCGTACATGATCCAACAGTGTAATTTCATTGACGGAATATGACGCGTATATATGGTTAGATCATAGGAAAGAATATGAACGTTCCTTGTTTCTCCATGGCCAAACCCAGAGAACATGCCTAGGGCCCTCATAGATGGTTATACAGTGAATAACAACACCTATTCCAGAAATACCAGGGACAAGGGCGACGGAGATCGTAATGGTCATTCGCGAACTATTTATCACTGTTAGCTGGCCAGACTCCAAAGTGAAGACAAAAAGACCTGAGATATAGGTCTGGGCACCAAAACAAAACAGGTCTGTTGCTCGAAACGAAATTAAGTCCGATTAACGAAAATCACAACCGAGTAAGCATGAACACGGGGTCTAATTGGTACGGCTAAGCTTGGTGACCAACTGCCTAATTATTTCGCAAGAAACCGCGCTTGTTCACGAACCCGCAGTTGAGGACGAAATCGCTAGGCCCTGTGCTGGTGCATGGCGATGAACGAACTCTTTCGCCTAGCAAAAAATTGTCAGAAACGTGGGTAATTCAAGAGTTTAGTGAATTTAAGTTAGTGGTTAAGAGTGCGATTGGGAATCATGCGTCCAGAATCGTTTGTACTTTATAAATTAAAGATGTCAATTATGTAATTTCGGCTGGCTACACATTAACACCTGACCCCTTAAAAAGAAAACTAACGAGGTCATTTAGCAAGCGAAATGCAACCGAATAAAAATTCGCAAAACGAGTAGAAAATTATCTGTTGTTTCGCATTCTTTAATGATTTGTAGAATAGATCATAAAACATTAAAATAAAAAAATATCGAAAGGATAAGTATAAAAGAGTTTGAATTATCACGTCGAAAGTCGTAATAGAAGGCCTGAGGATGTTTCAAACCTAAATGAGGAATAAAATAGCAATAAACCATAGGTAGTGGTTAGTTAGATTTAACTGGTAACGGTACGCAAAAACACGGAAAGGTCACTAGTCGATATGAACTAAAAGAGAATGAAAAAAACAGGATGATCGGCTAAGGAAGAACACAAGAGGTAGGACATACAACTTGGTTTAAAACATTACGCTACATTCAAAAGCAGTTTTAAAACCGTTATAGGTAGTATTCAGAGGCAACTACGATCGTGTAATCAACAAAAGAATATAAATTCGGTCATTCCCCAAATCGAAGTTAAGGAGACCAAACGAAATAGGGTGCAAAGACAAATTCTAGTTTCGCAGTTGATTTTAACAAGCCGGATAGTACCTATACCCAGCGGTATCCCATATGCAGTCTAATTTTAGCTTGGGATTAAATAAAAGGCAGTACTATGCAATTTACAAAAAAATGTTAGAAAATGGCCCGGTGAGGCACGATCAAAGGCCGAGTACGCCCACCCACATAAGTATGCTCGAGCGTTTTATATGTTATCGCATAATCATGCGACTTCATCTGCTACTTCCGCGAAGCTTTAGAATAAAAAGTAAGCATACTCCAGGATTAGCAGAGGGCACGAAGATCTTGAATGTAATCGTTCAAGAAAAATGAAGCGTTAAGCTATAAAGTCACTTAATGCTTTCACTCCGATAATTCGTAGTATTTTTACAGTAGCCTCTACGAATTTGTTCATCTTGAAAGAAAAACTAAACACTAATGATAGCTTGGGTTGTCATGTGTGTAGCCAAAAAATGACCTGAAACAGAAGATAATATTCAGAATCGGAGTGGATAATTTGAGGGCATGGGTAAGAAAAATTTGTCTCGAGTACAGGATGAAGATACGAGGAACGACAAGAAACCACAAAACTGGGAAAGTCAGGCGATCAATAAGTTTGTTCATATACCAGAAAACAATAGGGCAAAATAATTGACGCAAGTATAAACATTACAGGAGGTTAAATGGGAAACACCTAATTACTTTGTGATTGCTCCTGAACCCAGCTGGTCGAGGAATATGTACAGAGGTCCAAGGCTTGCTTTCTTTTTCCAATCCCGCCTAAGCAGATCCTGCAAAGGGAAGGAGACAGTAGAGTATTTGATAAATTGTACACAGGACTCTTGCTGTAAAACGAACCGAAAGCAGAAGTTCTTTGAGCCTGGCTCGAAGGAAAACATCCTTGAGTTTTCGGAGACCGGTCTTGTATGATGATATGAAACGCCCGAGTTGGGGAGAAGATAACCACCATGAGCAAGGCGACCTGATCGTTAAAATCCCAACCTGAATAAGAGTGCTTAAAAATAAGCCAAAATGGGCTTACCTTATATCTTTGTCAGTAAACAAATTTCGAACTGAATCATACGTGACATTCAGGGGTGGACTGGTCTTCCGGACATATTCCGTGAATTTGTCTGAGAGGACATTAAGGGAAACAGCTTGTGGAAAGTGTACTTATTAGCTCCTTAGACAAGGTAGTTTCATTTAAATAAAGACTGCGTTCATAGTCCGATGTAAACATAATTACAACAGAAAATTCATCGTCAAATAACCTAAGCGTTCGCAAGGTCCCAGCAGACACTAACTCATTCTAAAGTATAACTTTGATGAAAGTCCACTACCAGTTCCTTATCAACGTGTGTTCTGGAACATGAAAGTGCATAAAGCTGGTTTTTCAGGACGAACGGCGGGATTGGAGGTGAGAAGGATTCCGATGGAAATATCCTGCAGACGTAATTAAAGGCATCGAGCAACGAGTCTATGATAGGAACATGTGTGGGATGGCCTTACTGAAAGATGGGACGAAGGACTGAATTTCAGTTCTCTGTTGCTTTACAGGAAGTCTAGTGCTTCCTGAGGTTGACGGTCTTTTCATTTTATATAATAATAGAGGAGCTAAAAACCTCGCTCTCGGAAAGTGTAGGACACTTCGCACCAAATCCCCACTGGAAAAACGCAACAGTTTGCAAGGTCTATTTTACTACCCAAATTTCAGCTTAGTAAAATCACAATGGAAAAATTGACCATATGTTACATCAAGTTAGTTGGGTTATTTTCTAAATAGGTAACTTTTTTAATTGTTTTTACTACGTCTTTCTCATGCTGCTAATTTACATTTCTGACCTGCAGGTCAATAAAAAGAGGATCGAAAATTGTCTCTTCTGTAATGCCGTCGGATTTCTATGTAGGAGTACATTGGGCCTATCAACAGCCAACAGAAATTCAGTATCAACATGAGTCTCGTCATTTTCCTTATAGAAAGCATTCGCTGTCTTTCCGGCACCCATAGTCACAAATAATAATTCAAGCACACGCTGAGACATTTACTGCGACAAAAACTTGACAGAATTACTCAATTTTCTTTCACCTGGTCGATAAGAACCACCAACCAGCAATATTGAAAAAATCAGTGCGCTACTGAAAGCGTCCACAAGTAAGATAAAAATGAAGAGCTGGCTCCCTGTGATGGATACCGAGAACTCACTAACAGAGATTTTAAATTAGAAGTAGACCCGTTGATTATCAAAAATAAAACCATTAAATCATGGTTTGAAGCCATTCTTGGTATCCGATGTCATTATTTATCTTTTTCGAACCACCTCGTAACTGAAAGAAAACATTCGGTATGTATTATGAATGCGCGGGTGAGTCATGGTTGCAAATGGAAAAAATGTTAAGGTTTCAGCGAAAAGGTCTGTTCTTGGGTAATGTGGAATGTCCATAGCAGTTGCACCTCATATATCTTCGGAATAGGGATAATAAATTGAACTTCATCAGTCTCTCTGTATTTTACGGAGTCCTATGAAAGTCCACCAGTTTTTATGCCTGACGTTGAACCTGCTGGATCATTTTTTTTCTTGACCTAAGGGATCCATGATTTTACTAAGTATTCGTAATTCGACCTACAGAAAGTATCAAAGATCTGCGTTAACAGGTCGGGATCAAATACAAATGAAAGCAGGCCTGGTCTAGAAACATAACGTGCATAATCTTTTTGAAATTTGTTAGAGTAATCGGAGCAGAAGGTTAGAGTCTTTCCAGATACCTAGAAAAATGTGCGTATCCACTTTTTATTTATTTATATATTTATTGCCAGTTTACAGGCAAGGTCATATATATATATATATAGTAGAGGGTCAAGCTGACAGTGAAAAAAACTCCTGATCGTTGTTTCATGTGTTTTCAGGAGAAAACACTGCAGCTTATTGAGTAATTAAAGTTCTGGACAGGGACGCGTTAACACAGGTGCCCGGATCCGTATTCTGCACCAGCAGGTATGTCGGCGAGCGGCTGTTCGCTGTCGACTGAGAAATAAGCCGATTGAGGTCTGCAGAGCCAGTAATTTTTCCCCTCAGCATGAAGACCGGCACAGGCTTCAGAGTCCGTGAACGCCATCAGAACCGAAGAGAGCTTCAACAGATTCAGCACCCAAAAGTTAAGGAAGGTGTCCTGAATGTAGAAAACTAGTGACATTTCGCGTAAACAAGGGATAGCTTTGCTGAATTTTGATACTTCTAGGTAGCTTATTCCAGATTGCTATAGCGTTTACCGAAAAAAACTGTCGGTATCTCACTCTGCGTGCCAAAGGAAGAAATAAAAATACATCTCGATGACTGGTGCGCCGAGAGTTGTCGAGGTGCCTCAGAGATGTAAGGGGGTTAAATGTTCGACTGTTTAGAAGTTTAAACAGTAAAAATAGTACCTTCTGTAATCTGCGAAGCCACAGCGGGTCAAGGCTTGTAAGCTCACAGCGTTGTTGGTAGGACAGGTTTTGGTAATCTGAATAGAAAACTATTTTTGTAAAGAAGTGCTGGACTGATTCTATCTTCTTTCGTTCACTAGCGTGCAATAGACTAAATAGAAACGAGCAGTATTCCAGACTAGGCCTGACATACATTTTATAGAGGCTGATTCTAATTTTGACGGTTTTGAAATTTCTGAGAATTAACCCAGTAGTTTGGCGTGCTTTCGAGACAATCAGGGCGCAGTGCTCTGACAGATTAAGACTACTAGAATATGATATGTCCAGATCCTTTATAACTCCGGGCACATTAAGATCGTGACCGTCTATGCTTAGGTGGGGCTGATGGTTTGTCACCAAAAACCATAACGGAGCACTTTTGCCAAGAAAGTGAGAGGCGCAATGTGCGACACCACTGAGCGAAGACCTGAAGATCAGTTTTTAAGAGCTCAAGCACGATGTTGCGATCAATCGGTTTATATCGATAGGCAACTTTTAAATCGTCAGCGTACAGAAAGGGCCTACCATACTGAAAAACAATCAGGAACATCGTTGACAAAGAGGCAAAAATAGAAGCGGGCCGAGCACGCTGCCCTGAATAACTCCGCTCCTCACATGCGTGGGGTTGGAGATAACATCAGAAATTTTAAACCCGTTGTGCGCGAGCATTCAAATAGGAGGATATTAAGTTCAGAAGCTTGTTACCTATGCCGAAGGAGGCAAGTTTCAGCAGTAGGAGATCATGGTCAACACGATCAAAAGCCTTAGTGAAATCGAAGTAAACGGTGTAAATTGCAAAACCGCTGTCTCTATATTGTAGCACATGATCAAAGAAAGAGAGCTGGCAAGTGTCACAAGACCTATTTTCGAGAAAACCATGCTTACACGCATTAAGTAGGTTATTCTCTCTTAGGTGACACATCATCTTGTCTTTGATCAAGGTCTCAAAGATCTTCGAGACTGCTGGTAGTGTATTTATTGGCATAAAGTCGTCAAATGACGTAGGTCGGCCGTGTTTCGGAATAGGCAGTATGTGCGATTCCTTCCATAAAATAGGTAAAGTTCCACTTTCAAGAGCAAGATTAAATATCTTATACAAGAGGGACGGAAAATATCGTTTGCATCCGCCTTTAAAACGCTGACCGGGACGCCATCTGGTCCTGGACTGTATGATTGACGAAAACGCCGAATGGCTACGGTTACGTCCCAGAGGGTAAAAGTTATGGTTTCGAGGACGTTACCTGTCCGAACCCGGATGTTAGGAAAGGGGGCGACAGTATGTTAACTAAACGTTCTAGACAAGAAAGCATTGAAGCTATCAGCTGTCAACTTAGCGTCAGCTATTGGGTTTCATAAGGCGTCTCGAAGTACGGGGTGCTGCGTTTTTCTCTGCGCTTTTACTGTGCGCGAAAAGAGCTTCGCAACATTTAACGAAGGGTTTTCGGCAAAGGTAACCTAATCGGCTTGTCGTTTGTCGTCCGACAGCCTCTTAGAATCTTCAAAGATTTGCTGGATCAAGGGCAGGACGGAGGTGTCGTTTTGTAGATGAAAACGACGGGAGAGTCTACGCAGTCTACGGTGGAATGAAAAAGGGAGGTAGACTTCATCCTTGACATGAATTATTTTCTTACGGGGAATAAAACGAGAGATGAGTGGACATAGAACTTTGTAAAAAGTATCAGTACAAACATTCACATCCGAACATACAAAGAAGTGAGTCCAGTCGTGGGAATTTAGGTGTGTTAGCAATTCCCTCATATTTGCTGATCTGAAATCACGGAAAAAGCTATATTTTTTTGAAAACGTTTCGGCAGCCTCTAGTTCTAGTGTAGAAAGAACTATAGTGTGATCAGAATTCCCAAGTGGATCCAAAGGTGACACTGACGATGGCTGACAACCTCTACAAAAAATAAGATCAAGTATGTTTGATCCTCGGGTGGGAAAATCAACTACCTTACACTTCTTACAGCTGAATCCATTTCGTACAGTACTGTCGTTTTACAATAGGCCTCGACACAGATTCCAGGCGCAAAATTAACATTGCGGTTTATTAAAAGTCAGAAGCCACTTGCTGGACGAGACAGACAGTTCATCAAATCTTTGTTGATTCTGCCATCGTCAGCAGAGCTAATGGTTTTCAGGCTTTTCATATCACTTGCAAGCCTGATGATATCACAACCAAGATTCCAATTGCAGTCGTTTATAAAAATGTAGAACAAAAGAGGACTTTCAATTGTACCTTGCGGAAACCATAATCTTCTGATGCACATTCGGATTATTTGGGGCCAACGGTTACTTTTTACCGTCTGCATGACCGAATGATTTTGATTCAGATCAAAATTACCCTTGATATATGCACATTTAACATATAGCAAGTTCGTTTTCCGACTCCACCCTGGGCCATCCCTTGTAGATCGGGAAAATAAGGTAATTTTAATTTTTTCCGGCATTTCGCCTTCTTCCATGAACTTCGGGAATCTCATCAACACCACCTCACACAGTAGGTCTGCAAATTCGCAAAGGGCGATTAGATGAATTTTGTCTGGACAATGTGACTTGGCAGGCTTCCGTCGGATTAATTCTGTCCTTATTGACGTAGGCAAGAGGTACATAATATCTTCTAGTGAATTTTTTCGATATTTTTCCTGCTGTAGTTATGGGAGGGGAGAAGGATTTGGTTCTTGAGTGAATATCGGATAAAATTAGCTAGAAATGAAAGTAACTTTTATTGGGTCATCCATCTCCAGTGATCCGTATTGGCATGATATCGGTAGAATCGGGTAACAATTTCTTTGGTTATTGCTCATGCAACCATATATGATCTTGAGATGCTCCAAAGACATCTGCACTATGGTTAGTCCATTGTTCCTTCGGAGTACATTTGGCAGAGGTTTATAGACACTCCTTTTTCGCTCGCATTACTACAAGCGTTCGAAAATCCAGTTAGTCTAAAACGCTTTCATATCTTATTTTTTCTTGTATTGGAGATCTGAAGTTCTCAATTTATCTACAGCACATGGTTGCTTGTTTTATTTCGCTTAAATGGAAAATTTATATCAAGGATTCCTTCAACTAACGAAGTAAAGGTAGTTTATTATTCTGAAACGGTTCCCACAATATGACTGTCCAAGTTTTTTGCCAAGATTTGAATTAGTCTGCTAGAGAAATATCCATTCTAGATGTGCGTTTCCAGTTGTTTAAGTGAGCCAGACTATGAGAACAGGGAATACGTAATGTAGTGAATTTGGCCCAACCAGAGTCCAATGGTTCTAATTGTGGTTGATGGATGTAGGCCATTATTACTGGAAATTCATTGTTTTCATAGACTTGTTTCAACAATTTTCTTTAGTTGTTTCTTCGTTTAAATTCCCAATATGATCGTTTCTCGCAAAGCTCTGACGATAATTGGTGCTGAAATTAAATTGTTTGGGCCTAAAACGAAAATACAGATTACAAAATGCCCATTCTAAACATTCAGATAGTGCATCAGTGACGAAGTTTGATCTTACGCAATCTCGTCCATTTCTGGTGGGAAAAGAGAATACTGGTGAGACAATAACTTTGTCCGAAGAATGTGATGTTGGCTCTGTCCAACAGTTTGTTTTCTTACAGAAACTGCATTAGATGTTTTTTCTACTGCGCTCCATTATTTTGCAAAAGCTTAAAGTTGAATGGACTGAGGGATAATTTATGCGTCCATCTTTCATCCTCCTTTTTAAATCGGAGTGATGAGGAAATTGATCCATTCTTCCGACATTTCCTTTTCTTCGAGCAACTTCTGAAATATAATAGATAATGGGCAACACAGTTATATTGAGAGTTCTCGAAGAACAAGAGCAGGGTTTTTTCTGGCCTAAACAATTTGATATGTGCGCGTAAAGATAAACTCAGATGCATGTAGATATTTCGGAACAACAGGCCTTCTACAGTCTGCTAGAAACGGAAACGTCATACACGTAAAGGGCTTGAAATCCAAAACCAATTAATTAATTTTCCATTAACTATCCATAAAGTTCGAAATGTTAGAAATCTAAATAAAATCAAGCGAGCTCCTTTAGAATTTGCCTGTGCTTAGTGCATTTAGTTAAAATATGTTCCCAGTGTTATCTGCAAGTATTTTCCGAGCAAATTTTTCTCATGCAAGGAATCGTAATCATTCTTCTTATCATCTCCCTGCCGTATAATAGATTCCAGTGTAAATAATCAAAAGATCAAAAAATAAGCTCAGGGCTTTTTTCGTCACGTCGTGCATCTCGGAAAAGAAGTTTTGATTATCTCAAAGCTAAGTTAATGAAACTTTACCAGCTTGTATTTAGATAAGAAAAATTCACGAGAAAAAATGACCACGCTTTGCGCAAACAAGAAGCTGGATTAAATAGTATGTACATTGCATGAAAAAAATGTTTGCAGCGCACACCGTTCTAAAATCATCGATACCTCTGTTTCACAGTTGGACACGTAGAAATTCCTTAAAACACTGCAGCTCAATTAGGCGCCTTCCCCATTCCGTTCATTTTACATCAGCGGATATCCCTGGCGCAACCGTTTACATATTATCAAATTATATTGCGTAATTTAATATGCAATTCATGTTCGCTGTTACGACGCTACCTTCCTGAAATTAAATGAAGACTTCATCGTATGTTTGTACTTCCCATTCTTGAATTTTTCTGTCCTTTCTTCGGTTTGATGAACGAATCTAGCCGTTCAAAAATTGAAAATGTCCAAAGACATTTCACAAAAAAACTCCTATTTCCGACTCTTTCAACTACTTCCTACTCAACAAGATGCCAGCTAACGAAGCTAAAATTTCTTTGGGTCAAGGAGACTTGAAGCAGGCTTTTGTCTCCTTTTTCGACTTAATAATAGTTCAACTCTCCCAAAGCTTTCTGTCATTACCCCCGTTAGTCTTCCTTATAACCTAAGAAATTCTACATTAATTATAACTCCCCCTGCATCCTCCACGTGTAAACGCTCTCTTTTCTTTGCTTCTAGGTATAGTTTTCTTTGGAATAACTTGCCAAATGAAATTAGGTAGTTAAATAGTCTATCTGCATTCAAGCGAAGGCTGCACATTTATCTTAACACTGATTCTATTAACCTTTTATTTTCCTCATCTTTTCCCAGTAGCTTTCCCCATGACTCGGAGAAAGGACCATCGGGAATTTGAGTAACCCTCTTGAAACTATATTTAAGCAACCTCGAGACGCCCATGAACTATAATGTCTCCTTATATCACCCGTCCTCCAAACGATGACGTCATTCGGACGTACAAATTCGGTGGTCCACAGTCTTAAATGCTGCGGTTTGTTTGGATACTAACCATCATCAGAATTCAATTCTGGATCCTATGATGCTGAGGACTTAAGTTCATTGACGCATTTTCGTGAGATTCTGTTTCATACGCCTAAGTGATCAAGAACGAATCACCTCGACGTTTCCTTATCTCATTCTGAAATGCTACTACAGTATTACCCTATTCTACCACCTGACTATTTTTTCCTAAGCAGTTTTTTTCTCCTACCTTCTTTTCGAAAATGAAGGCCTATTGAACTCTGCCTCCATTTTAATGGTAGGAGTTTTTTTTTCACTGCCTATTTTTTCTAGTTCACCATTAATTTTGAAACATTGCTAACTGTTGACATAGCAGGACAAGTTATGAATTTGTACATTTTATCTGCATACATTGTCATAACTTTATTTCGTTACTAATGTTTGCTTAGACAGTACCTTCCCAGTGCTAACCAAATATAAATTCTAAAAAAAATTCTAAAACACGTATGCAGATGGTTTTCTCTGTTTGCCTCCTGCATGGTATTTACATCGACCATGCATTTGATGTTTCCTCAAAATGCTGTACCAATCTTTACTGAAAAAGTTTTACCTGACGTCCCACCAAAATCAGTAAACTTTATTTTTGGGCGCAATAAATATCTAGTTTTCATAATTTTCGGTGATTAATCTTTTGCGAAATACACGCCTGTTCGAATTTTTGTAACAGACGATTTCTGAATTTTATTACAAATGTTGTTGTCCTCATTATTATTAATCGAAAAAGGTATTCAGATTCTTTTCGAACAATCTATCGCTGGTACTACAACTTTGAGCTGCCTAAATGGTGTTGTTTGCTCTTCTAAATAATATTCCATTTAAAGGGTATATTCAACTGTCCATAATGCAAAAAGTTATTTAAAATTTCAAAGAGACAATTAAAATATTTAAAAAGATGAATATTTTGTACTTTCAACCTTGGTAAGGAGCAAAAGTTTCGGCTTAAACTAATTGTCCCAATTAGTGTTATAATGCACTATTTGCCCTTAAAACCTTGAGTTCACAGTTTACGCGCTAGCACAACTTTGATTTCTACATTTAGATTGTATCCTCGTTTCGCCTGTGCTCCTCATATCGATTATTATCTGTTAGAGTAACTCAATGATGCTGCTAGTAAACAACGGGGGTTCAAACCTATTGCGGTTAATACCCTGTGTAAATGTTGCGCATTGCCATCATTTGTTGCGGCAAATGTCAACAGGTCTGTTCCTAGGCCTCTTTATTTAAACGTTCTTTAGCTACTTCTTTGACTTACAGCACAAAAAAGGGAATTGCTGTGCTAAAAATTAACAACAAAAGTTCTAAAGTTATAACCTTGACGGCAGCGCTGTCGAATGAACTGAGCCAAGCCTTTCAAAAAATGCAAGATGACCCCTCCGTGAAGGCTGGTGTAATCATATCTGCCAAGCCAGATTGCTTTCTTGCTGGAGCGGATATTTCTATGCTCGCTGCTTGCAAGTCGGAAGCGGAAGTCACCGATTTGTCAACGTATTTTCTACTTATTAATTTTCTGACCGCTTAATTTTGTTTAAAAGGAATCAGCAACCCTTTGTGTTTTCACTTCATTTTCCGGTATCCACTTGCCTATAAATAGTTTTAATTCAAATTAATGTTTCATTGCAAGTTGTTTCTTCGAAGAAACTATACCGGTTTTAAAACCCGCATTGATGCATGAAGTTTCTTTTACAACATCCTGATAACACAATCGCTCAAGACTAGCTCCTACGGTTTGCCTGCTAGTCGGTTTGTGAGTAGCTTAATCGTGAAATTTGGCCTTATAAGCCTAAGGTCGTGCCTCATCAGCCATAAAGATTACTAGGTCCTGAAGCCGGCATATCTGAGCTTTTAGTGTAAGGCTAGACAGAGGCCAGTATAATGTTATCAGAATCTCTGCATGAACTTCCGGCCAAAATTTACAATATTAATTACAGATAACAATCTTTGAGAGACATTGCGACCACAGTTTATCAGTTTTATTGTTATTTTTAATTTGAAGGAGAGCCCAAAAGCAATTGGCTGATTTTGAGGCGGGCCCGAAACCGCTTGTCGCAGCCATTATGGGTAGCTGCTTCGGAGGTGGGTTGGAGCTGGCACTCGCATGCCGGTATCGCATAGCAGTTAACGACAAAAAAACTGCCATGGGTTTCCCAGAAGTCAAACTGGGACTCTTACCGGGAGCTGGTGGCACACAGCGTGTTCTCTCTGCGGTGCCTGGCGTTGATCAAGCATTGAAACTTGTACTCACTGGCTCAACTCTAGATTCGATAAAGGCGAAAAAAGCCGGCCTTGTGCACGAGGTAATCCAGCCACTTGGTCCAGGTCTTCAGTCGGCCTCTGACGGTACTTTGGCCTACCTTGAAGCCATCGCCATCGACAGAGCTTGGTAAGTTTTCCCGTCCGACGACTTTTGTCGTGGCCATTTTTCTTTACACAGGACACTGTAAATACTAACATATATTTAAAAAATACTCGCGGTCACTAAGCTTATACTACTTACTGTGTATTTGAAATGGAAATGAACTGGAGGCCGACCTTTATAATCGCAAGAAGTTTAACCATTATTTCTCTCTATTTAGTTTGCTGTCAACTAATGACAATCCCTACATACTTTTCGTGTTTTAAAATGTAACCTTGCTCCATTCAATAATTTTTTAAGCTCCAGCCTTCCTCACGCTAATCATTAAGAACAAAATAATTTCCATTTGATTTTGAAATATCCGATATACCTGTCCGTGAACCTAAGTATGTTACTAATAGTGGCTAATTCACACAGATTAGTGCCATTTAAGTGCCTTCAAGCTCAAAACGGTGGTGTAGACGGATTTTCTTTTCAATCCTATCTGAAGCCCGTAGACTCTATTCATCTCTGTACAACATTTCTATTTTTCTGAATTTTCTTATGTGTTTTTAGCGAGTTGGCTGATGGAAAGCTGACGCCATTCAAACCAACCCCATCTATAGCCCAAAGTAAGTTGTTGCGCTTTTATATATTTCCCATGAAGCTTTTGTAGTCTTATTTCACTGAAGAGAATGCGATTTATTTTGCGCTCGGAACTTATAGCAAAGTAGTGGAAAGCTTCACTTTTCTCGAAAGAATAGTGACGAGGTAAATTAGTTACAAAATATTTATTGCGTTTGTCAAGCGCACCAGGTGGGTCTTAGTTCATGAGTTTAAGCTTTTTAAATCTTCCAATGTTCTGGCCATTAGTAAGGGATTTTAGCAGGTTTTAATAATTCATTTAACTCGGTGGCATCGGTGTAATTCCAACCCACGCTAGCAAGGGGAAAACTTTAGTACAAACAGCACTCTAGCCAACTGAACTACAAGGCCCAGCCGGGAGCCCCCAAATCTCGAGGGTTGACAGTCATGGGGACGACTGCAGTCCACGGGTGGATTTTTTTCCTGAGCTTGGCTGATAATGGCAAATACGTCAGAAATAACCACTCAAAAATCCCGATTTTAATCCACTTTTCCTATCTTTACGTCGCTTCTAACACCGTTAGGTTGTTCAATGCTACTCCTATTATACTGAAGCGTGAAGATACGAAGTCTTCAGTCTTATGTGACGGATATAATGTTCTTACCAAAGTTCTCGACATTATGTTCTCACGTCCACTTCATTGACTTCATTTTTACATATCGCTTATATGGTAGGTTTCGGCGCTGTCAACACGGAAGGTGAAGGGTACTCAAAATTGACTGACACGTGACTCGTCTTAGTTGCACATTGTTCTTGTATTCCGGTAAAGGCCATTGATACTATCTGGGCGAATATGTTCGGTCTCCTGGCAGCCCACAGTAAAATGTTGTAAAGGACCAAGCTTCTATCCGTTGGTTCTGTTGAAAAGCCTTCGAAGTCTAGATTGGGCTCTAAATCAGCCCCATTCTATCGATTAAACTGAAAATGTCTTCCTTAAAAACGTTAATTTTTAAGAGAGAGGGGACAGTTATTACAACTATTAACTACAGCTCTGTTACACAACTTGCCATTCACGATGATCGTTTAACACGTTTCCCAAAACCTAACTCACTCCTCACTTAATTTTTCATCACTGTAGTCATTTGCTGTGATCTCTAACTAAAGGGAGCCTTATGTAGTAAAAACTGGTTGCTTGTGATTCAACTCTGTACGATTATAGGCCAGTTCTTAATGTTCCATCTCGTCACGGTCTTCAGTACCTCTTCTGGTCCCATAGGCGCCAGAAATACAAGTATGTTAAACTATGAGGCTAAATGACCACGAAGTCGTAACGTTTCGAGTAGGACTTCTGACAGATCTGGTTTGAAGAAGACTCTTGAGAATCGATTTGGCGAATAACTTTCAAAAAAATATTTTCTCCCATCTCTGTGCATTTTTTGCTTTAAGTCTCTTTTACTGTCTCACCTCCTCGCAGAAACTATGCGCTATCTCGTAGGCACCGCCTTCGGATGTAGTTTCTTCTTTGATCGAGCCAAAAAGCAAGTCATGAAACAGACAAAGGGACTCTACCCCGCTCCTCTCAGGATAATCGAGGTAGGAAAGTAACACCATAACCCATTCTATTGGCTGGACTGGTAATTACTCCTTCCAAAGAATTTTTGGAGCATGCCGTGGTTAGTGATTCATGAAACAGTGCAAGAAATCAGGTATTCGGGATGTCTTGGTCTGCCTTCTGACGTGTGGGGGTTGGAGGTTTATTGGGATGGTTACAGTACAAAATAAATTCGCCCCGTAGAACTCTCATGGACAGTCTTAAAGTTAAAATAATTCAGCCGGAAGTGACATTGGGAAAAAAATGTTGTCTTATGTCACCCGACGTTGTTCTTGACATTCCTAACATCTCGTGGTGTCGAAATCTGGGTTGGAGTATAGCTGACGACGACTAATAAGGCAAGGGTGGCCATCTCAGTCTCCATTACATTCCAATACTCTATCTTTACAATTTGGAGTTTGCATACTTAACAATTTTATGCAGTCGTTGAGTAGCTTATTTATCTGGATGTTCGAACAGCTTTACAAATTATGCTAAAAGGCGACCAATTTTGAATAATTTTCTATTATTCAACTGCCTCCCACTCTTGTTCTTTGTCTGTTCTTTTCTCTAAGGGCTCCTGACGTTACAACTCTGTTTCATGATGGACTATCGAGACCTTTTCTCCTACCTCCGTTTGCTCTTTCGTCAATAATAATTAATGATGACGATTTAAGTTAGACTAACTTAATGATGGGTGGGGTACTTAATCAGTTGCCATCGTAATTTAGTTATATATGTTCGGGAAGTCAAGTCAGGCATGCCCGAGTATAGTTATTGGTCAGAAAATAATTTCTTCGGTTTAAATTTTGGTAGAAATCAAGCAGGTTCGCGGCAGACCAGTGCGCCCAACGACGTTTTATTAATCTGAGGGAATTCGACCCTTCATCGGAACTCGGGCGCAGTGGCTATTAAGCAACCCACTGCAACCGGCTTGCAATCCACCAAAAGAGCATCTACCGCATAAAACAGGTATCACTGAAGGGGATTTCATGCACACAATGCGGATCGAAATAAAACACAATGGGGTTCATGTCCCGTCTCGTTATTTTCGGCTAAACTGGGTATGGCCAGTTCGGAGACGCAGGTAGCATTGACCTCTGAAGTAGATGGTCCGGTACTATCAAGTTTTGTACAAAATATGTGAATTGCTGTTGACTTTACAATCTCCTAAGTTTCTTCCATTGTCTATGTTTCTCTCCAGTTGGACATCTCTGATGTCGACTACCATTGACCTTTTAGGTTATGAAGAAGTCAATAGCTAAGGGCTCCACCGTGGGTTATCAGGAAGAGGCCAAGGCCTTCGGCCAGCTTGCAATGACCTCCGAATCCAAGGCCCTCTTTGGTCTCTTCTTTGGACACTCGGAGTGCAAGCGCCGTCGATTTCCAGATCCAGTGAAGCCTGTAAAGTAAGTTTTTAATATGTGCCCCGGTTTCCTTAGAGCAATCCGTTTCACACTCCAGTAAGGGATACTGGTAACCGAAATTGGTCCTTTAAAGGTGGATTCATATGTGTCTGTGGTTTCTGTGGATTATCCGATAGTTGAAACTTAGCAAGTTTCCTGCTGATAGTACGTGCTTTTTGTGGGTAGTGACCCGGACAAGGACAGAAGAACAGGAAGGCGAGTCAGCCACTAAACATCATTTTAATCAACCCAGCTTTCGGACTTTTGCCAAAATCCATCGCACAGACAATTCCTTCCTCGAACTCGGTGGGCTTTATAGTCCTGCGAGGGCAAGCGGAACAAGCATGTTTTTTTTCTATTATCAAATGATTGAAGAGTCATTTTCAGCAAGGGTAGTTTATGTAAGCCCCTAAGTCACAACTAGTCCAACATCGTGTAAAACGGGAGTGGTAGACATAGGGGTTTTACGGGTAGGTCCTCACCGCGGACCTAGCAGCCAAATATATGCAAGAGAACATAAAGAAATAAATAAATGCCAGCTTAATTTTTCTCCTAAGCCTATATAAAGCAACGTAATCGAGCATGCTAATATAAAAATAAACAAAAAGCAGTACTCTTAAGGTAAGGTACGTGAATAGGAAACATCAAAATAAACCAACTTTGTACATATCCTTTTATGAATGTAGTAGTTGACACCCAGTAGGTTACTTCCCGTCACTATTAAATAATAAACCAAACCAGGCCTTCTAAAACACATATAGTAGTTAGTTATGCATACTAAACGCAAGGGGCTTACATAACATATCCTTACCTTATTTTCTTGTTATAAAAGTGTAGCATTCTTACATGGTTGCACCCACCGCCTAACCCTGTCACTGCAATAACTGCCAACTATTGCTCAGTAGTCGCGTCAGGTTCCAGACCGAGCAGATACCTGCTTATGACTACTCAGTTTTGCATTCGATCCGCAAATCTGTATCGACTTTCCATGATCGACTATTTTAACCGAACACTTGTTTATCAGACCAGCACCTGCCCATGCCACTGTGTGAGATGCCGCGCAAAGAGTCGGCTTTGAAGGCTACCAGACGACAGGCCAACTCAATCGTTCGCAGGACTGAGAGTTAGACAGCAATGGTCGTCTATAGTATCACTGTCTACATACATCAGATGGAGACGAGGTTGTACGCAGCACGCGTAGACCGGCTGTATGGTTGTATCACCCTCCGGGCGCACCCCAACCTCCAGTCGTCTTGGCATTTTCTCACTACTGGAACAAGGTGGATGGGCGTGAAGAGAAGGCGGTAGGTGCTGTGCACGCCTGCCTCCCCCACACACCGTGGAGACAGTCTGACTGTCCTGTAGGACTGTTGGTTCAAGTTCCTACCCATCTGGTGCCTGTATCGCACTCCTCTAATGTAACTGTTCTTTTTTTCGCAGAACTATACGAATTATGCAAGTTATCCGGACTGAAATATCGATTCCCCAATCCCCTTTTAGTCGTAACTGTACTTGACAGCCCTTTATCCGGGCTCCAGCTCCGTTCTGAACTCGTTTTGGATTTCGCAGCAGAACTTTAAACGTTTTTTCTCCTCAAACAGGCAGTTGGCGGTTCTAGGAGCTGGCTTGATGGGCGCAGGTATAGCTCAGGTCTCCGTGCAGCGCGGTTTGCCCACAATCATGCGAGACGTCTCAGTAGCTGGCCTGGCCAGGGGCCAGCACCAGATCCAGACAAATCTGGACAAACTGGTCAAACGCAAGCGCATGTCCACTATGGAGAGGGAACAGGTCAGTTTGGTGTACAGCCCTATACAACTGACTTTTATTTCAGTCTCATATTATAACCAAACAGTTTTTTTGCCTACGACCGAGTAAGGAAAAGCCGCGTACATAGGTGGTCCGTGTTCGTTCATCGGTTCGCTGAAGAAAACTGGCCGCTGTAGATCTTACCACATTGTAAAGTGATCCGAACTCTGGTCGAGTACAGTGAGGTTTAAAGTCATGCACGCTGTACAAGTGGACAAATTTTTATTTGCCATGCTTGCACTTCTAAGCAACCGGGATGCTTATAGTTCAACAAAGTTTCTGTTTTTATCTATGCATGTCTCAGGCTGCACGACGCGACTCGGCGCTTGGTGGTGTCTCCGTGTCGTTTTTCGCTTAGCGGTCGCAGGCTCTGAGGAAGTTCGTCAAGCCAAATAAGACTTATTTGCTGTACTAATTTCCTCAGGAGCATTGGGTAAACCATTTCTCAAATTCCCATGACAATTTGTTTTAATGAAGGACTAAGAAGCGTTTGCCTTACTTTGCCATCCTTTACTGTACCGCGCTTTCACCCCTACATTTCCTAACCAGCTTCAACACAGACCACAGTACCCCGTTCAGGCTTTCGCATATAATTGAAACCGCTACTATTTAATTTTCTAAGAACCTAATCGCTAACTTGGAGTAAATCCGTCTGAATTAAACTTTTTAGGTCCGAAAAGTTGATTACAATATTTGGGCCGAAGTTCATAAACCACAGTAGAATAAGCGTGTAATATTCATAAAATGTCAACAGTAAACCAGTAATACATGGCAGTTCGACCGTCGATTTCGACGAGGTCCACCGTATGCTCCACACCAGGTGGTGCAGGGACGGTGACTTGCGCGTGAAATAGTTTTAAGTGATAGTAGCTTTGCGCTGCAGCTACCGCACTCTCTCCTCCCCCACCTGAGCCCTGTGTCAAGAAGACCGGAGATGGGAGAGGGCACAGGTGGCTGGCGCAGCCGGAGCCGCCCCTGGGCGTGCCACCACACCTGGCTCGGATCCCACGGAGTGGGAGTTCCATAAAGGCCACATTAAGAAGGAGCCATTAGCCTTCATCAGCCACTCATGCCCCACTGAGGCTCGAACTCGTGACCGGTTGAGAAAAAGTTCAACGCTCTAACCATTGAGTCATGGAATCGTTGTCTTGCCGGTTTACATCGGGAATATGGTCATTCGTTGATGAACGCTCACCAATCGTTAGTGGAACTCACTCGTCCCGCTCTGCCTTGGGGCTCATTCTCGAGTGCCGCTGCGTAGACCAAGAAGAAACCTTGCTTAGATGTGCTGTTTCACATGCCTATGTCCTCATCCTCCTCCATCAAGGAGGACGATGTAAACCGGCAGTGACCGCTAAACCGCTGTCCAATCCATCCTTATATTCCCGGTTACCGCGTGGCCAGCCCAATATGTGTTTTGTGTGGAGTGGCTGACTGGCGGACTGAGAGTCGGGCTGCAATGGCTCCTTCTTAATGTGGCCTTTATGGCACTCCCACTCCGTGGGATCCGAGTCAGGTGTGGTGGTACACCCAGGGGTGGCTCCAGCCGCGCCAGCCACCTGCGCCCTCTCCCATCTCCGGTCTTCTTGACTCTGTCTTGACACCGGGCTCAGGTGGGGGAGGAGGAGAGAGTGCGGTAGCTGCAGCATAAGGCTACTATCACTTAAAACTAATTCCCGTGCAAGTCACCATCCCTGCACCACCTGAATCGACGGTTGAACTGCCATATTCCCGGTCGCTTCATACTTACGGCACCTTGAACTTGCTTCTTTATTCGAGAGGGATCGCATTCGTGAATTTTAAAAAGTTCTCTTTTAAATTCTTAATTTTTCCACGTAAAGAAATTTTCTTATCGCATTTTGTACATGCAGGAAACCAGTGTTTGGTAGTTGTAACCTGTGCCTGGTTTCGAATAAAGTAAGGGCGAAATGTTGGTTCATAGGTCTCACTCTTTAAACTCCTCTCTTCACGAGGAGCAGGGTGTTGAGGAACTTCGTCACAGTCCTATGGGTGCCAGACGCGTACTGTTTCATCCGCCAAAAAATATCAGGCTTTACGTGGACAGTATGTCTGACTCCCGAACAGGTGCCTTTCATTCATGCTCATTTGTACCTTCGAACCTAACTGTTTGCAATGCCTTAACTGCCAGAAGGTCCACTGAATTGCCATCCGTACTGAGTGGCTTTGCAGAGGCGTAAGTAAAACTCACATTCCTCCTATATAGCATTTAACTTTAATAGTTGATACTTGTTTCACTACAGTTAATTGGCCAATTATAGGTTTTCTCCTCTCTGGAATGCGTTACGGGTATTTCCCACCTTGCACGCGCTGACATGGTCATCGAGGCTGTGTTTGAGGATCTGACCCTGAAGCACCGTGTTCTCAGGGAAGTGGAAGACGCCGTCTCGCCAGAGACCATATTTGCTAGCAATACGTCTGCTCTGCCCATTTCGAAGATCGCGGAGGTCAGCAAGCGACCCGAAAAGGTACGTATGTTGCTTAATTGTTTGCTCACCGCCACCACCACCATCATCATCACCATTACCACCTTTACTACCCCTACTACTACTACTACTACTACTACTACTACTACTACTACTACTACTACTACTACTACTACTACTACTACTACTACTACTACTACTACTACTGCTACTACTACTACTACTACTACTACTACTACTACTGCTACTACTATTACTACTGCTATTACTATTGCTACTACTGATACTAATAATGCTATTACTACTACTACTACTTCTACTACCCCCACCGCCGCCGCCATCATATTCAACGACAAAATTCCTGTAACGAGCAACAGCAGCAACAACCAGTCTATTATTATTCTTATTATTATTTTATTCAGTCGAAAATTATCTCCGTAGGCCACGGGATGTGGAATTCTATGTTACAGGTGGCCTAAATTCCAGGGAGTTAGGGTTAGAAAATTAGCGTTTAAGTTATATCATGGAAAGTTACCCCCCACCCTTTAATTTGCGCCTACCTTTCCTTCTCCGACTCCTATCTCTTCTGTCAAAGCAACATTCTTCTTTTACATTCAGTACCTGGCAGCGCCACCATGTTGGAATTAATAATTCGACCCGCTGGGTTACAATTTGTACTTGTTATCCATTTCTCATTTTTACCTTTAGAACACTTAATGTTCTCGTTGGTATTAACTACAAATGTTTGCCCAAAATACCAGCCAGTAGTAATGGAGAGGCGCAGTTCTCAAGTTCCCAAAACAGTTGATGGTTACCTAAGTCTAAAGGTAATATAATTTCACAATTACGTCCTCACTCGGCTATTCTGCAAAAGCACCTCAGGGAATTATTGTACGTGCTCCGACCATCTTCCGACATATTCGCATTATTTAACTATCTTCTCCATCATACCTGTCTAATTCATTGCCCATTCGCGTGCTTTTTCCGTGTTTTCTCTCTTGAGACAAACATTGCTGCGATCTGTTTTCAGGTAATCGGCATGCACTACTTTTCTCCCGTTGATAAGATGGAGCTCCTGGAGATCATCTTGACGGACAAGACATCAAAGGACACTATGCGTAAGACTATGCAGTTGCTTGGGATTATTTTTTATGTGCGTGTATGTGTGGGCGGCCTTCTTGACTTAATCTCAACACCGGGCCCAGATGGTGGAGTGGAGCAGAGAGTGAGGAAGATGCAATGCAAGTATACTATCACTATAATCCAGCGCCAGTCACCGTACCTTGTCTTTGTCAGCATTGTTAATCTGCCTTTACTACTACTACTACTACTACTACTACTACTACTACTACTACTACTACTACTACTACTACTACTACTACTACTACTACTACTACTACTACTACTGCTGTTGTTGCTACTACTACCACTACTACTAACCGCTGTGCGACTGCTGGGGGGCTCGAGAGTGAACCCCACAGCAGAGCGGGACGAGTGAGTTCCGTGGGTGATCGGTGAGCGTTCATCAACGAATGCAAGTCGATAATCCCGATGTAAACCTGGAAGAAAACGAGCCAACCCTATTCTAAAAGTCTAAAAAATTGTGCTCACAAATCTTGTGAGCCCATCCAGCATTGTTAATATTCCCAATCGAAACCGACGTGTAGACCTAGGCTTCTGTTCCGCGCCAAATATCGCCCAATCCAACCACCAGCGGGTACGCCAATATATCGGTGTGATTCCGCAGCGTGGTTATTACCTAAGGCATGAACGCCAATAGATAAGCGTTATGCGTCGAGCTCCGGACTGTTTGGACAGGTTCACTTGCGTGCTTACGATCCGTTTGCGCAGTGCGCATGCTCTTGCTTAGCTGACAATTAAGGCTATGTGAAGCCGAATGAGCTCGAACAAATAACTAGGTCAGGTTAATCTTCGTCTGTTCCCCGCATGCATGCTTTTCTCCAACCTGGTATTTCTTTCCCTGGGGGTTTTGTCTACCTCGGAAAAAAAGTATTGACACGCTAGTTTCTTTTTCTGCTACGTTATCATCCCACAATTGATTCTTTCTGGTCCACCAGATTCGGCTGGTGACGTGGGTCTACGCCAGGGCAAGGTGCTCATCTTTGTGAAGGACGGTCCCGGCTTCTACACCACTCGCATCCTCGCCCCAATGCTCTCCGAGGCCATTCGGCTGATGCAGGAAGGCGTCAGCCCGACGGAATTGGATGCGGCGACGCAGGCATTTGGCTGGCCGGTCGGTATGGCCACTCTCGCTGACGAGGTCGGACTTGATGTGGCTGTCCACGTAGCTGAAGACCTAGGTGCGGCCCTCGGCAAACGAGTGCAGGTATGTGTGTGTGTGTGTTCATCGGCTCCTTCTCTATGCTGCTTCTCTGCTACATGCGTGATCCGAGTCTGAGACTACCAGGGTGCACTAAGAGCAGTGCCCTGAAAGGTTACCAACTGACGAGGGAACTGGTGGCTGCAATGACTCCTTAACGTGCCTTCTGGGGCACTCCCACTTCTAGGTGTGCTTGCACGCTTAGGGACTGCTCTGGCCGTGCCAGCAACCCGCGTCCTCTCGTACCTCCGGTCTTCTTGACTTAGTCATGACACCGGGCCTAGGTGCGTGATGAGGAGAGAGTGCGGTAGGTGCAACGCAAATCACTGCTTGCCTCAAACCTGCTGTAATGCACTCGGTGGACCTCATCGGATACGAATTTCGAATGGTGTATGTGAACATATATGTGTAGCTTTGCTAAGCACTGCACCCGCGACCGTCCAAGATCGTCATCGGAGGAAGGTGAATGGGAGAAGAGTGAGGGTGTGATAGACGTTGCGCAAGTCTGCTGCGCACAAGTAATCTCGATGCCAAATATGTGGACCTTGTTGCTCGTGTCGGTCGAACTGCAGTTTGTAGGCTTCTGTACCAGGTGAAAGAGACTCCCTCACAGTGGGGACAGGGATATGAATATACTTTACCTGACGTTTCGGTTTTGTTTGAAAACCCATCATCAGGGCTATTATATACAGCCACCGGGTCGGTAAACTGGGAGGGTGATGTTGAGCAACAAAGAAAGTGATTCTGCGGCAGGTCTACGTTGGGAAGTGAGGGCCTGCATGACGAGTCAGCGTGGTCTACCACTCTAACCGGCAGCCGGACTGTCTGCTTCGTAAAACGGGGGATTTTGCTAGACGCAATAGATAATAAAAAGATGATATTGTCCTGCCGAAATTTATTCCGATTGGCGTGATCTTAATTGCCCTACCTGACATCAGACTACCGCCCAGGCCTACACCGCGAGTAGAGTGACCGTAACAGCCACTAATGCTGTGAGATTGTTTGTTTGAAACAAAACCCTTAGATGGAGAGGGTCTATCAGTGGCTCCTATGACCTGCTGGTTTGCATCTTACTTTGCTCGGGTCGTATTAGCCGCGGACAACAGGATCGTATTGGCGCCATGTGATATCCGTCAATCTGGCATTTGTCTTGGCTCGACGACCAAAGCGGCGGAGGTGGGGTGGCGTGCGGTAACTGACCTTTGACCGCCTGCTTGAGCTGGCCGCCCGCGTTGTGATGATCACAGCGGCGGGGGTGGGGTGGCGTGCGGTTACTGATCCTTTGACCGCATGCCGGAGCTGGCCGCTCGCCTTCTACCGAAGTCGCCGCCTTGTACAGCAACGACTGCAGGAGATGCAGGATGTCTAGATGACGCGCAAAGCCGAGGAAATCCAAGTGTACGCGGACCGAAACGAATGAACGAACTTCTTTGCCGCCACCAAGGCTGTCTACGAACCTCTCATCAAAAGCGCCTCCCCTCTTCTCAGTGCCGACGGCAGGACGCTGCTCACTGCGAAGACGCACATCCTGACGCGATGGGTGGAACATTTCCAAAGCCCTCCACTATCTCCGACGCCGCCATCGATCGCCTGCCTGAAGTGGAAATCAACGCCGACCTTGATCTCCCACCCTCATCACCTGTTACCCCACCACCGCAGCCACCACCACCAGCGATGGGGACTCCCTCCTAAACTATTCTCATTGCGACCGCACATTCACCGCATGCATTAGTGTGGTCGGTCACTTGCGAATCCATCGTGCAGAGACTGGTGTACCAGTGCATGCAGCACCAACACACAGCAGAGATCGCCGTTTCCCCTGCCCTCGCGCAGTCACTTATCGCATAGGCCTATTCAGTCACATGCACATCCATGACAGCGGAATTCACCGCAATGCCGACAACACCGATACCTCATGCACACCCTCCACTCCAGCCATTCTCACTTCCACCCTCACTACCACGAACGACATCCCCCAGCCTCCCCCGATTTCTCCTGCCCACACTGCGCCCGTAACTTCAACACACGCATCGGCCTGATCGGTCACCTGCGAATCCATCGCATAGAGGCTGGTGAACCAGTGCCTGGAGCTCCGACATACAGTCGCCGCGCCCGCCTCCACTGCCCTCACTGCTCCCGCACTTTTACACACCGCATGGGCCTCTTATGACACACGCGCCTTCAAGAAAACCTGCGGTAAACCACCGGAGGCTAAGCCACATCAGCTGACCAGTGGACTGGGATTCAGACGGCGATGGCTCCTCCATATCCCCTGATTTAGTGAATCCTGGTGTGTGCGTTATGGGGGCCAGGTTGTGCTGTGGCGCGCGAAGACGAGTATGCCGACCCGTCAGCCAATGCGCCCACTCCCACATCAGACAACTGACAGGCTCGGACGGTGGTCTGATTATGGGGGTGGGGGGGAGTGTGGTCGACAGCTTAGCGCATTTTCCTCACTTTAAACAATCTGACGCACTTGAAACTATCACGGTGCACTAAAAGCCGTGGCTTGGAATGTTGTCAACTGACGGGATAACTCCAACCGCGTGGTTATCCCAATGTGTGTTTTGTGTAGAGTGGCTGACTGGCGGACTGAGAGTCAGACTGCAATGGCTCCTTCTTAATGTGGCCTTTATGGCACTCCCACTCCGTGGGATCCGAACCAGGCAAGGTGATACGCCCAGGGGCGGCTCTGGCCGCGCTAGCGACCTGCACCCTCTCCCGCCTCCAGTCTTCTTGACTCTGTCATGACACCGGGCTCAGGTGGGGGAGAAGGAGAGAGTGCGGTAGATGCAGCGAAAGTCTACTATCACTTTAAACTAATTAACGCGCACTTCACCTTCCCTGCCCCACCCTTCCTTGGAGCATACGGTGGACTTCGTAATCGACGGCCAAACTATCATGTTGTCGTGTGTGTGTGTGACTTTTGTGCCTCCTAAACGGGCTCGTGTCCCCTAAACGGGCTACTTGGTAGATTCGTTGGACCAACACGGGGGCTACATCAGGCCATGGCAGGTGTTATTCGGGTTGTGCTCCCATAACAAATACCTAACATGGGGGTGTGGTGGCACGCCTAGTGGCCTCGGCCGAGCCAGCCACCTGCGCCCTCTCCCATCTCTGGTCTTCTTGACTCCGTCTTGACACCGGGCATAGGTGGAGGAGGTGAAGAGAGTGCGGTAGATGCAGCGCCAATTTACTATCACTTTAAACTACATCATGCGCAAGTCACCGTACCTGCACCACCCTGCTGTGGAGCGTACGACGGACCTCGTCGAAATCGACGGTCGAACTGTCGTGTCGTGTATGTCTTCTCCCTACCGCAGTGCTTGCGTTTAAGTATGATCGTTGAGGCGTCTACCTGCCCCAGTCGGGTAGCGCCTTCTTGTCCTCACTCCTCTAAAACTGAACTTGGACCACTTTTTGGCGTCAAGTGTTCTGCCTTCCTCTTTGAACCACTGCTGCAGTCTCTGTTGGTGAAAACCTAAAATGTTAAGCATGGTTGGTGGTGGGCGCTCACCGATCGTATTACGGGTGACTTGGTGCTCACTCCCGAGCCCTGCCAGCAGCCACACAGCTGCTAATGCGCCAGAAATAACCATTACACCTTGTCTTTGTCGGCACTGTTTTTCTGGTTCATATGTTAAGTAAAAAAGAGACGGCCAGCAGTGTTGCGTTAAAATGAACCGCCAGAAGTTGTCTTCTGGAATGAAGTGAACTAAAAGCAGCTCCCTTATCGCCTTAACCAGCGGAAGGCAGCATTATAGAAAAAGACATGGAGGTGGTGCTTTGACCTTCGATATTCGGCGTCCGTCGCTGGAGAAAAGAATGGGTTGAGCTATCCAGGTCTGTTGCAGCGAACCGTCACGCGTGGAGGGGTACAATACGTGACATCATCGAGGCCGACTTGGTCAGGCATGATCGCAGCCGTACCAAGTACCAGTAAGTATAAGAGAAAAATGACCTTAACTTCCAACTTTCCGCCAGCGCCAATGGACATGCATATGCACAAACTCACAACTTCTAGGTCAATTATGCGTTTCCAGCACGCGATCACTTGCTGTATCGCGCGCTATCGCATTCATGACTCTCCTCGGCGCGTAATCGATCCATGAGCACTCGCCACCCTAACTGTGAATTAAGAGGGCCGCGCACATGGGCAGCATGACCGGACTTCGTAAAGTTACCAGCTAGCCAACGACCCCAAATTAGAAATGAACACGGCGCCGGGGTCAGCTCGGTCAGCTGGGAGGGATGCAGTTGCACAACAAGAGCCTCACGGCGGGTCACTGCCAGTGTACGAGATTTCAGTCCATTAAGTGCGCGCTCCTCTTACCCTTTCTCCTGCCTCTCGTTAAGCCGTCGAGAAGCGCTGTGCTGTCCAAATAATTAACCTCTTTCAACCCGTCACTATCGCCATGACAGTTTCGTAAAGTGTGAATTTATAATAGAAGCGAACAAGCGAGTTCCAAGTAGTAGCTCAGGAAAAGAAGAGGCGATCATTAAATTTATAGAGCTGCTCTATCTTTTTTGACAACTAAAACTACCTCAAGTTCACTACGGTCACCCTATCTTGAATTTCAAGTGGTTCCGTGTCTAGTGGGTTGCCATATAAGTAAAACATCACTTAAGGCGTACTATTCTGGCCCCATAACCCCCTCAAATGACACACACTGCTGCTGTAAGCCGTGCGCTATAACTCGGTAGTAACAAGTGCGAGGTGACGATGACTTGGATTTTTCTCTCGCGGTTTTCGAGTATGGCGAGCGGTATTCAAGTTCGCCATAACTCACGAGTACCGTTGACTACTGCACGTTATAATTACTGTTCTTGATAAATGTGACTGTCCAGACATGAAATCAGTGATTACTATTGGAGGCGTAGTCTTTTGTAAGCAGCAGGATCACGTGGGCCTTCGAATTTGAGCTCTTAATTTTTTCCTCCCTCATTCACGTATGAATTGTCTTATAGGAATATGGGCTGGCCCATTTTTCTCATTAGATACTGTTATTTACCGCGTATGCTCGCCAACTATTCTTCTAAAACCTTTCGTGGGAATTTTCGCAACTCTAAAGCAGTCCACAGATCCCGTGGTGTTAAAGGCACTCAATGGGTGCCTTCGTTTCAACACTAGACTTGTGGAGGCGACAGTACTGGCCAATTTTATTGGGGACTGTATTGAAAGAAACGAGTATCCGAACTACTACTGGAGATCGCTGTGGCGTAACGATACAGTTATTACCACCTAAACTCTGAGGAGATGCACAGAGAACAAACTGAAAAGCACTCGTGTGAAAATCGAAGAATTAGAGCAGCATGTGGGTCAACGCGCTGTCGTGTTGGACACCCTGACAGAAGACGAGAGAAAATAATTCAGCACCTGTACTCAGACCATAGGAAGAAAACGTGGAGACGCAAAGTGACCGTCACTTCTTCAAAAAGTGCACGAAATGAAACCACAATCAAGGCTTCCCAAAGATTGAGATCGGTACTTACACAACTATTCTTCAATGCCACTGGATAAACAAGGCTTGAAGCATTATCCATGGGTCCTAAATTCTGCGTGCCTGGTCGGAAAGTTAATCAGTTAGAGTTGTAAACCCAATTTGAGAATCTTTACAACCAAACCTACTACTTAAAGCCCATCTCCGCAGATAGTGTCCAATACTTCAAATCAACACTGGTGAATTGTAGTTATCAATACCTGAACAAGAAACGAACAAGTCGAGGATTACTGACAAAAAAGCATGTCGAAAAGTTGAAACAGCTTCGAGAGAACAAAGATATCTTGATAACTAAACCGGATAAAGGAACAGGCGTAGTTCTATTGACCAGATCCGACTACGTAACGAAGATGCAGTCCATCTTGTTGGACCAGACAAAATTCAAGAAAGTGGAGAAAGAAAAGGCTAGCATGGATGAAGTAGAGGCAGAGCTGACCGGCTACTTAAAAAGTCTGCATGCAGAAGGTGTCATAAACGACCGTGACCTGGAACGCCTCCGACCAGTAGGCACACACATTCCTCGGTTGTATGGTCTACCGAAGATCCACAAGGAGGGCCTGCCAGCTCGTCCAATTTTAGATATGTACAAATCGTCGTATCATGCAATAACAAAATGGTTGGCGGAGAAGCTCAAGCCCTTACAGCATCAGCTGGCGCCACGTAGCTATCGGAATACGTTCGAATTTATTGACGGCGTCAAAGACATAAACTTAAACGGCATGATGATGATGCTATTTTTAGACGTCTCATCGCTTTTTACAAACGTGCCGGTCACTGAGACAGTCGACTAACTCTGCGAATTCCTATTGACAAATCAGCAAGAAATAGGAATACCGACGAATGCACTAAAGGAACTATTACTAAGATGCACAGTAAACGTGCAGTTCCTTTTTGACAACCAACTATACAGACAAATAGATGGCGTTGCTATGGGCTCGCCCCTTGGGCCTCTCTTAGCCTATGTCTTCATGGGTAAGCCGGAGAAATTCCAACTAAGTGATCAGATCAATAAACTAAACACTACGGTCACTACGTTGACGACATTTGCGATTGCCAAAGCAGAAACCAATGTAGATGCAATCTTAGATGCTGTTAATCATGCACATTCGTTCATCAAGTTCACGTTGAAGGTAGAAACAAGAGGTTAGCTTCCTTTCTTCGACGTTCTCCTAAGCCGAAGATCTGACGTTAGTGTTCGAAGGAGCGTTCATCGAAAGAAAATCTGGTCTGGACAATATACGAATTTCGTCGGTTTCGTACCCATCCAACAGAAACGCAATTTAGTCCGTTGTTTAGCGCAAAGGGCTAGAAAAATTTGTTTGGCAGACTGTATCGAAGAAGAACTCCGAAAGATCCAGAACCTACTTCGCGAAAACGGCTATCCGGATAGATTTATTACAAAGAATATGGTCGCAAGACCAGAAAAATTCACCACACTTACTGCAGAAAAGAAAACCTATTTCTCAAAAGTCCCCTTTCATGGTGATGCGGCTTCGAAATAGCTCGGCTTAACTTCATCTTTAAAATCCGTTCCCTTATTGATTTAAAATTCCCTACTGTTTCCTTTAACCCACTGATAGAAGGCTGCTGTTAAGAAAGAATATCGGCAAAGAAAAGGGATACTGGGATGGCCATTAGCTAGACACACCCCATCACAGGGTTGCGTAACCTCTGGTCATTACGTATGAAGTCCTGCATCATCATTGAGCCATCGTTTCGTGGTTTTGTGATGTTATTACATGGTGTTTTTCTACGAATGATAACTTTACCCGTAAACCAATAATCAACGACCCTTCGGCCATAGATTGGATTCCAGTATAACACTTTCGCGGTTTTTTGAGGGTCCTTCACACACTTTTTCGCCTCTTATTCCACTACCCCTTCCGGCCTCTTCTTTACGCACCTTTTTCTCTACTGTAGGGTGGAGATATAAATGTCCTCAGGGACCTGGTCAAGCTGGGCATGTTGGGACGCAAGTCCGGTAAGGGCTGCCTCGAGTACACCAGCCATTCCAAACATCGTCACGTGAACCCAGCCCTCTCCGAGGTGCTCACCCAGTACGCCGTGCCCGCTCCTGTGCCGAACAACCACGAACGCATCCAGTACCGTCTCTTCTCACGATTCGTCAATGAGGCTGTGCTTTGTCTGCAGGAGGGTATCCTCGTTAACGGGCCCGTGGAGGGCGACATCGGAGCCGTCTTTGGCCTTGGTTTCCCTCCCTGTCTGGGCGGTGAGTCATATGACCAACTTGCCTCAGTTTATTTTTTTTCAGTTCATTTTATTTAAGGAGGCTAGGCGTGCATCTTGAATGCCGGTTACCGATTTTGTCGGCCCTCGAATTCAGGGCTTTAGGAATGGATGCGGCGCAATTATAAGGTCGTCGACTAATTCCGTAGTTATCGATGTCCAATTAGAGTTCCATTCCCAAACATTTACAAATGAATCAGGTTTAATCATACCCGCCCACCCCTTAGGTCGGCAATCACGTCGGCAGTGTCTGCTCAGACAGGGATTCCGAGAGATGATGCCGCGATTAAGGTTCGCTCGAGATCGACGGAGCGCATGACCAACTCATTTCAGACGGCGACCTTTTACTATGACACCAGCAGGGTGTGTCCTCGATTGACTGCAGGGTTTCAACTTCTAGACCTATCCCATGAGCCTAAGTGTTAGTAATATCTAGGGGTGTAGCTTGAAAAACACCTCCATATTCAGATGCAGGCGAAAAGGCGAGTTCCAGGAGAGAGTTGAGAAGAAGATATGTCATTGGAACAAGCGTTTTATCTAAAGTTTCGGATTCTCGCTCAAACCCATCACCTATGATGCTTGAGGCACAAGAGGCACATCATTTATAGGGCTCAGTTTCTATGCCACCACATACCTACCATAATTAGTAGCTTCAGAATTAATAATCGATGATTGTACTTGATGTGTGAGCATTGACTGTACGTCCGCACCCAGTCGTTAATTGACACAATTTACTCACCATTGTTAATTATTGACGCGCTAAGCACTTGGCGATTTGAAACGATGTTCCTCCGAGAGGTCACCGGCTCTACCAAGATCGAATATGTGGAGAAGAGGAAATTGCGCTTGGTAGTATGCTGCTGACGTTATCCCACTCCACTGCTGCTGCTGCTGCATGCTCAGTTATCTGCGTCAAAAGTTATCTCCGCAACTGCACCAAATTAAGTAAAAATCAGTCATTTTATGCATGGGCAATGGGTCTCTCGGTCCCATTATTTGCTGCCTGATAACTGCCTCTGTGCAGCCCAAACTCAAAGCGGTGTGAGAAAGGCGGCCGACGACGACCTCTGAAACTTTCTTGAATTACAGGCGAGCTCATTATACTTAGGTACTGGTACATTTTGATCTCGTCTCGTTCGCACATGCATCCACTGGCAAAGTTGCGCGGGTAACCATGCACTCTGAGCACTAGTCATAGGCATTTCAATTCGGTAACCTTGTCTTCTGGTTCACTGCAGTGCGTCTCCACACGCCGATATAACGCCCTTGCTCGACAGCATTTATGGCTAGTCGGTCTGTTGCTGCTGTATCTCAGTACTATGTTGTACATGTCGCGTTAACAAACACTCTATCTTTCAGACCACCACTATTTTTACATCAGAAGACGATATCAGCGAAAGGTCAGTGGTTGCTGTATTTACTGTCTATCGAGAATTTGGTGATTGACAGGCCAGCGTTGAGATTTTCTTTGAATGCCAGCACGTGCTTGCGTACGATGACGACTAAAGTAACACCCGCGTATTGTGTGTGCCAAGTGGCCGAGTAATTATCACGCCATTAATCGACCACGGTGACGAGATTGCGGCCATTAACGACCCGGATGTCGGCGGACAAGCAATCTCACATAAAACCACCATCTTCAATGTATGCAATTACAAACGATGCATCCAAGAAAGAAGTTGAGAAAAGTTGGACGTGATTGCTGCAACAAAAAATATTCTTCTGACTTTTCGGATTCACGTTTGAATCCATCATCAGATACACATCGGATAGGGGTATTTTTAGGAAGTATTTATCGGATGCAATTACTATGCTACCGTATACCTATGGTTATTAATGAATTCCCCGTTATCGACGATGGTTGCTCATTAGTGCAATAATTGCTTTATGGCTGGAATTCGAGTCGTTAGTTGTTGAAATTTCATCACCCGTGCTGGACGTTGGCGTAATGATTGTTCCACCATCTGGTTCACGGACACTGGCATTTAAAACGGTGTTTGGCTGTGTGCTCTCATAGTTGCTAATTACTCTGGGGAAACTAAGTATCAGCACCGAATATGGGGAACTCGTGAACCAAAACTCAAGTAGCTGATAGCTCACGTTATTATCCCCTCTCGCGATGCCCCCGGCCTTTCGAACTTGAATGTGTGGCTATATCTCGTCAACTAAACCGAGAAGTGAGAATTGGTTTAATTTCTCCGCACTGCTGCCGCGCGTTCGGCCATTCACGTTCAGAACAGTCTTCCCGCTTTTCCGTCGGTGTTTCTTTGTCCGCAAGTGCACCAGATACCTTGTGTATGAAATACCCGTATCAGATGATGGGTTCGAGTACGAATTTGAAACTTCAGACGAATAAAGTTCTTGTTCCAGCGATCGCGTCTGCTTCTCACAGTAGTAACTGCCAATTATGGTACCTATGTGTCCCCAGATCTGTTTAGTCACATCCCAGTTGAATCATACTATTATTATTGCAATACTACTTCCTATATTTTCAGTACCATTTTTATAGCATTTTTATTATCTCAAACAACAATAGCATGTACTAATGCTACTCGTAATAAGCGAGTACACATTTATGTTTACTCTCTTCGATTAGCCAACAGCTGTTTATTTTCCGCACGCTATTACGTAAACCAACTTTTTTACATTTCATGATGTACCAGAGTCTTTTTAGCCATACTGTAACCAAGAGGAAGTTCAAAGGGGTTTGCCTATATTTCCCCTAATAAACTGAACTGAACATTGCAACTACACATCTTTCGTGTCCCCGCAGTGTTGGACTCGAATGAGAATCAGAAACGTCAGACAAATGAAATTCTTGTTCCACTATCTCCTTCTCACAACCACATTCCTCATTAGCGGCGCGTAGTCAGTGAGACAGTCATAAAGCAGATGGACTCTGGCCGTAGTTGCGTGCTGGAGTTTTCAAGGAAACCTTAAACACTTCTAGCGGCGATAGCGTACTCTCAGCCCAGGTCAGTTGATATACTGGAGTCTACTTCCTATACAGATGTGGTTAGCTCCATGACCATATTTGTCCTCTCGCTCTCTCTCGCTCTTCGCTTTTTGATAAGATGGAAGGCAGAGAAACTTAAAACATGCAGGTGCGACGCCGACATTGCCTGCAACAGACGCTTAACAGACCTAAGAAATATACCCCCCTCCCCCGAACTACAGCACAGGTACTAACTTTTAACCACACACGCGTCTTTATATATAAACATTGGCGAAACACGTGTCTGGGCTTTTAGCTAGTATCTATGTCGGAAGTAGGGTATAACGTCTTTTCCATATAAGATTCATACTACTTGTAGTACAACTTGTTTGTAGAATGGGCATTACGTGGTTATTCCACAGTGGTTGATTGTCTTCGACCCAAATATTCATTGAAATTTCGGATCTGACCCTAAAAAGTCATGTCCGAATCACCTGACTCCATGTCCTGCACTTAATAATTTCAGAAATTATTTACCCGATTATTCTCTGGAGTCCATATACCAGAAACCGCATAGAGAACGCTGGGGGACCCACTGAGGAGCCGAACCCCTCGTTGCTGTGTCACACAGCAGCAGAAACATCGGCGAAACACGTGTCTGGGCTTTTAGCTAATATATATGTCGGAAGTAAGGTATATACGATAGACTTAAACTCCATAACATTCGGTTTGACTAATCACACAACCGAACAGAACACAAGGACGCGTACACAGGCATCCGCAGATTATCTTTAATGCCTTTAAACTGCTACTGCTTTGATGCCTTTTCATGTGCAGCAGTTCGTTATCTCTCCGGCGAAAATACGAACTACTGGGTGCTTGGATAACAGCCGACATCTAACGTGATTCCTCAGAAGCTCCCCTTTGTTTGGCTGATTTTACCGACTAAAATATTATGGGATTATGCTGCATGGCAGTCAATATTACAACTTAATCTAAGTAATCCTTTCTAATCGAAAACAGATTTCAGAATTTCGGTTAACATTTCATAAGGAAAAACGTATACTGTAAGTCGTTTTTAGCCTACTTTTATTTTTAACTATCTTGAACCCATTAAATATAGTGAATCCGGGGCGTGTAGCCGCCTGGAGTTGAAAACCGTCACTAACTTGAATCTTTAAATACCTAGGCCCCTTCCGGTACCTCGACCTACACGGAGCTACCGCTCTGGTCGAACGAATGGAAGGATTTCGTCAGCAGTTAGGAGACTACTTCATGCCCTGTGATCTATTGCTGGCGCACGCAAAGGACCCTTCGAAGAAATTTCACCCCACGGCGTAGTGCCACCCGCCCTCTCCATCTTTCGACTTTTCGCTGTGGTTGAATAACCGGTCCTTTACTACTCAGGACACCAAAGACTTTCTAAATCTCTTTTCTACCTCAATTTTCAATCATATATTTGTATGACGGCATTTGGGTTAAAAAATATAGGTTATGAGCTTTCTGTTTTTCACCTGATTCGTGAACCACGCTTGAGGCGGCCACGTCCACCGAGCGGAAGGGGTGGCTTTGAAACCACAGCATCGACATTTTGCGATCGCCATGATCAGCCTCATTATGAACTCCAAACAGATAAGGCGACCATCTTCATCCGATTGGTCTGCGCTTCCAGCCTTTAACGGGGTGTGGCCGCTGCCTTTGGCGTGGTTTCGGAGAGTCACCGGCGTGTCGATTCGACTGTGGTGAAATATGTCCGCCCCTATGCTCCTTCCATCTCCGAAACTTAAATATATTCGGAGAACGCAACCAGTAACATACTTGAGTGATCTCTATTACGCCGATGATATCGCTCTATTAGCTTCAACCTTAAGTGATCTGCAGTCTATAGTGTCGCGGGTGAATGAGGTTGCTAAATCAGTCGGTTTGTCCATAAAAGTAGGGAACAAAGTGTTTTCAGGCTGCATCCCTGCCCAGGAGAAGGCACCTATTGATATTGCTGGTTGTCAACTTGAAGAGGTAGACAGTTTCAAATACCTCGGGGCGAGGTTGCTGCCGAATGGACAGAGTAAGGATGACATTTTGTCCCAAATCGATGCTGCTCATTGGGTTTTCTCAAGCCTTTAAAAGGGTCTACGGACTCGACGAGACATTTCTATCACAACGAAGATTCGCATGTACCTCGCATCCGTCTGGTCTGTCCTTCACTATGGCTGTGAATTTTGGGCTATACGCGTGGAAGATGAGCGACAAATGGAGGTGTTTGCCCACCACTGCTTGAGGACCCTCCTCCGAGTGAAGTATACCGACTTCGTCTCAAATGAGACAGTCCGCACTCGCTGAGAAAACATCGCAAAGATATCCCAAGCCATCCAAGAACGACGACTGAGGTGGTTTGGGTACTTTATTCGTCGCCCATCTCACGAGGTCAGTGCTACTGCCATTGATCCGGTCCCACTACCAAATTAAAGACGTCGAAGAGGGGGTCAGGTCAAAACCTGGCTTGACACAGTTCGTTAAGACATGGAAATTGTTCTTGAACCTTCGGTATTCGGCGTCCGTCGTTGGTGAAGAGAATGGGTTGAGCTCCCTTGGTCTGCTGCTGCGGATCGTCACGCGTGGAGAGGCACAATCCGTGACACTATCGAGGCCGGCTCGATCAGGTATGATCGTAACAGGAATCTGGGCTGTCAATGTGCCTTAGTTGTCTAGTCAAAGGAGATTCACGCATCGGGCCCACTGCTAGAACCATAACACGATGCCTTATGGAGCCAGTTGCACACACACATATATATGACGGCCAAAATCACAGCAACTCGAAGTCTGAAGGACCAGTCCTTACAAAAAGAAGTCCCCAGGGCTGGAGTAGGCAACAACTTGGCGTCGTGTAATGCAGCCTAAGGGCAGACTGCCTCTCCACCGAAACTTCGACAGTTGTCTGCAAAATAAGTTGCAATGATGAGGACCGCAAGGATGCCAGACGGAAATTTCAGACCCACCCACATGAGCACGAACCGGCAAGTCGGAGGTTGGACCCAAACTCGCAGCGTACAAAGTGTATAGCCGAACTGGCCATACTTTTAGTATGAAAGGAGCGACCATGTTAGTTCAAGGCACCTCAAAAGCAGAACGACTCGCACTCGAGGCATGGTATTACGATGCCAGTTCTATCATAAGGCGTGCAAACCTTCCTGCGCCCCTATATACATAAAGACCAGGACGAGATGATCACCCTGAGCTTGAAAAAATCTGGGCTTCGTGAAGAATCCACCCGAAGGGCAGGTAGAGCTACATACAACCATTCCTCTTCATCACCCTGCAGGTGAAAGTGGCAAACATACGAGCCCGAGTTTTTTGGCGATGTGACAGCAGTTTGACCACGGTCATCTCACGGCGCTCAAACAAGTTTCACGCTAGGTTCGACGGGAGCACTCACCCGGCAAACATGTTTGGGACCGAAATTGGAGACGAGACAGACCCTAACCACCGTAACTGTCAGGCCAAATCCACAGGAGAAATGGAAGTCAGACGTCGATAGCGGGGGAATCTTAATCTTCGTTGATGCACGCTCACCGATGGCTAACGGAACTAACTCGTCCCGTTCTGCCTTGGGGCTCACTTTCGAGCCCCACCAGCAGCCGCACATTGACTAGTAGTATAATAGGTAGAAAGCATTTCCGGCAAAGACAAGGGAGACTGAAGTGGTCATTTCTGGCCTAGTAGCCGTCATCAGGCAGCCATACCCAACCCAATGTGTTGCCTCACGCGTAGCTCGAACCCGCGACCGCTTGCTCAAAAGTATAACGCTCTAACCACTGAGCTATGAACCCGTTGTCCTGTCGGTTTGGACCGGTAATATTGATATTATTTGATAATTGCTCACCAGAAGGGGTTCAGGCTATCTTGTCTTTTATTGGTACTATTATTCTGCCTTAACTACTACTACTAGCTGCTGGCGGGGCTTGAGAGTGAGTCCCAAACAGAACAGGACGAGCGAGCTCTATTACTGATTGATGAGCGTTCGTAAACAAATGCAGTCAATATTCCCGATACAAACCGCCAAGACAACGAGCCCGTGGCTCGATCGTTAGAACGTTGGTATTCTGGTCAAAAGGTCGCGGGTTCGAGCCTCAGGTGGGGAACCACCTGAGGTTGACTATGACAGCGAATGAGCTAAATTGGCCATTCCAGTCTCCCTTGTCTTTGTCGGCATCGTTCATCTGCATCTTAATTTGTATAAAATGGAGGGGGAATACACTGAAGCAAGTTGGCACCCGAGAGGTGCGCGTCCGGTGTCGGTCAGGTAGGCTACGCAGTGTCTTAAACGATGGCATGTCTAGTATCAGCCCTGAAGGTAATTGGTCGATTTGGATAGTTGCGATTGGCCACACTGGTTCTATTTCGTTCCCTATCCTTTCGAAAATTTTCGCAGATGCCTGTGAGGCATGCCCTTGTTGCACGAGCGCACGAATAGTCTAGCATGGATGGGGAGACTTCGAGCCCCTGGAAACGAATCGCAAATGCGAATAAATATCAACAACCAGATGTGGCTTTGTGGATAACCTTCAAGTAGAGTAATTATGGCCTCGCCGAAGAAAGCAAGCCAAAGGCGACCAAGGCTACCGCGTATTAAAATGCAAACCCCTACCCACTAAGACGAAGCGAACCAAATTGGCGCTGGAGACGCCCTGGAGTTATCTGCTATCATCGCCGCCGTTTACTAATGTCGCCTTCGGTCCACTTTAAACGCGTGACACAACTCCAGACTTGTGACGTTACGCTGATTTGTCGCAGCTGCACACACTTCGTGCCCACACGAACAACTTGAAGGGCTGACAAGGTCACTTATTTGGCGGGGGCGCTAGTGGTGCTGCCTGTACGCTCTCTGTCTCAGCAAAGGCTTGTCAACGTAACCGACCTGACTTGGGCACCTTTAAAGTTATTGACCATCCTACCTCGCCAGCGTCACCGAAATAGGCAGAGGAGACTGCAATGGCTACTGGGGGCCGCTCTTGTCAGTCAACGATACCCCAAACACCTAGCTGACGAGTGCGAGACTTGAAGAAGGGCGTCCCAGTCAGCTGCCATTGTCGAACGGTACCTGGAAATTTCCACTAAAGGACAGATGTCACCAAGTAATTTTTTCTTTGATCTTTTTGTAGCTTCAGGGCTATCCTTCACAGTTTCAATTAGACTCGACAGCGAGAACATCATCGACGCCGGTTGAAATTGAGAGGACCAAGCGTGCCGAATCCAGTAGTTGAGTAAATGCTTCCTTCATCGGAGAGTTGTGTCCGCTAGGGACGATATCACGGGATTCTAGTCATCGGCGATAGCCGAAACGCTGAAGTTAGATTTGTCGTGTTAGCTTGGATTGAGGGTAGGCCCTAACCACCATAATTTTCAGGCCAAGTCCAGTCAGACGCTGGGAGAGAGGGCATTGCAAACTATGTCGAATAGAGGGGGGATATGCTGAAGTAAGTTGGCACCCGTCCGGTGTCGCTGAGGCAAGCGGCATACTGTCTTGAGCGATGGCATGTCTACTGTCAGCCATGAAGGTATCTGGTCGGTTTAGATAGTTTTAATTGGCCTAAATTCCGAGAGTTCCCGGATTCGGAGACTTGACGGACGCGATTGGAGCTCCGTTCAGAACGTCAGACGAACGCCTTCCACCAGACAGAGGAACAGTGTTTCAGCAGACGCGCGAAGGAAGGCCACTACAGGATCACCCTTAATCCCTCGAGCACTAGAATACCCGCCAGCTAAAGTCGACAACATTGGAGGCTTGGATCATACCCTACTTTTCTAAATTTCAATACGTTGGCGAAAACTTGGAGCAGGACGATTGATATCAAAAATTTATTTTCCCTGAATAAAATTTGAAAAACGTTACAAAAATAGGGCCTACAATCGGCACGAAGGAGATTCAGCGGGTTTTTACAATGCTCGAATCATTCTTTGTCAAAACGGACAATCAGCCCATTATCGCCGACGGCCACGAGGACATTTCCATCGTTGGCGAATCGAGTTTGGCGTATGGCACCAAAGTTACTGGCTCCACCAACCTCCCGAACACCGGTTACACACACGTTTAGAGCCTTAAAATAGAGAAAAAACGAAAATGTACTCACAAAAAAAGTAGTAGTAGTAATAGTTAATAAAAGTACGAGTAAGATTCTTGCCTTGGGGGTGAGAGTGAAGGCAGATTCTGGATGAGACAAATCCCAAATATAAATGCGCAGAGGTCCAGTGCCAGTTCCAAGTGCAAGAAGCCTATTCTCGAGGTCTAGATCAAAGCGTATATACCAGAGGTTGCAGTCGGGTATCTTGAGTTGGTGCAAAATGCTGCAGTGGTGCTCAGTGGGGACACCGGTCATGGAGGTGATTCCGCCATTCGTCCTTATGTCACCGACGCTCTTCAGTCGAGTCGGCAGTATCAAACCGTTCACACGGTCTGGTCCACCGCCACCCAGCGGATTATCCAGACTTCCCGGTTTCCAGATCACCACACTGTTCTCACAGGACTTTGAGATGATTAGAGAGCCGAACCAGCGAGCGCAGTCGACGTAATTGCCATGCGCATCGCGTGAACTGAACTCAGGGAAGTGCTGAAGCAGCGTGGGGAAGGGTCTAAAAGGGATAGGATGAACGACTGTCAACTTAGGCATGCGAGAGAAAGCAATACAGTGTAATCAGACGATAGGTTTTCTGGAGAACAGCAGGATGCAGCAGGTTTATCATCTGTCGTCAGGGCAAGGATCAGGAATGTCCCCGAGATGGCGCAGTACCTACTTTTGACAAATCTACCGCACCCGCCCTTCCCACGTCTGATTTGTTCCGATGTCAAGGCGACTGGGGTGTGCATGAGCACAGCGGCCAACAATGCTGGAGTCATGTGCATGCGCAACGCACACGCGTCGATCCCCAACCGCACAATAATGAGTACTGAGTGAGAGGATCTGAGATGTTTCGTAAAACGAGAGTGTCACGAAGGTCATATAAACAAGTCGTTGCAGCTTGGTCCACAGATCTAAGTGGGACTGAATTATCAAGCAGTTGAAAACCTTAGAAATCACGATTGTCAGAGCGCCGTGAAAGCTGGGAAGCGTGTTCACTTGGTTGTAGTGAGGAGTCCGCGTCGGATCCGAGGTAGAACCACTTCACTCCTATTTCCTTCCACCTTACCGGTGGTCAGAACCCATGGCAGAGGGCCGGGGTAGACTCCCGCGTGTGTGCAGTTGTCCACTACAATGGTAAGTGGTAACCCCACGAACAGACCGAAAGGTAAGGACTGCTAAAGGAAAGTAATAGGTTGTACTCAAAACATTACACTGGACACAACGTTTTACTCACTTAGTTGCCGGCGTAAAGGAGTTGATGATGGCGTTTTTCAATTCTGCTGAGTCGAGACGCCAGATCTTGACTGTGTGATCCATACCAGCGGACAGAAGGAGGTCTCCAGTCAATGAAAGATCGCCATACAATACCTCAGAACGATGACCCTCGGCTCCCCCGAAGATACATACAGGGACATGGGTTGCAATGTTCCACAGGCGGATAGTGTAATCTATAAAATAGTAAACAGCCCGCTCCATTCTACAGGTTGATGGTGAACCGTCCAGCAACAATAAAAGCTTCGTCCTTAGTTGGGTCACAGCATTCTGAACTTCGTGGTAACCATTGTATTCAGGTCATCGTTGAGCGTGAGGAAAGCAAGATCGGGCGCTATACAGTAATTTCTTCGCCGTAACCTACGACGGTCATGACCGCAAGATTAAGGTTCTTTAATGACAGGTGGTACAGATAATGGCGGTAAGTGTCCGAAAATTTGACTATCCCTGAGTGCCGATAGAAGCATAAAGGCGAGGTCCGGGAAGCAGCTAAGAAGAAGAAGAAAACGACTATCGGCCTAAAGTTTCGGATTCGCATCCAAACCCATCATCAGAGATAGTCAGAGATAAGGATAGTGGAAGCACATTAAGTGCAGTTTTTATAGGATGTAGTTGTCATACGACCAAATGCGTACTACAGTTAGCAGCTCTGGCGATCACCGCGGGGGGTTGTATTTCAGACGATGATGGCTTGTCAGCCCACATCCGAGCTGCTCGAATCATGGTTCTCAGAACCACCGTCCACTAAAAAGCGCAGTGACCTCCCGCTCCCATATTCTGTGTGTTGAGACTTTCTCTGGGCAGTGGAATCACTCACTTGGGGAGGGCGCAAGCGGCCAACAATTACAGTGGCAGCCAATCCAATTGCTGAGTAATGAACATAGCAACATCCAACATCGATGATGACATCGCGGGGCTAACGACTCGGAGGCGGACTAACAGGCCAGCATCGCATCAAAAAGGATCCCCCGGGAGTGATCACGAGAGCAGCTAACTATCGTGTGCATTTGGTCGAACGACAAATACCTCCTATAAAAACTGCACTCTTTGTGCTTCTAGGGAGGATCCAAAACGTCAGACCAATAATCTTCTTCGTACAGTAGCCGCGTCATCTCCTGAACTGCTTTCTGGAACTCACCTTTTCGCTTCTATTGGCTATCGGTAACCGTCAAATTTTGGACATCTCCTTATACACCTATCACCATTGTCAGGCTTGCCATTTGTCGATGCCGGACTGAAGCGTCTGGAGGAACTGGGGGTTTTGCCACCTGTGCCCCTGAAATTGTTGTGGTTAAAGGCCAAATGGTTCGATGTGTATGTGTGCCGAATTTTCCACCGGTCTCAATGCCGCGCTGACGCCGAACTGCTTCCAAATGCCAGTATCCGCTGATCTGTTCACTCTGATGAATGGTAGAACTTGATTCGTTAAGTCAGATTTGGCTGGTGCGTACTTGCTGATCGAGGGCGCTGCAGAGTCCCGCAAGTTGCTGTCTGTTCCAAGACTGATCCGGGTTTGCTCCAGCCAACGATGAACGCGATGCTCTCTGGCATTCAGGGAACGGCTGGGGTACTTGGGTCGCACGCTTGCTGAACTCTGAGACCGAGTGTGCGCAGTCCTAGAAAGCGTGCAGGAATATGGCTTCCGATTGAAGGCCGACAAGTGTCAATTCTTCCTCGAGTCAATGAAGTATCTCGGGTTCGTCTTCGACACCACTGGTCGCCATCCAGATTTCGAAGATATTCATGCTACCTAACGAATGCTTGCACCCAAGGATTTATCCAAACATCATTCGTTCCTTGGTCTGATCAGCAACCATAGCACCTTTCTATCGTCGCTGCGTGACTTACGGGCCCCGCTCAACCGTATGCTGGTGCTAAAGCTTCGACTTTTGAAAGACCTTTATCCAGTTGAAGTCTGGGTGATTTCGGATCAGCTACTCACGCACTATGACCTAACACAGCCGATCGTCATTGCCGCAGACGCTTCAAATCAAGGCGTTGGTACTGTCATCTCCCGACCGGTTTGTAAAGGCGATCATGCCCGCATCTCGTATACTAACGCCTGCGGAGAGGAACTATTGCAACATTTACATAGAGGCCTCAACCTGCATGCTCATTACTTAAGGACAGCTTATTTTTGTCTCTTAGTTACTAATAGAATACGTCAATATATTAAATTTATGTCGCCCGTGATGCCGAGTTCTGATTTTGGTATTTTGTCAAGGTAAGTTATTGGACAGGCGATCAGTGAGGTGTGCTACAACTTCAAAACACGATGAACGGTTTAGGTGGTTGCAATGCAGGCAGGCAGGACAGACTGAAGAGTGGACTTGTGGTAATTGATAGATGGGAACAGCGTGTATAGATCCAGGTTCCGTAGCTGTCACATCAAAGACTTTGTTCACTGTGTCACCCACTAAAGCCACCAAGCAACGTCACAAGAGCAGACGAGTTGGATTGATCTGTTCGCTGTTACACCGAGTTCTGCGAAATGCGGTTGTGTAGGTTCTCGGCTTGAGTTCTTACTAATAGTCCTTCTCGTCTCCTTCATGCCCTCCACCAGCACCGACACCGCCGCCACCACTCCTGGGGTTGCCGATACTCCGGGAATGGTCTAGTTTCATGAATGAAATATACTCTGTAGTTACTAGATAAACGGGGAATGTTTCATGGCGCAGACCTCCTTCACAGCGCCAATTTCGGATGCAGTGAGACGGGATATATTAAAATCACCTTATAACTCTACTTAAATAATAGGAAGTAGTAATAATTTGACAACCTTTGCTAAAGGAGAAGAGGAGCGCGGGGTCCTTGGGGTGGAACTTGAGCTCGTTGATTGCCTGACCATGACCAACTAGACTGGCCGGACAGTTGGCCAGACTGGGACAGAGGATGCGGATGATGCCGCGTTTTCCAGCGACGGCTAACAGCTGTTGGTAAGGCTGCAAAAAGTGATCCGGGCCGAATATGACCGAGTCAGTGACTGGCTGATGTTGGTGGGGCTTTGGTCGTTCCTGTTGAGTTTCACTACACTCAAGCCACCAGCAGCGCGGTAGGCCGTTACCCGGGGAAACGGCGTTAGTGTCGCGGGACCAGGCGCAAGTGTAGAAATCTTCCTCCTCGCCGGCTGGATCGGAGAAAGACTGAAGCAGAGTGATGCAGGAGCCACCATCAGTTCCGTTGGCATCCAGGTCCTTACACTGGTAAATTGTGACCTTTTCAAGTGTACGGACAAATTACAGTAGATATTAGGGCAGGCAGGAGAATTAAAAGGCCTAATAAATATAAGAAATCAGCCACACCGGAGGGGTAGGGGGTGATAGGGTGACTTATGACCGACGCCGGTCTAAGTTCCCAAAAAACTTCCGGCAAAGACCGAACAGAACCGTTGTGGGATGTATAATAGTCACCTAAATGAACGGCATGGCTGCTATGTTAGGCCAAAACCACGGACACATTAGGTTAGAGTATGAGCTGGTACGGCTGCGCTGAGTGCACGAGACGTTAACTACTGTCGTACATGACAGTCAAGGCGCCATCCTGCAGCTTATCCTGTGTAATATGACCCTCGTTCGCGAAAATAAAAACCGTGAACACAGTATAGGGGTTGAGCAACAAGGAGGTGCCCCAAGCGGGTGTCTTATGTTGATACGAGGTGAAAGAGAAAGGGCGCGGAGATGAGATCGCTCTTACGGGCTGGGGTTCGACCATCCTATATTCAAGAGGGAAGATGGGACATAATGCGAGAACTACCAGGTCTCATTGATATTAATGCGACAGTCTATGCCATTGTCAATCTCAGGTGGTTCCAGAAGGTGCGGTACTGTAGGAGGAGACCCAATCAATCCCGCTTCCGTGTCGGAAGTATATGCACAAACCGGATACTCACACTGCAGGGTATTCGATTCCATCCATAAAATTCGTCACAGCGGACAACCGAGGTAGCATGAAGGGCCATCAGAAGGCATCGCTTCAAGAAACGACCGCTGAAGCTCTACCACTGCTCGAGTTCGATTCTGTCAATCGTCCTGTTTAGCTACGTCACTGGATCCTAGCGACCTCTACGCAGTTCAGGCGGTGTTGAATTAACATCCAGACGTCAGGTGACCGCATGTCAACTAAGCTGACGATATTCCTCTGCTGGAGTCAAGTTGCAATGGCCTACCGAATAAAGTTTCGCTAAGCTAGTCGGTTCATCCATCGAAGTTGCAAAGGTCAAAGTGTTTCCGAACTGCATTTCCAGTCAGAAGGCATCCCACCAACCGGAGTTAATGAATTTCAGCATGAAGAGGATTGTTGTAAATATCTAAGGGTGACGTTACTGTCAAGTAGACAGAATAAGGAAAAAACTGTTTATCGAATGGATACCGTTTGTAGAATTTTCGCAACTCCTAAAAAGTGCACACGGGGCCATCACAATAGTCCCATCAACAGGAATATCGGCGTGTACCGTAAGCTCGTCTGGCCAGTGCTCCAAGACGACCGTGGAAGGCGGGCAAAACGTGACAATTCTTAGGGAAGACAAAGACAGTATGAACTCGCTGAAAAAATATGGAGAGGATAACGGAGACCATCCAAGAAACACGAGTGAGGTGATTTTGGACACGCTAACCGTCCTTTGTGATAGAGGTTTAATGAATCTGCCATTAATCCAACGTCTTTGACTTGCTGGAGGTTGTGAAGATGAAATCGGCATATACTCTAGCTAGATACAGTCCAAATGGAGGCGAATTTTCACATTCCAGGTGTGTATATAAGTGAAAAAGAAGGTTTCACCGGAATCATAGCTTTATTCGTGTGAGCTTTCGAACTCTTACTGAAGTGCATCGTCGGAGATAAAACGGTCGAAAGCTCACACGAATAAAGCCATGATTCCGGTGAACGAACAACCTTCTTCTTCTTCTTTTCTTTTCTTCTTCTTCTTTTTCTTTTTCTTTTTCTTCTTCTTCTTCTTCTTCTTCACATATAGATACAGTCCGTCAAGACGTGGACAAGTACGCGAGGCCCGATATCTCCACGACCAATTTTAAAGCGAAATGGCTAACCGAAGGCTGACATCTGAACACTATTCCGCGGAGGACCAAAGCAGAAAGGACCCAGGGAATTGCTGCGAGACTAGGGTTTGGAATTGCACACCGGTCAGAAGTTACCATGCGCAGCAGGGTCATGAAAAAACCGACCAAATCTCAAGGAGTAATCTGAGGTAGTGTGTCGCATCCCAGTGTCTTAAATAGGTGAGACTGAACGCATGCCCAGGTCGTGCATACACGACATAAGTTGGCCGAGCGACGAGCCGATTAATTATCATGAGTGGCTGTCCAAAATTACGCGTTGGTGCACAAGTTCAACTTTGCAGCTGTCAAGATAATCGTCCACCGCAGAACCACGACAAGCTGAAAATTGATTGAGTCTCGGATGGAGGCCCATTCGATCGATGTATCGATCTGGCGCTGACAACAGAGCCCTGTGCAGCCACCTCCAGACTTGCGCTAGTGTTCGTTACTGTTACTACCTCTGACGATGGATTCCTGCAGAGTTCAAAGGCTCAAAATAATAAACAAATTGTCCCAGTGCTCAACCAGTCTTCACATTTACTCATGGATACTACTGTTTGATCTTTTGTATTCAATTTTCACCGTTGCAGAAGAAATAGACTAAAGCTTTTCAGATCCGCTGTTACGGATCGTCAAGCGTGCCCCGTTGCATCACTTGAGGCTGCTAGATCGAGGTTGTACTAAGTAAAGGAAAGTACTAGACGAGTCCCAAAACGAACTGCACAGTTGCGTTCGATTTCTATAGGTTGACGATGACGCTGCGGCGCTGGCAAACTCATTTGCAGTGCACACACGTGCCACACACGGACGCGAAGGTATATGAACTGAGACTTGAAGTAAACTCCCTCAAGACAAGGGTAATCGCTTTGCGACGAAAAAATCATACTTGCGGCGATAATTTAGCAGGCAGACAGTTCGACCGTCGATTTCGAAGAGGTCCACCATGTGCACAAAAGCATGGTGATGCAGGGATGGTGAATTGATCGGGAATTAGATTATAGTGGTAATGGACTTTCAAAGTATCTCCTGCACTCCCTCCTCCCTCACCCACCTGGGCCCCACATCATGAAGAGTGGAGGCGAACGAGAGCACTAGTGGCTCGCGTGGCCAGAATCCACCGTAAGCGCGCTAACTGCGAGATCAGACATTGGCGGATGGATGCTTCACCGATCGGTAACGGGGACTGACTCGTCCCGTCCTATTTTGGGGCTCACTCTCGAGACCCGCCAGATGCCGCATAACGGCTCATAGTATAGGCAGTGCTCGTTGCCGGCAATGACACAGGAGACTACAATGGCCACTTCTGGCTTATTAGCCATTATCAGCCAGTTATACCCAACCCCAGGTGTTGCGCCACCTGAGGCTCGAGCCCGCGACCTGTGGCTTAGAATTCAAACGCTCTAACCATTGAGCGAGATCAGAGTTACCCCATCAGGTGGCCACAAAGCAAAGCTACACAATGTAGCCTATCTAGACTAGTCTGAGGGAAAACGTATAAAACGCTGTCAGGCCTGACGGCAACAGCCTTTTCAAAGGGCAGCGTATGTGGTTACTGGTAACCGATTGAATTATACATTTCAGCGTTGTCTGCAAAAAAGTGCGAATTAACTAAAATGTCGTCTTTTGGCAACCCATTCGGCTATACAACTCCGCTACCAGATATGCCTAATGCTAATCAGAATCCATTGGAAATATAAAAATATAAGTGTGATATAAAACTATCCAAAGTTTCGTAGTATGACACCCTAGAAGAAGGAAAATTTTGCTAAATGAGCCAGACCATAGCAGTCCACTCTTTTCCCCGTCAGAAACGATGTCCAGCAAATACTCACTCCGAAAAAAGATGTTTAAATAATGCCCTTTCCGCAACAAACAGTAAACGATTCTGGATTCGTCCGTCTTTGAGGCCCTATGAAGTTTCTCTTTATGAATGAGCTTGTAAAATTCAACGATGAATCTATAAGTACGAAAAAAGTGAAGAGACTTCTTCGGCGACTATCATCAAAGTTGATAGTCTTCGCTGGTGTTGGTGAAGTACGCTCGAACTCTTTTTTTAGATTATACGAATTATAGCACACTGGAAAGTGTCCCAGAGGCCTCGGTGACCTAGATTCAAGTAGTCAAGAGGCTGCTTTAATTCAGTTTAATGTCGACTCTGTCAATGGCTTTCAAGGCGTAAGGCCTACGCTCCGGTTCTTAGAGGTGAAAAAAAGGTTTCAGAAGACAAGGTCGAAACAAACCAAGCCTAAACATCTCTAAACGAGCGATCACAACAACCTAACATTATAAAGACACATATGGTACACTAATGCCCGGTAACCAATGCTCCCAAAGCAAGATCGGATGAACGGTTAAGGGCAAGATTAAAGGATGCCAGGAGGTTGGTCTTTAGGAGGAAAGCACACATAGCGCCTTCTGTAAGAAGTGTAGCACGTACGCCAACAACAATTATAACCTTATAAATTCAGATACATTTTATCGAGAACGTGACCTGGAATATTATTCATTGCGATCATTGGGAAGTAGATGACGTCTTCTATATTTTTAAAATTCCCGCAAAATGTTGAATCCAACCTGCACTTGTTTCCGAACTACGTGCTGTGCACTTCACCGCAAGAAAATTCATACAGTTCACTACTCTAGTAAGACGTCATACAGAGGTCATAAAATTTTGCTATGGTCGAAACCATATTAATTTAACTGATTGAATCAATTAACGGAGAATAAATACCGGTGAAGATAAAGCAGGCTGGAAAGGCCACTCCTGACGAGACGGACATGCACAAGTCTACACCTGAGTAACCCGGGGTCCAAACATTCTTTGGCCACCGCTAAGTCCAACACTCGACCATGAAGCCACGGGCCAAGTATCCTAGCGGTAGCGATAAAGATTAGAAACCGGCGTTGCAGGGCCATGTAGTCGTTACTAGGGGCCTGGCATGCACCAAATAGCGACCAGTAATAAGGCAGAATAAATGCAGATCATGACAAGGGATAAACTGATGGCCAATTTCGGCTTAAGAGCCAAGCTGGGTTACAAAAATTCGTGGAAAAGCCGTTTGATGACGGGTAATAAATCAGGAGACATGGCCGTCCCAACCCCCTAGTCATTGGTACTGGGCAATATACGACTACCCGTGGTGCACAGCGGGAAGAGCATGTAATATGCTGCAGCCAGGTCAACAAATGACACTCCAAACAAGCTAGCTCGAAGTTAATCTGACAGTTCGACCGTCAAGTTCGACGATATCCACCGCGCAGTCCGAGTTATCCCTTCAGTTGACAACCATTCAAGCCACGGCTTTTAGCGCACCGTGATCGTTTCAAGCGCATCAGATTTGTTAGTGAGGAAAATGCGTTGAGCCGTCGACCTCTCACTATCTCTCTCTCTCTCTCCATTCCCAAGCCCCAGCCACCATCCGAGCCAGTTAGTGGATTAGTGCGGGGAATGGGCGCAGCTGCTATGTACACGACCTGGCCTCCCAAACACAAGCACCAGGATTTTACACAAATTTTGCCTACTTCTGTAACATACGACGGAGCATGAGAAAGTGCCAGGACTTCAGATAATAATGTGGCTGACTCATCGACCAAACAGGCAGGTAAGCTGTCTAAATCACACGAAAGATCGGACGATTTGGAATCGAAATAAGCGGTTGTGATTATGAATTTTAAGTTTTTAGCTCACTAAAAAGTTGATAAAGCAACGTAACAACCTGAAACCACAGGAACGCGGAGTAATTCCACAGCATATATAGGTAGACTTACTGAATGAGCGAAACGTGTTAGGGTTTTGCTGACACAAAAATATACATAGCAAAATTTAAAACTTACATTAGCTGAGGTGTTTCATGAAACGTTAATCGAAACCATGGAAGGGTGATGTCGGCTAGAAAGGAGGGACGGTTTATTTCGAAATATTTCAGTCACGACAAAAGGGTCAGTTTCTGAATGAGCGTTCTTTTGGTACAAATGGCCACTTAAGCGATATTATTTTTTTCCGCTAATTTTCCATGCCCTTATAAATCCAAACATATATTACAGAAAGTATATACAAACATAGCATTTATTTGATGTGTTTGGTAGATGAAAGGGTACTTTGCTGTCGTTGCGCTCGCGTTCGTAGTTTCCAAACTACAAGCTGTAAACTTTCCCTTTAAGGGTGACTATCCATTCCCCTACCCTATTAAAAAAGTTGCATATAGGGCTAGTAAAATTTTGAAATGGACATGTGCCTCAATGTTGACTTTATAACGATGGCTCATAAACGGAAAGATGATGCGATTAGAACGGACAATTTAAAACCACACGAGCACGAGAAAATATGGTTTTGTGTCGCCATCTATGCAGCGTGTTTGCGTTTATAACATCATCGAAAACCAAAGCCAAACACTTATCCTACTTGAGTAGCCATTTTTAAGGAGTATAATTTCTCCAAACGTCCGGAAAGATGAAGAACCAGCAAGCATATCTAACCGGAATCGTGTTTTAGAATTTGGGTTAGCATTTTATGAGATATGGTACCTGCTAAGTTCTCGTGTAGAATGTTCACTTCAGTTGAGGAGTCCGGTTTAACGCGAACGATGGCTTACCTAACAGTTGGCCCCGTAAGAAACCTGATTATTTAGAGGCTAGAACTATCTGCATTCCTTACTTTATCAAAATCAAACGACTGCACAGTAATAACATTCAAGGGCATACATGGTTACCACCAGCAGTAGCAAAGAGCAGGGGATCAGTTGGCCGGCTGCGATTGGCTGAGTTGAAGGCAAGGCCGAAGATAGATTTTCCATGACTCTCACGGATGAAAGCAGTCTGCTTGAAGTTTACTTGAGGAGGGGGCGACACATCGACGACAGACAGGAGTGACCTTTCCTCAGCCTTGCAATTCTCCACAGCATCAGCGACGGCAGTCCGAAAATTTTTCGAAGCAACATCCGATTTCATTGTACGGACAGTACCGCTACTGCAAACTGAGGGTAAGCAGCTGAAATAAGAATGAAGCATGAGTGGAAATAGCGCATCGAACTTGAATGGCATCTATCGGCCTAGTTAAATTAGAGCGATGAACTTGGTAAACAGTTAAATTAGGCAAGTTAATTTTGAAAGTGTCCGTTTGGTAGAACAGTTCGTTTAATTCGGTGACATAAAGGCCGGCAGGGCTATATATTGAAGAATATCCAGACAGTATATAGCTACGTACCCTAGCAGAAGAGACAATTAGTTAGAGTCTGATGCCGGAATTTCATTTTCACCACAATCAGTGTTGAGACGTGGCAGCCCGGGGGCTGAGATGGGACACGGGAGTGCTTTTGTGATCCCGAATGCACTGTCATATCCGATAACGAATTGCTCATAAAATTAGCCGAAATTTCTGAGGAACCATTATTCGGAAGAGGTCAAAATGCTACAAAGGGTTTCAGCACGTGCTCGGTGGAACACTAGTTACGAAAACTGAATTGGACTTCATGCAAATGCCGAAGTGTAAAATATTGGGATTCACAAGGATGACACGAGATTGACCAATTACTGAAGCAAAAGAGAACAACTTGTCTCATAATTGAGTTCAAAATCGAGATGAAGACGGCATGGTGGGATTTCAGAAGACAGGCTACTCGATTAAAGTTACCTAAAAATGCGATGGGAGAAAAGGGGCAGAAATCGATGGGGTAAGATCAGATTCACCAGATGGTCTAATCCTCGCCGAGCTTGGGTAGCTAACTCTGTGTAAAGGCATATTTCAGATAACGAAGTGCCGGAGTTATTCTTGCAAATAACAAGACTCATAACACTTTTTTGGGTCAGCAGTGCGCGCCGTATTTAAATAGCGTTTTACGACGAATTTAATTATGTCACTTTACATTACCGCCAGTTGTATTTGCGTTCGTACAATGTACTTGGATCAAAAAATATATGCATATTTATTAGCAGAATTTAAGGGAGTAAAATGAAGCAAGGGACTATTCGTTCCTTTGACTAAAACAGACGTAGTACGACTGCAAAAAATTAGCTAGGCTGCATTCAACGCTCTTTCAATGGGATACAACGTCGTGTTTCAAAGCAACAAGAAGTGGCAAAATACGTTGCTGTTAATAAGTTCAACTACATAAGTTTATTTTCGAATTCCTAGGAGGAACCAAACGAAGCAAACATGAAAACTAATTATTTCAATAAAGAGGCAACTTGCAACGACTTGAAAAACTGGATCTTAACAAGAGCAACGCGTGTTTGGAAGGTGATTAAAGAGAACAGTATATAAAAGGTCAGAAAACTGGCATAAAGCCACTGATGTGCAATGTCCTCGATGTCTTGGAATTGTTTTGGGTCCCTTCGCAACTTGGGTCAGAATCCTGCTCGAGTTCGAAATCAATAATTATCGATGATTATGACTTATGTGACCAAATCCGCTCTTACTGAAGAATTCCGGAATGGTGACAGTCGGACGTTTAATAAAAGGTTAAAGAACAGAATTATGTAAAGTTCGATACAATGAATGGTTCAAACGCATATTTGGTCAGTATATCATTGTCACAATAACTCCCCGTTAGATACCAAGAAGAGATCTCAGAAAGTAATTAAGGACAGCTAAAATTTTAGGGGGGTATTGAGGAAATCGAAAAACGTAACAATAATACAGCGCAAAGAAAAAAATGTAAACGTTAAACGTGGTTATATTTGGTGAACGGTATGACAACAGATACCTATGGAACGATCCCCACTAGTTTACTGGAGTTGACAGCCAGTAGAGCTTGTTAAAAATTCCGTTGCAACACTTCAAGGTACGCGAGAGGTGGAAGGACACGCGATCAATAATAACATTTTACTGTCAAGCTGACGGCAACGGTTGCCCCAAAGTTGTTGCCATCGCGGACATGGCTTACTGGACGGGGCTACCGTATCAGTCAATCAAAGTGCCTCCTGCTCTTAAACGCTGAATTTTCGCTGCGGTTGCTCCGTAATTGTTCAGCTTTGTTATTAGAATAGTCAATTGGCTAGAGGATGTATACTTAAGCTTACGTACATTTAAATATAAGGCAAGAAAAATCTGATGCGTTTATTCTATCAATTTGTCAAAACCCAACTGCTAACCTTTTGTTTTTATTTGCTATAATCTGTTTTAAGATAAACTCTACTGATAGCTCCACTTGCAGATCATGCGAATCCTTTATTGGACGCTGCTACGGTTTTCGACTTCTATTTGCCTTTTCCGCTTGAAATTCAACCCATTAAAACTTGACTGAAAAATCCAAATTTTTCGTCCGTTGTATTGTACAAGTATCTAGATTTAACTGTCTAATATTCGTCTAAATTTCTCCCCTTTTCCTGAAAGTTCTGCTTAAGTGCATCCGATTTGCTCTTTTAAGAGTGATCGGTTTGGGTCTTCATCGGCTTCAAATCTAGAGGTACCGAATATCGTTTATATGTCTCATTCTTGACTATGCGGAAAAATTGCCTAGCCAGTGACAACCTTTTATTTAATTGGAAATATTTGATTAAAATGGGTTTAATACTGGGGCAGGTGAACGGACATCGATTTGTTGAGACGAAAGAATTCCTGATAATAACTCGGACGTGAATCAAATCCCACAGTAGAATTATGCGAACGTTAATCGTATCCGACCTTTACTACCTGTTGCGGACTCACATCGTATCCAAAAATTCTTATCTCCTTTTTTTACCTACACAGTGGAACCCTCTACTCCTTTGGTAGGCCCCCCCTTCCCCCTCCTAGGTATACAATAGAAAAACGGTCGCCATTACCTTCTACTTTAACATATCAGGTAACTCAGAGAAAACTGTGTAAGCATGGCAAATTTAATTTGTTTAAAAAATTCCATTAAAAATGTTAATGCAACAAAAAATTTTTGTAAGAAGTTTCATCGTAGCGACGTTGCTTTATGGCAGTGTTGAAGGACACGGTACCCCATTTGACGTTTCCTACGGCATTCTCTCTGCAATAAAACCGGAAGGAAATTAGTGTCTGTGTGACTCAAAAATGCTCTTCCAAATTCAATATATAAATGTGTAAACCAAGCGGAGTATAGGGAATATTTTTATACAGGCAATTAAGTTAGTTTAGGTGAAGAAGTCAAGTTGAGTAACCATCAAAACTACTGCCAAGGGCAGTCTTTAGGCCCCGTTTGTGAAGTCTATCATAGACACTGCTTGCCTCACCCAACACCGTTGATGCATCTGAAGGTAGGTCTGAGTTAAGCTGTCTGATGAGCTTCAGAAGACTGCTCAGGTGAATTAGTGGTGTGCATGAGCGCATTGCCAATGACCTTAGAGCCTCCTGTACAGTGAGTTCCTCTTCCTTTCGAAGGATATTTGTATCTTTATTGGCGGCCGCGTCCGATGCCATAGCCAACCAACTCGTCTCCTACTCAGAAGAGGATGTGTCAGATTCAGAGTCATCATATGATAAACTGGAGGAGGAGATTAGATACAAAGACAAGGAACATGTGCCGGACGGGTACATTTCCCTCATATTCTCGGGAATTTGGCTTAAAACATTAAGAAACTCTTGCTTTTTTCGTCAACTAAGTGTTCTTTTTGATAGCAACAATGGCAAATGTGAAGAAAACAGGGGTAGAGTAAGGTGCAAGCAGTTATGCATCTGCATAGCAGCATGGGAACACAGGAAATGGCGTGGCAGGCACATGCACGAATGACAGCTCATAGTCCGATCGATTTGCCAATAACGATGCGTGCAAACTTTCGGACCTGGCAAGTGGCAAATGACAACCAATCAAATTCCTACAGTGATTGGAGAACGCCTGGTCGAGCTTTGATTTTTATTACACTACTTTAAGGTTGCAAAAGAAGAATTAGTGGTGACAATAAATAAATACGTTTATTGATATAACACATCTTGGACGCTGTCCGGCTCCCTAGAACCCATGAAAAAACTAAAAATTAACTCATTCGTTTTGCTAGCACAGTGGTTTTGTTTTGGATTTCTTTTTAGTCAATATTGTGCGAACTGGTAGATTGTTTTACGGAAAATAACCGTCTACAAGGTAAAGTTATAGCAAAATTAAAAAAGTGCTATACTTTATAGGGAGTACTGTTTTGTGTAGAACATTTGCGAGGTCTAGAATACTGTGGCAGATGCGGACATCGGAGCATTTCGATTTCGAAAAGAAGGAGAATCAGCTGCGGTCACGGGTATTTTTTGGAAATCAGTTACTGTGTACCGACTGAAGATGTCAATGTGTAGTATCAAAAAGAAGATGCTTGAATAGAGTTGATGCATCGCTTTCAGTCGTAGATCTATCTTGTTCACAACCTGGTGGACAATTTTCGAATATGAACATCAATTATTCATCATTCAGCGCACAATTTCAGACGTATCAAAATTGGGGTTTCATGTAGATATGGTAGATATTTCTGTTACGAAAGTTTATTGCAGCCGAGTATGCAAATTTATGGAAATAACGATAGGAACACTAGGAAAAAGAAAGAACAATACAGCGATACAATTATTTTCAAGGAATGAGTAAATGCCTCGCATATTCCTGTCAATATTCAAATTTACACTAAAGCTTTAGAATAGGGCTTGAAAGTAGATTACACCAGAGATTTTCAGTCGCTTTGGATGAACGTCACAAGTGCGGTCTCTCAAAGCTCGGAGCTCCTACTTTTACTGTTTAATTTGGACATCAGTGACAGCATCCATGCATTAAAATTTGATACGGTTCTGTTGGTCGATGACGCTCACTGTAAGAAGCCTAAATGATTGGATAATTTGTTGTATTGACCTGTCCCAGTATATGAGTCTGAGTGGTAGCTACCCGATATCAATGCTGAGACATGTGTCATTCTTTGCTTGCATCCGTTCGTATACCACCCAGCCAACAACATGAGACTACATTTCTTTACCAGCACACAACTGCCCCACTAATCATGTAAAACGGCCAAAGCGCCTGAATACAAGGCAATTTGAATTTCCGAACCAAATTTATCAGAGTTGTAAAGTATGCCGATGGGTACTACACGCATCAATCGGACGTTTGCAGCTGTCATTGAAGTTCATTTCGATAGGGTTTATGGAACCACATTTTATCCTCATTCGTAGTATGTCATGCAAGCGCAAACGGGGACATTTTAAGAAAGGAAACTTAAAGTCTTGAGCGCATGTGCCATCGAACTACCAAGCTGCTAAAATTTCAGAAATACAAGGATCGACTAGAAATTTCGAAACACCCGGCTATTATCATCTGTGTTACGGTCAGAAAAGTAATGAGTGCAAAAGGGTTTAGAGAATGGGACATGGTGTTTCCGACAACCAACATTAAGATGTCCGGTGCCTTTTCCCAAAGCCCTGCTGCATAAAATTCATTCACCTTTCTACTGAGCGGTCCAAGCCTCGCTGACCTGCCACAACTCGAACTACTTATACTCGGACACAAGTGCGTCCAGATTGGTTCGGCTGGTCATGCACCATTTCCAAACTTTACCCCTCGGTAAATTAAACATAGGTCACTAAAAACATCATTACTCTGTTAATCAACGTGCACCAATTGGAAAACAGTTTATGTGGGCTCCCCAACCATATTAAAACTACTACTAGCCTTTGTTTCACTCATTTCATAACCTGCTTTAACGATATTTTTTCATACCCTGACTTCTACAGCGGCCACAGCTATATGTGCACGATAAAATCCTATCCTCCGATTCCTTCTTTTTCGTCTACTGACCCGGACCTGTTTTTTCATTGTGGTGCTCTGATTTCACTCATTGCTCAGACACTACACATTATTGAATCCACCGTAATCGAAACAAAACCACCTGATGTGACAAAGCATAATCTTTGCGAAATTTTTGCTCCACTTTGCCTTGTTGTCCATAGTGTGTCAATCCACCTGCCCACGGAGAGGAAAACGTGGTTAAAGTTACCCTGCCATGAATCGAGACAGAGGTCTGCAACAAAATTCAGTCATACAAATCCAGGATAAAACCCGAATACAGTTTAGCAGAAAAGTCATTCAACTATGTTTTCATCGAAATACACTTATTGTTTGTTCTAAACATGTATCCACCAATGACGAACGAAGCCATCATTAATGCATTATTCTTTACATTATGAAATTTAAAACGTCTCAGACTGCATTATGTCCCAATGTTTTTGCCTCTACGATATCACGTCTATTCCGCTCTGGCCTTCGTCTGAAATGTCCTCATACCACTGTGCCAACGAACCGGCACACAATGACAAGATCAGCTAGAGCACACTCCAGCTGATGTTTCAACTGCCCCTCCGCAGAAGTGCAGCCTTGCGCTAAATTTCGGGAGGATAAGTTTCGCGTTAAGACTTGGACTAAGTTTAGGGTTTTAGGGCTAGTACATGGGCCACTCCCGAAATTTAGCACAAGAGTTTCCTATTCCCATGTCTTAGAATCGTGCGTATGTCATTAACTTTTACCCCCCTTCAAAAACCTGTTGCCTTTTAACTGGAATGAAGACTGTCATAAGTCGGAATCTAAGGGAATAACGTCGGATATAAACTAAGCTCTGGACAGCCAACATGAAATCCTACTGACCACTGGGTTGGATAAATCCCCTGTGAGGCGTACATAGAAATCATGGCAACGTTAATTTGGCAATCTTAAATGTCGGCAAGTTTAGGTCGCGAATCACGGCACACTAGCTGGGCCTGATACAACAGCTGTGCATAAAGTATTTCCTGTTCTCTAGGGAATTTTAGGAACTAGAGACGCCGTTTTGACGTCTACCGATAATATGACCTTATATGATCGGTTCTACTTTATGCGAGTTAACTTTGCAGTTCAGATAATTATGTCGTCATTTGAATTAGGCTACAATGCGTTCTCTCAAATATAACCCGATTGACAGTAATCCAGTTTTTACGGTTGATTAACTTGCGATGCCAACATGCCTAAAAACGATAGCTTATAAAAACGGATCTTAGTTTTTTTTATCACAAGGAAATAAGCTGCCTGACGAAATGGCTTTGAAATAAGAGGGAAATATGTCAGTATGAAATGACATCGTCTAACGTGATATACGAATACCGAGCGGGCTATTAATCCTGCCAACACACGTTACCTTACTTTTTCGTTAGGCTGTGGGTGGTGATCGGAGTAGACTCCAGGATATTTTCTATTTGACCAATGGAATTTTTACCAGCCAAAACACCTGAACGCTCGTCTGTGCACGACAATATTTCTGAAAAATCCCTTTTATCTACGTACTATCTGATTTTGACCAGTTAAATGCAACGAGACCAGCTGTTCTTCCCAGATTTGTGCCATCACTGGACTGATAAGGATTGTATTCATAAGTTCCTCGAATGTAACAATATAGGTCACCATTAATGTAGATGAGGTGAGAATTTGTACTGTATAAACGGAAGCTCTAAAAAAGTGAAAAAAAACACCTAAGCCTTACATGCTAATTTTACAAGTTGCATGCACCGTTTACCTGTTGTCGCGCGAAACTGTGTTGCGCTTCGCGGAAGGTGCCTGTGTGGGCACCCACTTAAATCTGAACTAAAATAGAAGATTTTCCTTGAGTATAAGTGTGAGGAGGCGCCCAAATTAGACCAAGGACAAGCCATACAAATATTTGACATTTGACTACTGATTGTGTGTGGGTAGCAAGTTCTAGGTGCTGTATTGTGACGCAGCTAATAACTGGATGCGCAACGCATTATCAGGTCAGCATTAATTAAATACGCGGTCTTGGCTAGAGTTCAGGTAAGTGGTAACTTCACGTGATTCTACTGCCATCATGACCCTGAAATTTACCGTAACTACTTATTCCAAATTACCTCCAAAAATAAAGTTCTATTTAAAAAACCGTAGGCAGGCCAGGGGTGGTGACCGGTGTCGCTCATCAAAAGGTCTTTTCTCAGGGACTTATGATACGACTGTTTAACCGTCGGGTTCAAGAATGTCTACCGTTTGATCTACAGCATGGTGGTGCAGAGACCGAGACTTGCGCAGCAGCTACCCCAATCTCTCCCCCTCCTACACTTGAGCCCGTAGTCATGACAGCCAAGAAAACCAAAGACGGGAGAGGGTGCAAGTGGATGGCGCGGCTGGAGCCACCCCTGGGCGTGCCACCACACCTGGCTCGGATACCACAAAGTGGGAATGCCATAGAGGCCACATTAAGAAGGAGCCATTGCAACCTGACTCTCAGTTCCCCAGTAAGCTCCTCCTTACAATCACACACTGAGCTGACCGTGCAGTTCAAGTTATCCCGTCAGTTGGCAACCTTCCAAGCCACGGCTTTTAGCGCACCGTGATAGTTTCAAGTGCGTCAGATTGTTTATAGTGAGGAAAATACGCTGAGCCGTTGACCTCACTCTCTCCCCCACCCCCACAATCAGACCACTGTCCGAGCCAGTTAGTTATCTGATGCGGAAGTGGGCGCAGCTGCTCGTGATCTCGTCTACGTGTACTACGTACACGACCTGGCCCCCAAAACACAAGCACCAGGATTTCACACAATAGAGGAGTTAACGGCTCACAACTAACATGTGTGAGATAGCCAGAGGTCACGTTAAGAAGGAGCCATCACAGCCTGACTCTCAGACCACCAGTCAGCCACTCCACGCAACATACATTGGACTGACTGCGAGGTCTGCATGTAATTGTCAGTTGGCAACCTTCCAACCCATGGCACTTATCGCCCCATGATATGCTCAAGCTCAGATCACACATGCAACAGAGAAATCACATGGAGAAGGAGCCGAGGATCATACTTGCCTCTCAATCAGCTATGCATGCTTTCGCATGTTTGTTGTAGTGTTGCGTATGATCATGTAAGGTGCATAGACTGATGAGGAGAGATGTAGTGTAG
>WEDG01000629.1:0-44647 GCA_017591395.1 Schistocephalus solidus | reverse complement strand
TAATTGTCAGGTGGCAGAATTACGTTATGATCCGGCCTTATAGTTCGAATTCAAACAAAGCGAATGTCCACTCTGTTGCTGTACCCAACACCAAACCGACAGAGAACGAGCACACGTCAAAGCGTTGATGATATATTGACACCCTGCACGTCATTATTAATTAAAATTTGTGTGCATTTATAGCATCCTGCTAAAACTGACTTTATTCTGTTTAGTCACCCCAAAAGAATTTCCTACAAGAGCAGGCAATTTCTCGTGAAAATGGACCAAACAGAGTGACGGGGCACTGTGTCCAGTTTACGTGCTTCTCTGTAAGATCGAGTCTTCGCGGGAATGTGGACTTGCTCAACAGCTCCAAAGGAATGAAATTCAGCATTTTATTATATGATCCAGTGTGTCATATTTACTTTACAAACAACTGCGCTAGAATACGAAAATTTATCGAAAGCTAACCTACAATAGCCAAAATATCTTTTGATTATTTCCATGGGAATTTTCGCAACTCTTCAAATTTTGCTGAGCTATATTAATTAAAGGGTAGGTAAACGCCTTTCCATTTTCCCTGAATATGAATTTCTCTGGATAAAGATAAAAAAGGATTGTTCACAGAACCTACAATTTTTGACGATCTACAGACCACCGAACATTCCAAGTGCAGCTGATGAGTCCCTCCTACATTTGCTCAAGGAAGTAGCAAGCCACCAGGAGGTGCTTATTGCTGGAGATTTCAATGCACCTATAGTAGACTGGGTTAATCTGACAGTTGATGGTGCACCAACTTCCTTCGGCCACAAGCTAATGGATCTCACTCTTGACCAACCTCTGGTACAGAAGGTTAACATTCCAACGAGATTTAGAGAGAACCAGAGAGCAAATTGCCTGGACCTTGTATTTACGAAGGATTTCTCTAGCATTGATGAAGTGTATTCTATTGCACCCCTCGGTAAGAGTGACCATAGTACGCTGTTGTGGGATTACTCACTTTATTCTCAGTGCCAGAATGGAACGGAATGCAAGCGAAATATATGGAAGGCTGATTTTAACGCGATGAGGAAAGAACTGATGTCTATGAGATGGGATTGTTTGCATAAAGGGAATTCGGAGGATGACTGGCGATCCTTTAAGACAGTCTCACTCGATCTGATTGAACGCTTTTTGTCCCGTGAAGGTGCAAAAAGAATAGTCGCCCCGCCTGGTTAACAAGAGAACTTAACAGGGCAGCTAAAGAAGAAGAATAAAATATGGAAGGTATTCAGGCAAACAGGGTCAACAGAGCATCTCAAAGAATTTCGTCATCAAAGAAACGCTGTGAAAAAAATGATTCGTCAGGCAAGGAAGAACTTTGAATCAAGAATTATTCAACAGGCTGAATATAAACCAAAACTTTTATTCCATTATATCAATAGCCGACTTAAAAACAAGGACCCAGTAGCAGTACTCATGGATAAAAATGGTGATGAAGTCGTTGAAAATTGCGACAAAGCCGAGTACTTAGGTCGGTTTTTTGCCTCGGTTTTCACTAAAGAAACGGAACTTCAGCTAGACCCCGTCAACAGTGCTGTTATAGACGCCGGTCCAGTGCTTGAATATATAATCTTCCAGGAACCTCTCGTGGAACTAGAACTGCGAAATCTGAAAGAAGCGAAGTCATCTGGTCCGGACGATATACCGGCCAAGTTCTTGAAAGAACTGGCCAGCGAACTGTCCAAACCACTAGCGCATATATTTAATTCGTCATTTGAATCAGGGAAACTGCCATCCGAATGGAAGGCAGCAAATATATACCCCATATACAAGAGTGGTGCTCGATCTAATGTCAACAATTATCGGCCTGTCAGCCTAACCTCCATTTGCTGTAAAATAATGGAATCAATAATGAAGAAGACAACCATGACGTTCCTTGAGGAAAACCAATTACTCTCAGATCTCCAGCATGGCTTCAGACATAATCGCTCCTGTCTTTCTAGTTTATAACTCTCCATAGAGCAGTGGACTCGTGCACTGGACGAAAATGGTAGGGTTGACGTCATATACACTGATTTCAAAAAGGAGTTTTACAGTGTCCCACACAAACGTCTCATCTACAAATTATCTGAAATCGGCATAAGAGGAATACTGCTGACATGGATCGCAGACTTTCTTACAGATAAATTGCAAACTGTGTGCGTCGATACCTCGAAGTCAACACCTACTCCGGTTCTAAGTGGTGTCCCCCAAGGCTCGATATTAGGGCCGTTACTCTTCTTAGTGTACATCAACGACTGTGTCGACGACCTGGATTGCAGCGCCATCATGTTTGCAGATGATGTTAAATTGTGGAGGGTCATCAGATCTGATTTCGATAGGCACGCACTTCAAGAGGATCTCAACCGTCTAAGCAGCTGTTCTGCTCGTTGGCTCTTATATTTTAAGGTTGGGAAGTGTGTGGTCCTAAGACTGCGTACCAGAAGGTCCAGTGAGGAGGATGATTCCTACCAATACATTCTTAATGGGCAGCCCCTTTCAATTGTTGAGGAACAGAAGGACCTCGGTGTTCTAATAAACTCCTCACTTAAACCATCTTCACAGTGTTTAAAGGCAGCAAAACGCGCTACATAGGTCTTATTTGCGCTCAGACGTGGGTTTGTGCAGATTGATAAGGAACTCTTCCGAAAAACCTACGGGGGTATTTGTTCGATCTCACTTGGAATATGCCATCCAGGCCTGGCGTCCGTGGTTTAAGAAGGATTATCTACAGCTGGAACGAGTGCAGGCGAGGGCTACGAAGATGGTCAAGAATCTTAGTAATCTGCCTTACGAAGCCAGACTGGTTGAACTTGATTTGTTTCCTCTAAATTACAGGCAACTACGCGGTGACCTCATCCAAACCTACCGGATTGTCAGAGGCCGTGATTGTGCCCTAGAATTTGCTGACTTCTTCGAATTGGCTGGGACGGAACATCTGCGGGGTCATCCCTTTAAACTGCAGAGGAAGTTTGTCTACACGGAAGTCCGTCGGAACGCCTTTTCGCAGAGGGTCGTTGGAGCATGGAACGGACTCCCTGAGGATGTTGTCCTTTCAGAAACTGTTGATGCATTTTAAATTCAAACTAGATACTCATTTTCTGAGAAACTATTGTCAATATAATGAAGATTGTGTAAACAGTGGCAGGTTGCGCCTGGCCCACACATATCGATGACCCTACATTTTCATTTGTCAGATATATCACTGTAAACATTTATACTATTGACATTTTTGCATATGAATAGGGAGCTCAAGGGCGAAAGCCTACTTCCCTCAAAAAAGTGACTTAATTACCTATTGGTTGAAAAAACTGAACTAATTTCCCCATATATATCAAAAAAATTTGAAAATTTTATCATATGTTTCTCTGTATACATCTGTATATAATGAGTACGCATTCATATTATTTGTTTCTAATGACAGTGACCTTCCGGGAACCCAAATAAAATATTATATATCTCAGTCTGTTATTTCGGGGAGACAAGTTTGCCACCATCATATGTATTCATGCCCACCCCCCGATGACTAACTCCGATTAGGCAGATAAAATATTCTTTGAGTATCTGCCGAAGTTGAATGATTTGATTGTGCTTGGTGGCTTTAACGCCAACTTCAGCACAGAACATGCCACATTGAGAGGAGTAATGGGTCCCCATGGTCTCATCGGCTTCAATGATAATGGTCTGCTCCTCAAAAGCACTTGCGCAGAGCAATGCGTCATCCTGACCAATACCTTCTTCTGCCTTTCGATGCGACAGAAGGTGATCTGGATGCCCCCCAGTGTAGGCACTGGCACCTACTGGATTTTGTCCTCGTCCGGAGGTGAGATCAGCTGGACGTGATGGTGACAAATTTGACCCCAAGTGCCAGTGGGTGAATGGATCATCGCTTAATCATCTCCAGAAAAGGCTTCGTCCGCAGTCACGCAGAAGACCCCAAAGTTGAAAAATATTTTGTTGAATGTGTCTGCTCATCATCTCCATTTTAACGAAGAACTGGTCAATCGACTAGTCAACCTTCCAGCCGCCAAAGAGGACGCCTCTATGGAGAACTGCTGGTGCCAACTTTGGGATACGGTTCAATCCAACGCCCTGGATGTTCTCAGCCACGCACTTCATCAACACCTTGACGCAGCTATCAACACTCTGCTCGCCGAGAAGAACCGGTTGCACAAAGCCTATGTCAACCACCGTTACACTGAAAACAAGACAACCTACTACTTAAGTTACCGCCTTGTATAGCAACGGCTGTTAGAGATGCAGGATGCCTGGAAGGCAGTCAAGGCCGAGGAGATTCAAGGTTACACGAATCCTAATGGATATAAGAACTTATTCGTAGCCCTGAAAAATGTGTACGGTCCCCCATCAAAGTAACCGTTCATCTTCTCAGTGCTGAGGGAACGACCCTGCTCAATGAGGAGATGAGCGATTCCGAAGCGTCCTCAACCGCTCCTCCGCCATCTCCGACAACGCTATCTAACGAATGCCCCGAGCGGAGACCAACGCTGACCTCGGTCTTATTTCCTCCTTCCAAGAAACCGTCAGCACCGTGCATTGACTCTCCAACGGACTCTCCACGTACTTCTTTTCGCTGACGACTGCACTCTCAATATAATGGCAGAAAGGGACATGCAGAGTCGCATGGACCCCTTCGCTGCAGCTTGCGAAAACTTCAGACTCCACATCAACATGAAGAAATCGGTGATCGTGCGTCGGCCACCGCCCACTACCGCATAGAATGCGTCTCAAATTAATTTAAATGGCACCCGATCGAAAGCCTTAGGCAAAATTACCTATCTGGGCAACAACCTCTCCCGAAGCATCAAAATCCATGCTGAGTTCGCCCAGAAATCGCTAAAGTCAGCCAAGATTTTGAAGGCATGCTAAGCATCGTCCGAAATCGAAACAGTTTCCACCTCAGCACCGTACGCAAGATTTACAAAGCTATCATCTTGCCAACGCTGCTGTATAGGGCGGATAACTGGACGGTGTATAAGAAACAGGTGCATAAGCTGAACCACTTACATCTCAGCTGCATCCGCAAAATACTGAAGCCGACATAGCAAGACAGCATCCGGACACAGAAGTGATGGAATGAACAGGCATCTTCAGCATCAAAGTTCAGCTGAGACCACTGCAACTGCGCTGAAATTGCCACCTCGTGAGGTTGAATAACAAGCGACTATGGAGGTTTCGACACGTTTTCTCGTCAACAAGGGGTGAAGTGTGACCCTACGATGACACTCTAAAGACTAACCTGATCAAACTGCAGATCAACCTGGCAAAATGGGAGGACCTCGCCTGGAACCGACTGGCCTGGAAGAGGACAGTGAAGACAGGAGCAGCAATCTATGAAGCCAACCGAATCGCTGCCGCCAAGACAAAAAAGAGTGGCACGCAAGTCACAAGCGCCCCGAAACATTAAACACCAATGACCAAGCCCTCTCAACATGCCCACACTCTCCACCCACCTTCCGCGTGGGAATCGGCCGGGGCAGATACCTTGGGATGTAATGCAACAACAATCTATGAGCTTCAACTTCTGCGTCAACTTCTGCCAACCCTCCTTTGGACCCTCTATCGGTCACTACTGGCACCCGTTCTCCCACTCCCACCATTGCAGAGGTAATATCCCAATCCTCCCTTCCTGATACCTTCATCACCACCACCACCACTACTAACGATATGGACTTGGTTCTAACCTTACCTCACTGTAACCGAGCATTCACCTCATGCATCGGCCTGGTCGGTCGCTTGCGAAGCAATTGCACAGAGACTAGTGAACCAGGGCCTGGGGCTCCGACATAAGGTCGCCGCACCGGCCTTTACTGCCCCCATTGCTCCCGCACATTCATACACCACGTAGGCCTATTAGGTCACATGCGTCTCCACGATAAACTGCGGTAAACCATCGTAAGCTAGACCACATAAACGCACACCACCTCTTCCAACACATTCACACCACTATCTATATCACGCATCTATGTAATAATAACATTTATTCTCGAAACCGGGGCTTAAACAGGCTGCCAATTGGCGCTTTATAACAGACCACGCCATCATCACAGTGTGCGTTGATCGTTGAGTGGCTAAGCAGTTGACTCTGAGTCAGATGGCGTTGGCTCCTTCTTACCCACTCGCTTGGTGAATATTAGTGTGTTTCTTAAGGGGATCAGGTCATGTTGTGGCACGCGAAGTCTGGTACGCCAGCTCTGTGAGCCGATGCGCACACGCCCGCATCAGGCAACTGACCAGCTCGAACGATGGTCTGATTTTTGGGTGAGGAAAATATCGAGGTCAACAGCACAGTGCATTTTCCTCACTATAAACTATCTGATACGCTAAAAACTATCATAGTGCGATAGGAATCGTGGCTTGGAAGGTTGTCAACTAACTTGATAATTCGGACTGTGTGTCAGCCCAGTGTATGTGTTTGTGCGGAGTGGCTGACCGGTGGACTGAGAGCCAGGATGCAACGGCTTATTATTAATTTGACCTTTACTGCACTCTCACTCAGTTGTGCTCTTGTTTGTGTTGAACCACAGGACATGAAACCTGCCCCTCTACCATCTACAGTCTTCTTGACTCCTTCTTGACACCGCGCCTAGGTAGGGGAGTGGAACAGTGGGTGAGGTAGATGCCTAGCAAGTATACTCTTACTGTTACCCAGCGCAAGTCACCATCCCTGCACCCCTTGCTGTGGTGCATACGGTGGATATAGTGGAAACGACGGTTGAACTAGAAGTGCTAAAATTTCTGTGGATAATTTAATAACTTGTATATTTAAGGCCCATGATTACAAACTTAGTACCATTGTATAAATAAATAAATAGTTGTCAATTGCTGCTTTGTGTGAACCACCATATGAACAGCAAAATTGAGTAGTATGGTAGGCCCATCCGATTCCCAACGATTCATCATTTTAAAACCATAGTTAACCATTTTCGGAATATATGGTGAACTGGGAAAAGAAGCAGTGAAAAAAGATTCCTACCGTTTAATTAGGTATAGATTTCAGTGAGCCCCATTTAAAAATCTAGGAGAGAAAACTTTTTTCTAAATAATTAATAGTTTTAATTGATAGAATTGGTACGTTACAGCGATAAATGACCGTGATCTCGATGACAACGCTCCTTGTCGTAGGTGAGATCAAATAACAGACAGAGCTACCGCTTACAACTATCAGGGAGGTGAGATAGGAGGAGATAATCATAGACGACAGGGTCAAAACGAAGGGGGGACAGTAGAGGTCCCGAGATCATCAACAAGTTGCGACCTTGCTGATTGCATAGTCCATCGACAAGGTGGCGAATGCAACAATACCCGCTAGGATAATCAACAGACCATGGAGACCATCGTCAGGGTTGCAAAAACGGAAGGTGCATCAAGGTTACCATACACGTTCTTGCCCATTTACGTAAAAAGGATGGAATCTTACCATTTAATTCTAGAACTACAGTTAAATGTTTGGAAGCATACTTAATTTACAGCGAAAAATAGTTTGTAGTAGTTGATACACCAGTTGAGATAATTTTCATCCTGTGCGGCCTCTTCGCTGATTCTATATTAAGCCCAAACCCGTTACCTTAAAGTTATTTGCTTGCAGTGCTTTGCTTACCATATATCTTATTGCATATGTTACAAATATTACATCTCATATTACAAAAAACGTAACTCGTGACATTTTTCTTTCGTATTATCGATTTTAAAACCTCAGTCACAGTTTAGACGCAAATCTCATCTTAGCGTTTAATTTCCACAAGAACTTCTGGAGGCGTTACAGACAAACCGGCTCCGATGCTCACTTACGGGAATATAAGCAGCAACACAACGTTTGTAAATGTGAGGCTTCTGAGCTGCGGAGGAAGTTCAAACTAATAATACTTCAAAAATCGTTTGAACACCCCAAAATGCTATATGGCTACATACGGAGTACAAAGAGAATTCAGGAAATGATTCCTGCCCTTAGGTCTGCAGACGGAAAACTGGAGACTGGCGATCAGGTAAAAGCATCCCTTATTTCAAAATTCTTTCAGACCGTCTTCACCCGAGAGCCTTATATTTTTGCTGCTATTCCACCAGTTTGTCAACCAATGTGTATCTCCCCTTTTCCTTCCTCATCCACCTCCTCCTCATCCACAACAGAGGACCTAGACCTAGACTTTTCCCCAACCATAGTTAGAACCGAATTACTTCGTATAAAGCATGCCAAGTCGCCTAGGCCGGATAGAATTCCAGCATTAGCACTTAGAGAACTTGCTGATGAACTGTGTTTACCATTGTCCCTCATATTCCAAAAAGTATTTTGAAGAAAGCAAACTCCCGGAAGAATGGAGGTGTGCATTGATCGCCCCGATCAATAAAGGAGGTTCACGAATGGACTGTGAAAATTATCGCCCTGTCATTTGAACTTGCATAGCGTGTAAAATAATGCAGCGCATTATTTATTTATTTATTTAATTTATTTATTGCCAGTTTACAGGCAAGGTCAAAAAAATAATATACAGTAGAGGGTCAAGCTGACAGTAAAAAACTTCCTGATCGTTGTTTCAGGTGATTTCAGGAGAAAAAACTGCAGCTTATTGAGTAATTAAAGTTCTGGACAGGGACGCGTTAACACAGGTGCCCGGTGAAGAACCTCTCCATTCAGTGTTACGGATCTGGTATTCTGCACCAGCAGGTATGTCGGCGAGCGGCTGTTCGCTGTCGACTGAGAAATAAGCCGATTGAGGTCTGCAGAGCCAGTAATATTGCCCCTTAGCATGAAGACCGGCACAGGATTCAGAGTCCATGAACGCCATCAGAACCGAAGAGAGCTTCAACAGAGTCAGCACCCAAAAGTTTTGGAAGGTGTCCTGAATGTAGAAAACTAGTGACAAATCGCGTAAACAAGGGATAGCTTTGCTGAATTTTGATACTTCTAGGTAGCTTATTCCAGATTGCTATAGCGTTTACCGAAAACAATTGTCGGTATCTAACTGTGCGTGCCAAAAGAAGAAATAAAAATACATCTCGATGACTGGTGCGCCGAGGGTGGTCGAGGTGCCTCAGAGATGTAAGGGGGTTAAATGTACGACTGTTTAGTAGTTTAAACAGTAAAAATAGTCCCTTCTGTAATCTGCGAAGCCAAAGCGGGTCAAGGCTTGTAAGCTCACAGCGTTGTTGGTAGGACAGATTTCGGTGATCTGAATAGAAAACTCTTTTTGTAAAGAAGTGCTGGACTGATTCTATCTTCTTTCGTTAACTAACGTGCAGAAGACTAAATTGGCGCGTTGTTTGAAATTGGTTTCGAATTTCAAGTCCCTTGAGCCTACGAGTTGTAAGTCTCTACCTCAGTGTAGAAGACACGGTGTTGGAAAATCTATTAAAGAATTGTCTTTATATTCCTCTGAGTTTGTAAATTGCAACTTGGACCCTCGATCTTTGCTGCTTTCTGAAACTCACGCGGGCTGTGTGATCCCTGCATCTGCTCTCAATCGCGGAAGGGACTCAAACCAAAGACTGAGTCCTTATATTTTCAAATTCTTATTGTTGAAAACTCAGCTGACTCTCTATTAATTTTGTGGCAATTTTAACATGCAAAACTCAAGTTCCATAAGTTTATTGTCACAAAAAATTGGTCCACGACCAAGCTGCTTAGGACCGTCTCTCGGCGCCTCTACCCACTCGGCCATATTGGCAGGGGATCTTGCTAAGCAAGTTTATGGACAAGCAGAAACTAATTTTAACCATCGTTATTCTGCTATTTGTTCACCTCCCGCTAAACGGGGTAAAAGTTCAGTAAGCTTAACTAATGTAGCTTACGAAGACGAAACATGTATGGGGTGTTTCAGCCTCCAGCAGAAATTCTCAGGGATGGAGCAGGAAATAAGGAATCTAAGACAAGAAATATAAAACTTAAAAAAATCTATATCTTGCCCAACTGCTAATAAAGCTCCTGTTCGTAATAAACCTACAACAAAGCAAAATTCGTATTCATTTATAGCTTCTTCAAGCTTACATAAAAGTCACATTAAACATATCGCAACTGCTGGACCCGGTAAACCAGAGGAAATTTCGCTACTTCCGAAGGGAGCCCCATCTAGTCCTTGCGCCACTCTACCGGTACTTAGTTCGGGTAGCATCAGCACTAATCTGGCTTTACCGCCCATCGCCACATTACTGGTAGACGTTGCACCAACATACGATGTTGAAGAGGTTGGCGAGTTCGTTAAGCCAAAGAAGAAAAGGTCTAAAAAGAACAAGTCGTGCAGAGATTTGGCTCCAGCCTGCCCAACACCCAGTTCATGTGGACCTACCGGGCCAAGTGAATTGGTTACCAGTACTCACTCAGCTGAAAGATCTGAGTTACAAACGGGCCCTCGTGTGAGTCGAAAACATAATTAAGTCATTAAAGGGGTCCCGGAGTCAGCTTCAAGTATTCCAAAGGAGCGAGTCAAACATGACTTGGATCTTCTTCAATTGTATGCAAAAACGATGCTTACGGACGGCGAGTCCATCCACATTCTCGGCGCCTCTACCCACTCGGCCATATTGGCAGGGGATCTTGTTAAGCAAGTTAATGGACAAACAGAAAACAATTTTAACCATCGTTATTCTGCTATTTTTTCACCTCCCGCTAAACGGGGTAAAAGTTCAGTAAGCTTAACTAATGTAGCTTACGAAGACGAAACATGCATGGGGTGTTTCAGCCTCCAGCAGAAATTCTCAGGGATGGAGCAGGAAATAAGGAATCTAAGACAAGAAATAGGTAACTTAAAAAAATCTATATTTTTCCCAACTGCTAAAAAAGCTCCTGTTCGTAATAAACCTACAACAAAGCAAAATTCGTATTCATTTATAGCTTCTTCAAGCTTACATAAAAGTCACATTAAACATATCGCAACTGCTGGACCCGGTAAACCAGAGGAAATTTCGCTACTTCCGAAGGGAGCCCCATCTAGTCCTTGCGCCACTCTACCGGTACTTAGTTCGGGTAGCATCAGCACTAATCTGGCTTTACCGCCCATCGCCACATTACTGGTAGAAGTTGCACCAACATACGATGTTGAAGAGTTTGGCGAGTTCGTTAAGCCAAAGAAGAAAAGGTCTAAGAAGAACAAGTCGTGCAGAGATTTGGCTCTAGCCTGCCCAACACCCAGTTCATGTGGACCTACCGGGCCAAGTGAATTGGTTACCAGTACTCACTCAGCTGAAAGATCTGAGTTACAAACGGGCCCTCGTTTGAGTCGAAAACATAATTTAGTCATTAAAGGGGTCCCGGAGTCAGCTTCAAGTATTCCAAAGGAGCGAGTCAAACATGACTTGGATCTTCTTCAATTGTATGCAAAAACGATGCTTACGGACGGCGAGTCCATCCACATTCTCAAGGCATATAGAATAGGGAAAGCTCTGTCCGCACCCGAATCAAATTCTCGACCAAGACCTCTTAAAATCATCTTGGAAAACGAAGCACAAGCACAGCTCCTGCTACAGAGAAAAGCAACCCTACGGGGCCTGCATTCTGAAGTTTTTTTTCAACCGGAATACGGACTGAAGGAGCGACTAAAAATGAGACAGTTAATAATAGAACTGGAAACACGAAGGACCAATGGCACGGCACATCTCCAAATAAGAAACGGACAAATTGTTCAAGTGAAAAGAGCATTTCTTTGGCCGAAGGCATTCACTCTGACAGCCTAACTATCCCTTCTCAGAAACCAAAAACGTGCGCGCTTAAATTATTCGTATTAAATGCCAGATCTCTGCTTAATAAGATGCCATTGCTCCAGACTCTGGTTTTCATCCACTGCCCCGACATTGTAATAGTTACAGAGACTTGGGCAACACCCTGTGTATCCAACTCTGAACTCAATATTCAAGGGAACGACTATATTCGTAACGATCGACACGAGGGCAGTGGCGGAGGAAGCTGCATCTATATTAAGCAGCCACTTACCTTTCTGCCGTTGGATTATCGACAATTTACCACGGTAGAAGAAAGTTGTTGGCTCCGATTAGTTCTTAAAGATAACTACTCTTTACTCGTCGGTTGTGTCTATCGCCCCCCAAACGCAAGCGGGGATTACGATCTCCGTCTCTCACAGGCATTTCATGCCGCAGTTGACCTAAATATGAAGTACTGCTTGATTGCAGGTGACTTCAATCTCCCTGAAGTTCATTGGTTTCCACCTTCCGGTCCTGCAAAGTTCGAAAACTTGCTTGAGGCCATAGATACTGGCATGTGGGATCAGGTAGTTGATTTCCCACCCGAGGATCAAACATGCTTGATCTTATCTTCTGCAGAGGTTGTCAGCCACTTTCAGTTTCACATTTAGACCCACTTGGGAGTTCAGACCATGCTATAGTTGTTTCTTCACTAGAAATCGAGGCTGATGAAACGTTTTCAAAAAAATATAGCTTTTTCCACGATTTCCGATCAGCAAATATGGGGAATTACTAACACATCTTAATTCCCACGATTAGACTAACTTCTTTCTGTGTTTGGATGTGAATGTTTGTACTGATACATTCTACCAAGTTCTAGGTCCACTCATTTCTCGTTTTGTTCCTCGTAAGAAAATAATTAATGTCAAGGATGAAGTCTACCTCCCTTTATCTTTCCGCCGTAGATTGCGTAGACTCTCACGTCGTTTTCATCGACTAAATGACACTTCCGTCCTGCCATTGATCCAGCAAATCTTTGAACAGGCTAAGAGGCTCTCCGACGAAAAGCGACTAGCTGAAGAGGTTAACTTTGCCGAAAACCCTTCGTACAATGTTGCAAAACTCTTTTCGCGGACAGTAAAATCGCAGAGAAAAACTCAGTACCCTGTACTTCGAGATGCTTTTGGAAACCCTATAGATGACGCTAAGTTGACGGCTGATAGCTTCAATGCTTTCTTGTATAGAACTTTCAGTGCACATTCGGTCGCCATCTTTCCAAACGTCCAGATTTGGACCGGTAACGTCCTCGAAAACATAACTTTTACCCTCTGGGACGTAACCGTAGCCATTCGGCGTTCTCGCCAATCTTACAGTCCTGGACCAGATGGCGTCCCGGTCAGCGTTCTAAAGGCGGATGCAAATGATATATTTCCGTCACTTCTGTATAAGATATTCAATCTTGCTCTTGAAAGTGAAACCTTCCTTATTTTATGGAAGGAATCGCACATTTTGCCTATACCCAAACACGGCAAAACTACGTCATTTGACGACTTTAGGCCAATAAATCCACTGCCAGCAGCCTCGAAGATATTAGAGACCTTGATTAAAGACAAGTTGATGCGTCACCTAACAGAGAATAACCTACTTAATGTTGCTCAGCATGGGTTCCTCGAAAAAAGATCTTGTGACACCTGCCAGCTCTCTTACTTTGATCATGTGCTACAATCTAGAGGTAGTGGTTTTGCAATTTACACCGTTTATTTCGACTTCACGAAGGCTTTTGATCGTGTTGACCACGATCTCCTCCTGCTAAAACTTACCTCCTTCGGCATAGGTAACAAGCTTCTGAACTTAATATCCTCCTATTTGAATGATCGCGCACAACGGGTAAAAATTTCCGATGTTATCTCCAACCCCACGCACGTGAGGAGTGGAGTTATTCAGGGTAGTGTACTCGGCCCGCTTCTATTTTGCCTTTTTGTGAACGATGTTCCTGATTGTTTTCAGTATGGTAGGCCCTTTATGTACGCTGATGATTTAAAAAGTTGCCTATCGTTATAAAACCGGTCGATCGCCACATTGTGCTTGAGCTCTTGAAAAAGGATCTTCAAGCCTTCGCTCAGTGGTGTCGCACATGGCGCCTTTCGCTCTCTTGGCACAAATGCTCCGTTATGGTTATTTGTGACAACCATCAGCCTCATCTTAGCATAGATGGTCATGACTTAAATGTGCCCGGGTTTATAACGGATCTGGGCATATCATATTCTAGTAGTCTTAATCTGTCAGAGCACTGCGCCCTGATTGTCTCTAAAGCACGCCAAACCACTGGGTTTATTCTCAGAAATTTTAAAACCCTCAATATTAGGACCAGCCTTTATAAAATGTATGTCAGACCTAGTCTGGAATACTGCTCGTTTCTATTTAGCCTTCTGCACGCGAGTGAACGGAGGAAGATAGAATCAGTCCAGCACTTCTTTACTAAAAGAGTTATTACTTCAGAGCACAGAAACCTGTCCTACCAACAACGCTGTGAGCTTACAAGCCTCGACCCGTTGTGGCTTCGTAGATTACAGAAGGGACTATTTTTACTGTTCAAGCTTTTAAACGGTTCTACCTTTAACCCCCTTACATTCCTGAGGCAGCTCGACCACTGTCGGTGCACCAATCATAGAGATGTATTCTTATTTTATCCTTTGGCACGCACCGTTAAATACCGTCAGTTTTTTTCGGTAAACGCTATATCAATCTGGAATAAACTACCCAGAAGTATTAAAATTCAGCAAAACTATCCTTTGTTTACGAGAGCTGTCACTAGTTTTCTACATTCAGGACACCTTCCACGAATTTTGGGTGCTGATTCTCTGGAAGCTCTCTTCCGTTCTGATGGCGTCCACGGACTCTGAATCCTATGCCGGACTTCATGCTGAAGGCAATATTGCTGGCTCTGCAGTCCGTAATCGGTTTATTCCTCAGTCTACAGCTAGCAGCCGCTCGCTGGCATACTTGCTGCTAGTACAGAAGACCAGGTCCACAACACCGAAAGGAGAAGTACTACACCGTGCACCTGTGTCAACACTTCCCTGTCCTAAACTTTAATCTGTTCAACAAGCTGCAGTTTTTTCTCCTGAAAATACTTTAAAGAACGATCAGGAGTTTTTTTTTCACTGTCAGCTTGACCCCCTACTGTATATATCCCTTTTGACCTTGCCTGTAAACTGGCAATAAATAAATAAATAAAAAATTGCTGCTTTGTGTGAACCACCATATGAACAGCAAAATTGAGTAGTATGGTAGGCCCATCCGATTCCCAACGATTCATCATTTTAAAACCATAGTTAACCATTTTCGGAATATATGGTGAACTGGGAAAAGAAGCAGTGAAAAAAGATTCCTACCGTTTAATTAGGTATAGATTTCAGTGAGCCCCATTTAAAAATCTAGGAGAGAAAACATTTCTAAATAATTAATAGTTTTAATTGATAGAATTGGTACGTTACAGCGATAAATGACCGTGATCTCGATGACAACGCTCCTTGTCGTAGGTGAGATCAAATAACAGACAGAGCTACCGCTTACAACTATCAGGGAGGTGAGATAGGAGGAGATAATCATAGACGACAGGGTCAAAACGAAGGGGGGACAGTAGAGGTCCCGAGATCATCAACAAGTTGCGACCTTGCTGATTGCATAGTCCATCGACAAGGTGGCGAATGCAACAATACCCGCTAGGATAATCAACAGACCACGGAGACCATCGTCAGGGTTGCAAAAACGGAAGGTGCATCAAGGTTACCATACACGTTCTTGCCCATTTACGTAAAAAGGATGGAATCTTACCATTTAATTCTAGAACTACAGTTAAATGTTTGGAAGCATACTTAATTTACATCGAAAAATAGTTTGTAGTAGTTGATACACCAGTTGAGATAATTTTCATCCTGTGCGGCCTCTTCGCTGATTCTATATTAAGCCCAAACCCGTTACCTTAAAGTTATTTGCTTGCAGTGCTTTGCTTACCATATATCTTATTGCATATGTTACAAATATTACATCTCATATTACAAAAAAACGTAACTCGTGACATTTTTTTCTTTCGTATTATCGATTTTTAAAACCCTCAGTCACAGTTTAGACGCAAATCTCATCTTAGCGTTTAATTTCCACAAGAACTTCTGGAGGCGTTACAGACAAACCGGCTCCGATGCTCACTTACGGGAATATAAGCAGCAACACAACGTTTGTAAATGTGAGGCTTCTGAGCTGCGGAGGAAGTTCAAACTAATAATACTTCAAAAATCGTTTGAACACCCCAAAATGCTATATGGCTACATACGGAGTACAAAGAGAATTCAGGAAATGATTCCTGCCCTAAGGTCCGCAGACGGAAAACTGGAGACCGGCGATCAGGTAAAAGCATCCCTTATTTCAAAATTCTTTCAGACCGTCTTCACCCGAGAGCCTTATATTTTTGCTGCTATTCCACCAGTTTGTCAACCAATGTATCTCCCCCTTTTCCTTCCTCATCCACCTCCTCCTCATCCACAACAGAGGACCTAGACCTAGACTTTTCCCCAACCATAGTTAGAACCGAATTACTTCGTATAAAGCATGCCAAGTCGCCTAGGCCGGATAGAATTCCAGCATTAGCACTTAGAGAACTTGCTGATGAACTGTGTTTACCATTGTCCCTCATATTCCAAAAGTATTTTGAAGAAAGCAAACTCCCGGAAGAATGGAAGTGTGCATTGATCGCCCCGATCAATAAAGGAGGTTCACGAATGGACTGTGAAAATTATCGCCCTGTCATTTGAACTTGCATAGCGTGTAAAATAATGCAGCGCATTATTTATTTATTTATTTAATTTATTTATTGCCAGTTTACAGGCAAGGTCAAAAATAATATATACAGTAGAGGGTCAAGCTGACAGTAAAAAAACTTCCTGATCGTTGTTTCAGGTGATTTCAGGAGAAAAACTGCAGCTTATTGAGTAATTAAAGTTCTGGACAGGGACGCGTTAACACAGGTGCCCGGTGAAGAACCTCTCCATTCAGTGTTACGGATCTGGTATTCTGCACCAGCAGGTATGTCGGCGAGCGGCTGTTCGCTGTCGACTGAGAAATAAGCCGATTGAGGTCTGCAGAGCCAGTAATATTGCCCTTAGCATGAAGACCGGCACAGGATTCAGAGTCCATGAACGCCATCAGAACCGAAGAGAGCTTCAACAGAGTCAGCACCCAAAAGTTTTGGAAGGTGTCCTGAATGTAGAAAACTAGTGACAAATCGCGTAAACAAGGGATAGCTTTGCTGAATTTTGATACTTCTAGGTAGCTTATTCCAGATTGCTATAGCGTTTACCGAAAACAATTGTCGGTATCTAACTGTGCGTGCCAAAAGAAGAAATAAAAATAAATCTCGATGACTGGTGCGCCGAGGGTGGTCGAGGTGCCTCAGAGATGTAAGGTGGTTGCATGTACGACTGTTTAGTAGTTTAAACAGTAAAAATAGTCCCTTCTGTAATCTGCGAAGCCAAAGCGGGTCAAGGCTTGTAAGCTCACAGCGTTGTTGGTAGGACAGGTTTCGGTGATCTGAAAAGAAAACTCTTTTTGTAAAGAAGTGCTGGACTGATTCTATCTTCTTTCGTTAACTAACGTGCAGAAGACTAAATTGGCGCGTTGTTTGAAATTGGTTTCGAATTTCAAGTACCTTGAGCCTACGAGTTTTTAAGTCTCTACCTCAGTGTAGAAGACACGGTGTTGGAAAAATCTATTAAAGAATTGTCTTTATATTCCTCTGAGTTTGTAAATTGCAACTTGGACCCTCGATCTTTGCTGCTTTCTGAAACTCACGCCGGCTGTGTGATCCCTGCATCTGCTCTCAATCGCGGAAGGGACTCAAACCAAAGACTGAGTCCTTATATTTTCAAATTCTTATTGTTGAAAACTCAGCTGACTCTCTATTAATTTTTGTGGCAATTATAACATGCAAAACTCAAGTTCCATAAGTTTATTGTCACAAAAAAATTGGTCCACGACCAAGCTGCTTGGGGACCGTCTCTCGGCGCCTCTACCCACTCGGCCATATTGGCAGGGGATCTTGTTAAGCAAGTTAATGGACAAGCAGAAAACAATTTAACCATCGTTATCCTGCTATTTGTTCACCTCCCGCTAAACGGGGTAAAAAGTTCAGTAAGCTTAACTAATGTAGCTTACGAAGACGAAACATGTATGGGGTGTTTCAGCCTCCAGCAGAAATTCTCAGGGATGGAGCAGGAAATAAGGAATCTAAGACAAGAAATAGATAACTTAAAAAAATCTATATCTTGCCCAACTGCTAAAAAAGCTCCTGTTCGTAATAAACCTACAACAAAGCAAAATTCGTATTCATTTATAGCTTCTTCAAGCTTACATAAAAGTCACATTAAACATATCGCGACTGCTGGACCCGGTAAACCAGAGGAAATTTCGCTACTTCCGAAGGGAGCCCCATCTAGTCCTTGCGCCACTCTACCGGTACTTAGTTCGGGTAGCATCAGCACTAATCTGGCTTTACCGCCCATCGCCACATCACTGGTAGACGTTGCACCAACATACGATGTTGAAGAGTTTGGCGAGTTCGTTAAGCCAAAGAAGAAAAGGTCTAAGAAGAACAAGTCGTGCAGAGATTTGGCTCTAGCCTGCCCAACACCCAGTTCATGTGGACCTACCGGGCCAAGTGAATTGGTTACCAGTACTCACTCAGCTGAAAGATCTGAGTTACAAACGGGCCCTCGTTTGAGTCGAAAACATAATTTAGTCATTAAAGGGGTCCCGGAGTCAGCTTCAAGTATTCCAAAGGAGCGAGTCAAACATGACTTGGATCTCCTTCAATTGTATGCAAAAACGATGCTAACGGACGGCGAGTCCATCCACATTCTCAAGGCATATAGAATAGGGAAAGCTCTGTCCGCACCCGAATCAAATTCTCGACCAAGACCTCTTAAAATCATCTTGGAAAAACGAAGCACAGGCACAGCTCCTGCTACAGAGAAAAGCAACCCTACGGGGCCTGCATTCTGAAGTTTTTTTCAACCGGAATACGGACTGAAGGAGCGACTAAAAATGAGACAGTTAATAATAGAACTGGAAACACGAAGGACCAATGGCGAGGCACATCTCCAAATAAGAAACGGACAAATTGTTCAAGTGAAAAGAGCATTTCTTTGGCCGAAGGCATTCACTCTGACAGCCTAACTATCCCTTCTCAGAAACCAAAAACGTGCGCGCTTAAATTATTCGTATTAAATGCCAGATCTCTGCTTAATAAGATGTCATTGCTCCAGACTCTGGTTTTCATCCACTGCCCCGACATTGTAATAGTTACAGAGACTTGGGCAACACCCTGTGTATCCAACTCTGAACTCAATATTCAAGGGTACGACTATATTCGTAACGATCGACACGAGGGCCGTGGCGGAGGAAGCTGCATCTATATTAAGCAGCCACTTACCTTTCTGCCGTTGGATTATCGACAATTTACCACGGTAGAAGAAAGTTGTTGGCTCCGATTAGTTCTTAAAGATAACTACTCTTTACTCGTCGGTTGTGTCTATCGCCCCCCAAACGCAAGCGGGGATTACGATCTCCGTCTCTCACAGGCATTTCATGCCGCAGTTGACCTAAATATGAAGTACTGCTTGATTGCAGGTGACTTCAATCTCCCTGAAGTTCATTGGTTTCCACCTTCCGGTCCTGCAAAGTTCGAAAACTTGCTTGAGGCCATAGATACTGGCATGTGGGATCAGGTAGTTGATTTTCCCACCCGAGGATCAAACATACTTGATCTTATCTTCTGCAGAGGTTGTCAGCCATTGTCAGTTTCACCTTTAGACCCACTTGGGAGTTCAGACCATGCTATAGTTGTTTCTTCACTAGAAATCGAGGCTGATGAAACGTTTTCAAAAAAATATAGCTTTTTTTCCACGATTTCCGATCAGCAAATATGGGGAATTACTAACACATCTTAATTCCCACGATTGGACTAACTTCTTTCTGTGTTTGGATGTGAATGTTTGTACTGATACATTCTACCAAGTTCTAGGTCCACTCATTTCTCGTTTTGTTCCTCGTAAGAAAATAATTAATGTCAAGGATGAAGTCTACCTCCCTTTATCTTTCCGCCGTAGATTGCGTAGACTCTCGCGTCGTTTTCATCGACTAAATGACACTTCCGTCCTGCCATTGATCCAGCAAATCTTTGAACAGGCTAAGAGGCTCTCCGACGAAAAGCGACTAGCTGAAGAGGTTAACTTTGCCGAAAACCCTTCGTACAATGTTGCAAAACTCTTTTCGCGGACAGTAAAATCGCAGAGAAAAACTCAGTACCCTGTACTTCGAGATGCTTTTGGAAACCCTATAGCTGACGCTAAGTTGACGGCTGATAGCTTCAATGCTTTCTTGTCTAGAACTTTCAGTGAACATTCGGTCGCCCCTTTCCAAACGTCCGGGTTTGGACCGGTAACGTCCTCGAAAAACATAACTTTTACCCTCTGGGACGTAACCGTAGCCATTCGGCGTTCTCGCCAATCTTACAGTCCTGGACCAGATGGCGTCCCGGTCAGCGTTCTAAAGGCGGATGCAAATGATATATTTCCGTCACTTCTGTATAAGATATTCAATCTTGCTCTTGAAAGTGAAACCTTCCCTATTTTATGGAAGGAATCGCACATTTTGCCTATACCCAAACACGGCAAAACTACGTCATTTGACGACTTTAGGCCAATAAATACACTGCCAGCAGCCTCGAAGATATTAGAGACCTTGATTAAAGACAAGTTGATGCGTCACCTAACAGAGAATAACCTACTTAATGCGGCTCAGCATGGGTTTCTCGAAAAAAAGATCTTGTGACACCTGCCAGCTCTCTTTACTTTGATCATGTGCTACAATCTAGAGATAGTGGTTTTGCAATTTACACCGTTTATTTTGACTTCACGAAGGCTTTTGATCGTGCTGACCACGATCTCCTCCTGCTGAAACTTACCTCCTTCGGCATAGGTAACAAGCTTCTGAACTTAATATCCTCCTATTTGAATGATCGCGCACAACGGGTAAAAAAATTTCCGATGTTATCTCCAACCCCACGCACGTGAGGAGTGGAGTTATTCAGGGTAGTGTACTCGGCCCGCTTCTATTTTGCCTTTTTGTGAACGATGTTCCTGATTGTTTTCAGTATGGTAGGCCCTTTATGTACGCTGATGATTTAAAAGTTGCCTATCGTTATAAAACCGGTCGATCGCCACATTGTGCTTGAGCTCTTAAAAAAAGGATCTTCAAGCCTTCGCTCAGTGGTGTCGCACATGGCGCCTTTCGCTCTCTTGGCACAAATGCTCCGTTATGGTTAGTTGTGACAACCATCAGCCTCATCTAAGCATAGACGGTCATGACTTAAATGTGCCCGGGTTTATAACGGATCTGGGCATATCATATTCTAGTAGTCTTAATCTGTCAGAGCACTGCGCCCTGATTGTCTCTAAAGCACGCCAAACCACTGGGTTTATTCTCAGAAATTTTAAAACCCTCAATATTAGGACCAGCCTTTTATAAAATGTATGTCAGACCTAGTCTGGAATACTGCGTGTTTCCATTTAGCCTTCTGCACGCGAGTGAACGGAGGAAGATAGAATCAGTCCAGCACTTCTTTACTAAAAAAGAGTTTTCACTTCAGAGCCCAGAAACCTGTCCTACCAACAACGCTGTGAGCTTACAAGCCTCGAACCTTTGTGGCTTCGTAGATTACAGAAGGGACTATTTTTTTACTGTTCAAGCTTTTAAAACGGTTTTACCTTTAACCCCCTTGACATCCCTGAGGCAGCTCGACCACCGTCGGCGCACCAATCATAGAGATGTATTCTTATTTCTTCCTTTGGCACGCACCGTTAAATACCGTCAGTTTTTTTTCGGTAAACGCTATAGCAATCTGGAATAAACTACCCAGAAGTATTAAAAATTCAGCAAAAACTATCCTTTGTTTACGAGAGCTGTCACTAGTTTTTCTACATTCAGGACACCTTCCGCGAATTTTGGGTGCTGATTCTCTGGAAGCTCTTTTTCCGTTCTGATGGCGTCCACGGACTCTGAATCCTATGCCGGACTTCATGCTGAAGGCAATATTGCTGGCTCTGCAGTCCGTAATCGGGTTATTCCTCAGTCTACAGCTAGCAGCCGCTCGCCGGCATACTTGCTGCTAGTACAGAAGACCAGATCCACAACACCGAAAGGAGAAGTACTACACCGTGCACCTGTGTCAACACTTCCCTGTCCTAAACTTTAATCTGTTCAACAAGCTGCAGTTTTTTTCTCCTGAAAAATACTTTTAAAGAACGATCAGGAGTTTTTTTCACTGTCAGCTTGACCCCCTACTGTATATATCCCTTTGACCTTGCCTGTAAACTGGAAATAAATAAATAAATAATTGCTGCTTTGTGTGAACCACCATATGAACAGCAAAATTGAGTAGTATGGTAGGCCCATCCGATTCCCAACGATTCATCATTTTAAAACCATAGTTAACCATTTTCGGAATATATGGTGAACTGGGAAAAGAAGCAGTGAAAAACGATTCCTACCGTTTAATTAGGTATAGATTTCAGTGAGCCCCATTTAAAAATCTAGGAGAGAAAACATTTTTCTAAATAATTAATAGTTTCAATTGGTAAATTGGTACGTTACAGCGATAAATGACCGTGATCTCGATGACAACGCTCCTTGTCGCAGGTGAGATCAAATAACAGACAGAGCTACCGCTACAACTATCAGGGAGGTGAGATAGGAGGAGCTTTATCATAGACAATAGGGTCAAAAACGAAGGGGGACAGTAGAGGTCCCGAGATCATCAACAAGTTGCGACCTTGCTGATTGCATAGTCCATCGACAAGGTGGCGAATGCAACAATACCCAGCGATAATCAACAGACCACGAGACCATCGTCAGTTGCAAAAACGGAAGGTGCATCAAGGTTACCATACACGTTCTTGCCCATTTACGTAAAAAGGATGGAATCTTACCATTTAATTCTAGAACTACAGTTAAAATGTTTCGAAGCATACTTAATTTTACATCGATAGTTTGTAGCTAGCTGATACCACTCAGCTGGAGATAATTCTTTCATCCTGTCGGCCTCTTTCGCTGATTCTATATTTCAAGCCTCCAAAACCCAGTTACCTTAAAAGCGGCTTTGCTTTGCAGTGCTTTGCTTACCATATATCTTATTGCATATGTTACAAATATTACATCTCATATTACAAAAACGTAACTCGTGACATTTCTTTTCTTTCGTATTATCGCTTTTAAAAACCTCAGTCACAGTTTAGACGCAAATCTCATCTTTTAGCGTTTAATTTCCACAAGAACTTCTTCGAGGCGTTAAGCAGACAAAACCGGCTCCGGATGCTCACTCTCCCTTTACGGAATATTAGCGTGCAACACCAACGTTTGTAAATCGGAGGCTTCGGAGCTGCGCATACGGAGTACAAAGAGAATTCAGGAAATGATTCCTGCCCTTAGGGTCCAGCAGACGGGAAAAACTGGAGACCGGCGATCAGGTAAAAGCATCCCTTTATTTTCGCAAATTCTTTCAGACCGTCTTCACCTCGAGCCTTTCGTATTTTTGCTGCTATTCCACCAGTTTGTCAACCAATGTGTATCTCCTTTCTCCTTCCTCATCCACCTCCTCCTCCACCACAACAGAGGACCTAGACTCCAGACTTTTTCCCCAACCATAGTTAGAACCGAATTACTTCGTATAAAGCATGCCAAGTCGCTCTAGGCCGGATAGACTCCAGCATTAGCATCTTAGAGAACTTGCTGATGAACTGTGTTTACTCATTGTCCATCATATTCCAAAAGTGATGTTTTGAAGAAAGCAAACTCCCGGAAGAATGGAGGCGCATTGATCGCCCCGATCACAGCGTCCCACAAATGGACTGTGAAACTATCGCCCTGTCATTTGAACTTGCGATAAGGTGTAAAATAATGCAGCGCATTATCATACCATTTATTTTCATTTATTTATTGCCAGTTTACAGGCAAGGTCAAAAATATATATACAGTAGAGGGTCAAGCCGACAGTGAAAAAAACTCCTGATCGTTGTTTCAGGTGTTTTCAGGAGAAAAAACTGCAGCTTATTGAGTAATTAAAGTTCAGGACAGGGACGCGTTTACACAGGTGCCCGGTGAAGAACCTCTCCATTCAGTGTCACGGATCCGGTATTCTGCACCAGCAGGTATGTCGGCGAGCGGCTGTTCGCTGTCGACTGAGAAATAAGCCGATTGAGGTCTGCAGAGCCAGCAATATTGCCCTCAGCATGAAGACCAGCACAGGATTCAGAGTCCGTGAACGCCATCAGAACCAAAGAGAGTTTCAACAGATTCAGCACCCAAAAGTTTTCGAAGGTGTCCTGAATGTAGAAAACTAGTGACAGTTCGCGTAAACAAGGGATAGCTTTGCTGAATTTTGATACTTTTAGGTAGCTTATTCCAGATTGCTATAGCGTTTACCGAAAAAAACTGTCGGTATCTAACTGTGCGTGCCAAAGGAAGAAATAAAAATACATCTCGATGACTGGTGCGCCGAGAGTGTTCGAGGTGCCTCAGAGATGTAAGGGTGTTAAATGTACGACTTTTGAAGTTTAAACAGGAAACATAGTCCCTTCTGTGATCTGCGAAGCCACAGCGGGTCTAGGCCTGTAAGCCCACAGCGTTGTTGGTAGGACAGGTTTCGGTGTTCTGAATAGAAAACTCTTTTTTGTATAGAAGTGCTGGACTGATTCTATCTTCTTTCGTTCACTAGCGTGCAGAAGACTAAATAGAAACGAGCAGTATTCCAGACTAGGCCTGACATACATTTTATAGAGGCTGATTCTAATTTTCACGGTTTTAAAATTTCTGAGAATAAACCCAGTAGTTTTGCGTGCTTTCGAGACAATCAGGGCGCAGTGTTCTGACAGATTAAAACTGCTAGAATATGATATGCCCAGATCCTTTATAACTCCGGGCACATTTAGATCGTGACCGTCTATGCATAGGTGGGGCTGATGGTTGTCGCCAATAACCATAACGGAGCACTTTTGCCAAGAAAGTGAGAGGCGCCATGTGCGACACCACTGAGCGAAGGCCTGAAGATCGTTTTTTAAGAGCTCAAGTACGATGTTTCGATCAACCGGTTTGATATCGATAGGCAACTTTTAAATCGTCAGCGTACATAAAGGGCCTACCATACTGAAAACAATCAGGAACAAAGTTGACAAAGAGGCAAAATAGAAGCGGGCCGAGCATGCTGCCCTGAATAACTCCGCTCCTCACATGCGTGGGGTTTTAAATAACATCAGAAATTTTAACCCGTTGTGCACGAGCATTTAAATAGGAAAATATTAAGTTCAGAAGCTTGTTACCTATGCCGAAGGAGGCAAGTTTCAGCAGTAGGAGATCATGGTCAACACGATCAAAAGCCTTAGTGAAATCGAAGTTAACGGTGTAAATTGCAAAACCGCTGTCTCTAGATTGTAGCACATGATCAAAGAAAGAGAGCTGGCATGTGTCACAAGACCGTTTTTCAAAAAAACCATGCTGAGCCGCATTAAGTAGGTTATTCCCTCTTAGATGACGCATCATCTTGTCTTTGATTAAGGTCTCTTAGATCTTCGAGACTGCTGGTAGTGTATTTATTGGCCTAAAGTCGTCAAATGACGTAGGTCGGCCGTGTTTGGGAGTAGGCAGTATGTGCGATTCCTTCCATAAAATAGGAAAAGTTTCACTTTCAAGAGCAAGATTAAACATCTTATACAGAAGGGACGGAAATATATCGTTTGCATCCGCCTTTAGAACGCTGACTGGGACGCCATCTGGTCCTGGACTGTAAGATTGACGAAAACGCCGAATGGCTACGGTCACGTCCCAGAGGGTAAAAGTTATGGTTTCGAGGACGTTACCGTTCCAAACCCGGATGTTAGGAGAGTAAGGCAACAGTATGTTCACTAAACGTTCTAGACAAGAAAGTATTGAAGCTATCAGCAGTCAACTTAGCGTCAGCTATTGGGTTTCCTAAGGCATCTCGAAGTACGGGGTGCTGCATTTTTCTCTGCGCTTTTACTGTGTGCGAAAAGAGCTTCGCTTTATTTAACGAAGGGTTTTCGGCAGAGTTAACCTCATCGGCTTGTTGTTTTTCGTCAGACAGCCTCTAAGCCTCTTCAAAGATTTGTTGGATCAAGGGCAGGACGGAGGTGTCGTTTTGTAGATGAAAACGACGGGAGAGTCTACGCCATCTACGGCGGAATGATAAAGGGAGGTAGACTTCATCCTTGACATTAATTATTTTGTTACGGGGAACAAAACGAGAAATGAGTGGACCTAGAACTTTGTAAAAAGTATCAGTACAAACATTCACATCCGAGCATACAAAGAAGTTAGTCCAGTCGTGGGAATTTAGGTGTGTTAGCAATTCCCTCATATTTGCTGATCTGAAATCACGGAAAAAGCTATATTTTTTGGAAAACGTTTCAGCAGCCTCTAGTTCTAGTGTAGAAAGAACTATAGTATGATCAGAATTCCCAAGTGGATCTTAAGGTGACACTGACAATGGCTGACAACCTCTACAAAAATAAGATCAAGTATGTTAGATCCTCGGGTGGGAAAATCAACTACCTGGTCCCATATGCCTATATCTATGGCCTCAAGTAGGTCTTCGAACTTTGCAGGACCGGAAGTTAGAAACCAGTGAACTTCAGGAAAATTGAAGTCACCTGCAATTAAGCAGTACTTCAAATTTAAGTCAGCTGCGGCGTAAAATGCCAGCGAGTGACAAAAATCGTAATCCTTGCTTGCATTGGGTGGGCGATAGACACTACCAACGAGTAAAGAGTAGTTATCTATTTAGAACTACTCGGAGCCAACAGCTCTCCTCTACCGCGGTAAATTGACGACAACCATCAACCCCATCTATGCATAGATGGTCACGACATTAATGTGTTCGGAGTTAAAAACGACCTGGGCATACCATATTCTAGTAGTCTTAATCTGTCAGAGCACTGCGCCCTGATTGTCTCGAAAGCATGCCAAACTACTGGGTTTATTCTCAGAAATTTTAAAACTGTCAAAATTAGAATCAGCCTCTATAAAATGTATGTCAGACCTATTCTGGAATACTGCTAGTTTCTATTTAGCCTTGTGCACGCTAGTGAACGGAAGAAGATAGAATCAGTACACCACTTCTTTAAAAAAACAAATTTTTATCTTCAGAACACAGAAACCTGTACTACCAAAAACGTTGTGAGCTTACAAGCCTTGACCCGTTGTAGCTTCACAGATTACAGGCGGGACTATTTTTACTGGTTAAACTTTTAAACAGTTGTACTTTAACCCCCTTACATCTCTGAGGCAGCTCGACCCCGCTCGGCGCACCAGTCATCGAGATGTATTTATATTTCTTACTTTGGCAGGCACCGTTAGATACCGTCAGTTTTTTTCGGTACACGCTATATCAATCTGGAATAATCTACCCAGAAGTATCAACATTCACCAAAGCTATCCCTTGTTTACGATAGCTCTCACTAGTTTTCTACATTCAGGACACCTTCTGTGGAAGCTCTCTTCGGTTCTGCTGGCGTTCATGGACTCTGAATCCTGTGCCGGACTTCATACTGAGTGCAAAATTGCTGGCTATGCAGACCTTAATCGGCTTTTTCCGCAGTCGACAGCGATCAGCCGTTCGCCGACATACCTACTGGTGCAGAATATGGGATCCATAACAATGTAAGGAGAAGAACTTCACCGTGCACCTGTGTCAACGCTTCCCTGTCCTGAACTTTATTCCCTCGATAAGCTGCAGTTTTTTTCCTGAAAACACTTGAAAGAACGATCAGGAATTTTTTTACTGTCAGCTCGACCCTCTACTGTATATCTCTTTTGACCTTGTCTGTAAACTGGTAATAAATAAATAAATATTGCTTATATTGAGGAAAATTGCGCTCAGCAGTTGACCTCACTTTCTCCCCCCATCCCCCACAATCAGACCACCATCCGAGTCAGTCGTTCATCTGATGCGGGAGTGGGCTCATTGGTTGACGGGCTGGCGTACATGTCTACGCGCGCCTCAGCACGACCTGGGCCTTCCTAACGCACACACCACGATTCACAAAACAAATAAGTATAAAGCTGCCATCGTTGTCTGACTCTTAATCTACTCGTCAGCCATTTAACACACAAATCACATTAGGCTGAGGGTGAGGTCTGGTGAAAGCATCACTTGGTAGCTTTCCAAGCCATGGTTTATAAGAAATCGTGATATTCTGAGGCACGTAGTATTGGTAAGGGTGTTGTTTATGTATTGGTGGAGGTATTGTGCGTTGATGCGGTTTAGCCTGCAGGGGTTTGCATCAGGTTGTCGTGGAGACGCCTGTTACCTAATAAGCTGACGTGGTGTGTGAACGTGCAGAAGCAGTGAGGGCAGTGGAGGCGAACGCGTTCACTGTATTTTGGAGACTCATGCACTGCTTAGCCAGTCTTTTTCCGATAGATTCTCAGTTGACCAATCAGGCCAATGTGTGAGGTTATTTGCGGGCATAGTGAGGGCAAGAGAAGTCAGGAGGCACAGGGGGGTTGTTGTTTATGTTAGTGGTAGTGGCAGCGGTAGTGAGAATGGCAGAAGCGTATGGTGAGTGTGGGGTATCGGTTTTTTCGGTATTGCAGTGAATTCCGCTGTCATGAATGCTCATGTGACTGAATAGGCCCATGCATTGAGTGAATGTGCGTGGGTAGTGAGGGCAGTGGATGTGGCGATCTCTGCTGTGGGTCGGTGCTCCAGGCACTGGGTTGACAGTCTCTGTGTGATTGATTCGTAAGTGACTGAGCAGGCCGATGCCTTAGATAGATGTGCGATCGCAATTTGGATAGGTAATGACCAAGTCCCGATTGCTGGTGGTGATGTTGATGGTGATTTCAGATGATGAGTGGTGAGATATGGTCCTTTTGATGGAGGGAGTGGTGGAAATAGTGTCGGTGGTGGTCGTCGTGTGTTCCGATGCAGAGTTTGCAGCCTATATGTTTGCTGACGCAGAAGGTGATGCTGATGAGTTGCATTTGCATTGCATCCGAAGGTGTCTGACCTGACCGATGCACGCGTGGAAGGTGCGTTGACAGTTTGGGCATGTTGTGAGGGATTGAGCATTGGTGATGTTGGTCTGGGGATTTTATGACTTGCATGTCGCTCTTTTGGCCTTGGTGATGGCAATCCGCTTGACTCCGTAGATAACTGTTCCGGTTTTCACTGTCCTCCTCCAGGCCGGTCGGTTCTGGGTGCTGTCCTCCCAGTTTGTCTGCTTGATCTGCAGTTACTTCAGGTAAGTTTTCTAAGTGTCCTTGTAACGTCGCACTTGACCCCCTTGTCAACGAGAACCCGTGGTGCCATCTCCATAAAGAGTCGTTTTGGTAGTCGCTCGTCGTCAATCCTCACGAATTAGCCGCTCCAACGCAGTGGCAGTTACCTCAGCTGGGCGTAGATGCTGAGGAGGCCTGTTAATTCCAACATTTTTGTGAACGGGATCCTGTCTTGCCGCCTTCACTATTCTGCGGATGCAGCCGAGATGGCAGTGGTTCAGCTTCCATACCTGCTTTTGGTACACCGTCCATGTTTCGACTCCAAACATCAGCGTCGGCAAGATGACAGCTTTGTACATCTTGAGTTTGGTGCTGAGATCAAGACCGCATCGATTTCAGGCGTTGTTCTGCATGTGTCCGATGGCTTGACTGGCTTTGGCAATCCGGTGGGTGATCTCATCATCGATTTTTGTACTTTTGTGGTGTTGCTGTACATGTAGGTGTCAACAGCTTTTATTTGAGCGCCATTGACATTTATTAGGGTGCATTGTAGGTGGCATTGGGCGGTTGATGCATAACCACCGTTTTCTAGCGGTTGAAATTAGTCCGAAGTTGTCGCAAGTGACATCGATAAGGTCCATGCTCCTTTGCGTGTCTCTTTCTATCGATGTATTGAGAGCGCATTCGTTAGAGAAGAGGAATTCGTGGATGGTAGCTATGGATACAGATGAGTGGGAGGGCATCTGCTGTTGATTTAGGTGTTGGCCATCTATCCGGTAGACGATGCGGATCCCGGGGCGTTCTTCATGGTAGGCATCCATCAGCATGGCAGAAAACATAAGACTGAAGGGGTTAGGCGCGATGACGCAGCCCTGCTTCACGCCGTTGGTCATTGTGAAGGCCTCTGAGACGGCTCCGTTGTCCGTGACGCGCGCCAGCATGCCATCATGGAGTTGACGCACCATGTGAGTGAATCGCTCTGGACAGCCGAATTTCTGCATGATCTTTCATAGTCATTCGTCGATTTACAGTGTCAAAGGTTTTCGTCACATCCACGAAGGTTGAGTAGAGAGGAATTCGCATTTCCTGGCACTTATCTTGCTACTGACATGCGGCGAAGATTATATCGATGATTCTGCATAGACGGCTGAAACCTAATTGACTTTTCAGAAGGAGTCCTTGTTCCAGGTGGCTGTTGACGCGATTAAGGAGAACGTAGGTGAAGATTTTCCAGAGGATATTGAGCAGCGAGTTTCCTCGGTGGTTCTCGCAGAGTTTAGCGGTTCCCCTTTTGTACTGGAGATGGACGATTGTGGCGTACTTGAAATCCGGATGGACCTGTCCTTCGCGCCACATCTCCTGGAAGAGCGATTTGAGCTGATGCATCAGTTTAGGGATACCATGCTTCTCAATCTCAGCGGGGATCGCATTCAATCCAGGTGCTTTCTTACTGGAGAGTTGCTACGTGGCCCTGATGGTTTGATGGAGAGAGGGCACGAAATCAACGTCGGCGTTGATTCCACTTGAGGCAGTCGGTCGATTGTGTCATCGGAGGTGGTAAAGGGTCGATTAAGAACGTTTAAATAATAAATAAATAAATTGTATATTTAAGGCCCAGAGAGCCCCCAGAGAGCCCCGGCATCTGAAGTGCTCAATCAAGCGCTTCAATATTTGTGTCTTCCCAGTGAGTAGGGCATTTCAGTCAGCATTGAGAAGAGGAGCGGTCACTTTGAAGGGAGGGACCGTAGACAGCCTTGATGGCGACGAAGAAGTTTTTCCATTCGATGCAGTCCGCGTCCCCTTGAACCTCCTCGACCTTGCGAGCCATCGAAATTTCGTATATTTCCGGCAGCAAATGCTGCAAAAGACGGACACTTCAATGGAAGGTTGTCATGTTTGCATTTTTAGGGTGGTCAACGTAGGCCTTGTGCAACCGGTTCTTCTCGATGGGCATAGTATGGATGGTTGCGTCGTTGTAATCAAACCAGTCCTAGCGTAAATGGCGGGCGCGGCCAGGGGACATCCGGAGTGGTGAAGTGGACGTTATCCTCAGTTGGCACCAGCAGTTCTCCACGGAGGCATCCTTTTCGGTGACTGGGAGGTTGGCTAGCTGGATGGTCAGTTCGTTGCTGAAATGAAAATGTTGAGTAGGCACTTTTAAGAAAACAGTATTCAACTTACCTGGTGGTTGCTTACTTTGGGGTCTCTTGTGTGCCTGCAGATGCAAACCTCATCTTGGAGATGATGAGGCGGTGAGCTGCGCATCGATCGGCATCGGGGATCGCCTTTGTCATCAGAACGTCCTGCTGGTCTCACCTCCATATGAGAACATAATCTCTCAGTTCCATTTTCTCGACCGTGGGTGTATCTAGGTTGCCTTCAGCCCCATTGAGAGGCAGAAGGAGGTGTTGGGCAGAATCAGGCGGTGCTCTGCGTGTTTGTTTGAGGAGAAGACCACTGTCATTGAAGCTGTCGAGACCATGGGGGCCCACCACTCCTCTCCACATGGCATGGTCTGTGTCGACGTGGGCATTAAAGTCACCAAGGGCAATCAGCTTATCTGCCTTTGGCACAGTCACTACGAGGGCGTGCAGGTGCTCATGGAATTTGTCCTTCGCCGCTTCAGAGCTCGTCATTGAGGGAGCGTAGGCACTGCTGATGGTGGCAAACTTGTCTCTCCGAAGAGGCAGGCGGAGGCTCATCAGGTTATCATTGATGCCCTGTGGCAGAAAGGGCATATGTTCCTCAATGTCGTGCCGGATGGCAAAGGTGACGTCAGCGTGTCGTTGCTCTGTCTTTGAGTGGTCACTCCAGAAGAATCTGTAGCCGGCACTCACCTCCTCCACCTGAACCTGGTCAGAGAATCGGGTATCACTGAGAGCAGCAATATTTACCCAACATCGTGAACGTTCCCGAAAGACTAGCGCCGTCCTCGGTTTCGGCCGGTTGCGCCTCAGAGTCTCTAAAATGGATCGAACGTTCAAGGCTGCTAATGTGAGCGGGCTCATCAGAGCAGCCTAAGGGGTACCACAGAGCGTATAGTGGGCGGGATTGGGAGAGGAATTGTTGGTATTGGTTAAAGTTTTTTGACCGCATGAATTACAGTCTGCGAGCCATGATATGTTACAGCTGTCGTGACACCCAGCATTTATTTAGGGTGTTTTTTCCGGCACCCTCCTCCAGGGGGGCGTAAGGAATGTTTTCCCTAAATAAGGGTGCTGATTCATCCCAGGTGCCTACCGAACTCCACAACTCAACAGTCAGTGGTTGTGATCTACTTTGACCTGAGCAAAGTCTTTGAAAAGGTACCGCACAGACGTCTTCAGGTGAAACTGAAAGCCCTCGGCATCCGGTCTCCTTTCCTTGACTTCAGTGGTTCCTACTTGTCTAACCGCAGCCAGAAGGTCTTAGTAGGTAAAAGCTACTCAACGCCTCAGCCGATCATGGGTGGCGTTATTCAAGGCACGGTTCTAGGTCCCCTTCCCTTCATTCTGTACATAAACGAAATTTCAACTTTGCTCACAAATTCACGAAATTTTGTTTACGCTGACGATCTCAAGTGCATTTATTAATTTTCTAAAGACACTGCCAATAGTTTCGTTGATAAAATCAACACTGATCTACTTATGCTCTCACGATGGAGGTCTAGTTTGCAGATGGAATTTTCTCCATCCAAGAGTAGTTTCATGTGTTTTGGCCCCGCCAAGCTTCCTTGACCCCTAGTATTTCAAAATAGTACACTTTTAGAACAAACAACCATAAGAGACCTAGGTCTAAGTTACACAAATAAGCTAGCATTATCACCTCATGCAGATCGAATTTCTGCAAAAGCTGACAATATATGTGGTTTTATAGTACATAATGTGGTTTTATAGTACAACTGCTCAAGGTCGTGTGCAAATAACCACCAATTATTTGCTCTCCAACTTGGACAATTTGATCTTCGTTACCACTTCACTAGGACTGATCCGGACAATACTGTTTCAACTGCATGTACTTACTTGCTTCCTGCTCATCTGGAATTCTTTTTTTGTGCCGAAATTCGTCAAAAAAACGGATCAAGTGGAATTTTTTATCATCTTATTCAAGTTGACTGCGCAGGCTCTGCACCAATAAAAACTGAGAACCACTCAGGGGAACCAAACGTGTACAACCTCGTGAAGATCTGAAGTTATCCAGGACCTTCGATATCTCCGAACGGCTGAGTCGTTCCTGAATATCCTTCATACCGTTTATAGTATTTTTTTCAAAAGCGTTTTTTTGAACAAGTATAAACATTTTTTTGCTCATATTGCATTAAATACTCGCCATACTCCAAAGCCAGTCGGAAATTTTTCGTTATACGCTCAAAGGAGAACATACTTTTTCGCAGTGTTTTTAACATTTATGGACTCAAAACAATTGTTTTGCTAGCAACAGAACCAGTCACGGAACTTCCTTTAAAGGAAAGCCTGTTGAGCTGGCTTCGACATCCACGACTGGCACTCCATCAGTTTATACTTGTAACCAAAAACCAGCAAAGCGCGCAAAAAAGCGTAATGGCAGCCAAATCCGTTGGCTACGAGGACGAATCTTGCGTTGGATGTTCTTATATTTTACTAAGAGTTCAAAAACTGGAAAATGAGCTTGCAGACTTAAGGAAGCTCTTGCAAGATAACATTACTCGACGAAATACGCTTAGCAATATTCCAGTTAAAAAGGCAGTGACTAAAGCACGAAAAGTATCAAAAACTACAACTGGTTACAGCTCACAATGTTCGGACGCGATTACCATTAACGACCGGATAACAGGAGCACAGTCTCTGAATCCTACGGACGACGACCAGAGCAAACCACAAATCTCATCCTGCTATCTTGGGTGTTATAAAGAGCCCGTAGTTGAATCCGAAGAAACAAACGAGTGGCAAGCTGCAGTGGGGAAACACCACAACAGGAGGACAAAGTCACAATCAACTCTGATGGATTCATTGAAGCCTTCAGATGAGAGTATGGTCAGAGGTAGACTTAATCCCAACGAGGCTCTGTAAACCGTTCTCGTGCCCCTAAGGAGAACTCAGGGAGGAAGCGAAAATTCCAAGTACCAGGATCGACAACAGTGTTTAGTTATTCAGGGGTTTGCACGAGTCAACTGCAGTCCGACCAGAAGACCGTGTCACCGAAGACCTTGCTTCGTTTAATGGCCTCCTAAACCAGTTGCTCCCACCGGGCGTGGAAGTAAAAGTTATTAAAAGCATTCCGGATCGGCAAAAAGTCTGAAGACAGCCTAGGAACGCCGCGACCGCGACCGCTGAAAATAATAACGCTAGAGAGCAAAGACCAAATCAAAGGCGATCCTATCCAAAAAAACTAACCTACGTCACTCGCATAAAGAGGTTTTTTTCAACCGGACTACTCCCCTGCGGAAAGGCTGAAACGCCGGGAACTTGTCTTGGAACTACAATCAAGACTGAAGGCTGGCGAACACAATCTGGCTATTTTCAAGGGGAAGGTAGTTCAAAAAGAATACGAATTTTCCATTGAACCAACCGATTGTTCTGAGGACAACGGCAGCCACCTCACTAACGCCAAAACCATCAGGGAACCAATTGCCCAAAGAGATGTCAGAACTGATTCCGTAACGCCCAGCGTTCTCACTAAAGAAACCAGAGTTACCGAAAATCATCACGAAACGGAAAAAAACATACGACCTTGACGTTAGAGGAGACGCAGTTGGGCCCATAAAATTGACAAACGCAACAGGAAATTTGGTTGGCGCAAAATTGAAGTGCTTGTATACAAATGCACAAAGCCTTTTATCAAAACTTGATGAGTTAAAATTTTCCCTTGCCGAAGTATCTCCGGATGTGATAGCAGTAACCGAAACCTGGCTGTCGGGCAGTATTCTGAATAGCGAAATAACATTGTCTGGGTACCAAATATATCGGAGGGACAGAGAAAACCGACAGGGTGGTGGAATAATTGTGTATGTGAAAGACGTGCTAATAGTGTCTGACAAGACGAGCAAGTTTGCGTGCAGCACTGAAGCCATATGGTTGAACATCAAGGCTCTTGGCTCTCCATGTCTAGATGTCCTCATTGTCTATCGGCCACCTAGGATAGACCGAGTCGCGGACACCCACTTGTTGGAACAATTAGAAAAGTTATCCAGTAGACCCTTATGTAATGATTATGGGTGACTTCAACGCACCAGGAATTAACTGGAGCACTGTTCAATCATCATGCCCGAAATCAACTTTTTGATTATGTTTTTCTGCAAAAGACCTTGAATGCACTCCTCACACAGCATGTCCCTTTCCCCACCAGAACACGTGAAGGACAAGGGCTAACTGTCTTGACCTGGTTTTCACGAAAACATCAGGCAGCATTGACGAGATTATTTCAATGCCTCCCGCTCGGTCGTAGTGATCACGTGGTGCTTATATGGGACTACTCCTTATTCTCCGTTGCCCCTGCTATAGAGGAAAAAAACGGCGTAACGTTTGGCGAGGAAACTTTCATCAGATGCGAGCAGATATAACACACATCAACTGGACCTCAATATTTTCGAGCACCGTAAAGCGAAGATTGGGGAGTCTTTCCGAAATGTTCTTCTGCAACTTATTGACAACTACTGCCCGCTAACGAGTGTCCATCACAGCAAGCGTCCTGGGTGGCTAGACAGCAACTTAAAAGGGAAATAAACAGGAAGCACAAGTTGTGGAGAAAATATCGCGAGTCTAATCAAGTCGCCTATTTTAATAAGTACAAAGCACAGAGAAACAAAATGAGAAGCCTTATTCTTACAACGCGAAGAGAATTTGAGAAGACTTTGCTGCAAAAGGCAACGCAGAATCCAAAGTTAGTCTACAGTTACCTCCGTAGATGTACAATGAAATAAACATCAAATACCGCTGATTAAGACTGCCGTGGGCGTCGAAATTTCTGAAAACAGGGAAAAAGCCGAGTACTTTTCACAGTTCTACCGCTCAGTCTTCACAAACGAGGCAAGGTTCCTTCGTCCCTCAGTGGATAACCCGCCGACTGCAAGCATTAGCCACATACTATTCTCAGAATTTCTGATCCAAAAGGAATTAAAAAGAACTAAAAGAGTCGAAATCCCCAGGACCAGACGAGCTTCCACCCAAGCTTCTGAAAGAACTCGCCAATGAACTTTCCGCACCTTTGTCAGTGCTCTTTCAAAAAGTCCTTTGACTCCGGAACACTTCCTTTCGATTGGAAGCTGGCACATATAACTCCCTTGTACAAAAGCGGTAGCCGGGCGTCAGTGACAAACTACAGGCCCATAAGCTTAACATGCATCCTTGGCAAGATTATGGAAAGGATCATCAAGAGCGAATTGGTGAAATTCCTAGAGACTCATAATTTGTTATCAAGCTGTCAACACGGGTTCAGAAAAGGAAGATCATGCACAACGAATTTGCTGTATTCGATCCAGAGGTGGACCCAAGCACTTGAAGATAGACACGCGGTTCACATTGCCTTCATTGACTTTCAAAAGGCCTTCGATACTGTGCCGCACGAGAGACTGCTTTACAAGCTAGAAAGAATTGGAATCAGAGGTAACCTCCTCAAGTGGATCGAAAAACTTCCTCGTGGGTCGGCGCCAGGTTGTGTGCATCGGCCAAGAGAGGTCAAGGTCTGCTGCGGTCGAGTGGGGTTCCTCAGGGTTCAGTACTAGGGCCAATACTGTTTTTAATATACGTGAACGATTGTGTCAGGAATCTCGACTGTGAAGCAGCAATGTTTGCCGACGACATTAAAATCTGGAATGTAATCCAGAGCCCTGCTGACGAAGATAAACTGCAGATCAACCTAACTCGGTTGGAGGAGTGGTCGAATCATTGGCTTTTGCGGTTCAACGTCGATAAGTGTACAATACTTCGCTTAGGCAACCCGTCTGGATCTGCCGAAAGTAGAAGTTACTTTCTCAACGGTGAAGCCTTAAAAGACGTGGAAACCCAAAAGGACCTTGGTGTGCTGATGACCACCACCTTAAAACCATCGTCTCACTGCTCGAAAGTGGCGAAGAGGGCAATTTCGGTGTTGCATGCCATCAGACGAGCCTTTTTGGATTTCGATGAAGATCTTTTTGCTAAGACCTTTGGAACATTCATTAGGCCACATTTGGAATATGCTATGCACGCCTGGAAACCCTGGACAGTTCAAGATCAGAACTGCCTCGAAAGAGTCCAGAGGAAAGCCACCAAAAATGGTTAGAAGTCAAAGCTCCTTGCCATATCCCACCCGCCTAATGAATCTTAATCTGTTCCCTTTGAGTTATAGGCAAATGCGTGGTGATCTCCTGCAGACATTCCGCATTGTGAAGGGATTGGATTGTTGCCTGGAATTCTCGGACTTCTTTGAATTTGCCACCGACCCATCTCCGAGGTCACCCATTGAAACTGCGTGTCCAGCAGGCGAGACTGGATGTGCGCAAGTTCTCCTTCTCTGTCAGAGTGGTTAAACCATGGAATGCCCTCCCTGAAGACGTTGTGATGTCACCATCGCTGGAAAGCTTTAAAAGGAACCTTGACAGTTTTATGTTCCGCAACGAGCCTGAGCGATGAGGCATTTATCTTAACCCTCGAGAGTCGTGCACCACTTGTCAAATTTTATGACCGCCTTTTTGTACCTTGGCAACCCACACGGTTTCTCTGTATACCGCACTTAATTTTTACGTTACAAATAGGGTACTCAAAGGCCCATGCCTATTTCCCTCAATAAATTGAATTGAATTGAATTGAATTGAATAATTTCTTCCTCCCGGAAATAAAGTTAAACCTATACCGCATGTTTGTTCTTCCTATCCTAGAATACTGCTGTCCCCTCTTTGGGCTGATGAACGCCTCTGACCGCAGTAAGATTGAAAAAGTTCAGAGGGTTTTTACTCGAAAACTATTTTCCCTTCCTGGATCCAGTATCTCTTATACGGATAGATGCCAGTTAGCAAACATTAAATTTCTCTGGGTTAGAAAGACTCGAAGCCGGTCTCTGCTTCCTGTTTCTCGTTAACTCTAGCCCAAATCTCACACTAATCAACGCTCTCACTCTGGTAGGTTGACCCTATGCCACTCGTAATTCCTCCATGATCATTTCACCAACCCTTAGCTCAACCGTTCTCAGTTTTTTCCTCCAAATATGCTTTTATATGGAATAATATTCCACTGGAAATTAGGTTTTCGTCTACATTAGCTACTTTCAAAACCAAATTACGCAAACGTTTAACTTCGGAAGATATAAAGTTCTTATTGTCTGTTTCCTTCCCAAACTCGCAACTTTTTGAATTTGAAAAGGGCCCACCTGTCATTTGAGGCAGCTCCCTTGATATAATATTGGTCTCTAAAAATATTTCCTCTGCAGAGTCAATCTTTGAATTAACCTTTTCGTCCCCCCCCCTTTTAAACTAGCATCGCCAACTCTTGACAACCTTGATACTTTCCTCCGATTTTGCAACCCCAACGATGGTCTCCAGGTTCAGTTGACGATCGAGGCGGGTTCTGATGATTTTGCCTCTTTTATTGGTGGACTATGCAGTCAGCAAGGTCGCATGTCGATGAGGATTTCAGGACCTCTACTGTCCCCTCTTCGTTTCAACCCTGGTATCCACAACAACTTCCTCCTCTCTCACCTCCACTGGTGGTTATAAACGGTAGCCCTGACTGCTATATTATCTCTCAGCAGACAAGGAGCGTTCCGAACCCACATACTGACAACTGAGCTCAACTGTGCACAGTCGCTTAAAATCCTCAACTGCAAGATAAGTTTAAATTGCGTATTATTTGAAGATATTGAGATATTTTCCCGCTCAATTATAATCTAATTTATAAGAAGTGTACTTCTGTACCCTAGCCTCCAATTTGTTGCATCAAACCGTCTAAATCCTCACGTATTCATATACCAGAAATATGACGGACGCAAAAGTAACTATCGATAAAGTAGATCTCTGCTATCCTGCGTCTACAAAACTTTATCGACAAATATAAACATCTATTTACGTTGCTCAACTCATTATTAGACTCAAATATTTTGCAAACAGCTTAAAAACCCTAATAGCATGCCGATATGGCACTGATATACGTAAATCTCGACATTCCGAGATAGGACATAGCCTCTGCTCATTGGTTAAACTATAATAAGATTCCGTGCTGTGATTGTTTGGCATGATAGTGTGTATAGAGTGCGCGTGGGAAGCGGCCATCACACTTTTATTTGTCGTGGCTTGCGTACGCACGTGGTTGACCGAAATTCTGCCTGCTCTTCTGTTGAACCCTATTTCTCATTTACATTGCTTAACTGTTTACTATATCAATTTATTTTGTTTATTAACAATCTACAATGTATAGGCAGTCCTGTAAAAGGACCATTTGAAGGCATGTTGACCGCGATGTCGCGGAAATAAACCGCGAAGTTAATGATGAACTCAATAGATATAGATTAAAGTGCAGACGAGTTATACATGACGAGGAATGCACGTCAACATCGCCTAGTGCTCAAACTTTGATCGACATGCCCGTTGATGTAGATAAATCCACTGATGAGTCCACAGATGACAGCGAGGGGTATCCCTCATCAAAGCGACCACGTCGTTACAGGGATGAGGACTCCTACTTGTGGGACAAGACACCTCCACTATCACCGGTAGGTAGCATGCTGCACATATAAGTATGAATAGGAAGAACAATTAAATGCCGTGTCTGAGACATCAGGGGAAACTCTGCCTTCCCAAAGACGTCCTCAGCAAGCAGGTAAGACTGTCATCTTATGAGTATTCATTGTTCTAGACGCATCTGAACCAAATTCGCAATCGGAATTTCAGACAGAAATATTTCGACGTCTCAACATACTTGCGAAACGGCAGCTACAAATGCAGGCCACAATACGTCGTATTTTAACAAAACAGCGAACGTTGGAGCTTACTCTACCGACAACAAGCACAGCTCCCATTCAAATGGGTATTGAGATCCCCGTAAATCCAGTCGCACAGCCAATAGCCAGCCGTGCTGCGTTCAGAGACTTACATGAACGGCTGCTGGATCCAAATTTCCGCAGGGAACTGGTTAGTACCCGTCAATTATTTACATTTTCAATTAGGAGTCATATTCACTCTGCCTCGGGGGCCGAAATACGGATGACTTCGTTAAGCGCCTATTTGATGCAATTTTTGATGATGCTATCGCCTTGGAACTGAATTTCCAAGGACGAAAAGAAAAAGATGCTTTATCAGGGTCAAAATTTTATGAACTTATTACAGGTGGGTTATAACATCTCTTGTAAATTTCAAACAATTTAGAGCTGTACGTTAGGTGGAATGGCGGCGGCCGTCTAAACCTTTATGAGTTGGAGGCCGCATTTGTAAGGCGCCTGAAAAGGTCCCTCAACGCCGCCGGCAAGAGGGTTCAAAGGCACGTCCCTGAATTACCCTTTTTATGGTCAGTTGATTTGCTTTCATATTGCTTAACTGTCTATTTTTAGAATGCCACCCAGGACTAGCCACCTCCACTCCAAACCCACATATTGACAACCCGGCTAACCCCTGGTTGAACGTATTCCACAACCCCGTATTGTTTATATTAAGTTGACTAATATCCATTATTGTACATATATTATTATGGACGTTTTATAATACACATTTTATATTTCCATCAAGTGTGTGTTTACATTTTTGGCACGTTGAAAAGGAAAATGCGGCTGTATTGGCGTATGCGCGAGCTAATAGGATGGGGGTTGGTTACGCTGTTGGCGGCTCACGGTGATGGGTTGATGGTTTTGGCGTGGCTGTATGGATCGTTTTTAATGTGGGTTAAGTATAGCGTATCAACTTTTCGTCTATTTTTCGACCAATATCGGCATTTCGATATTGCCTATATATCGGCAGAGAGGACAAATTCGATATATCGGTCGGACTATGGGTATCTCGACATGTGAGTATCCGGACGATATACGCCTGATATTAATTGCTATTAGGGCAATTTTGTAAAGCAGAGAGATCAAAGCTGCTTTAGCTTTTAGCAATTGGTTGGTATATGCATAAAACTGCATGTTAGCAACGTGACTGTGATGCAGCTGCCAACGCCATACGCTATCGGTGAGAGCTGGCTGATGAGCCGAATTTCGTCTTTCGTTCTCATTTTTGCAAGGAGGCTTTAATTTTCGTCAAACCTAGAAAAAGATCGAGGCGAATATTCTATGACAAATGTTTTTCCCAAAATGTTAGTCAGACCTATATACGTGATTGAGAAAAACTTCTTAGTATAACAGATCCACCTGACTATATAACGAGAGGCTATATCGGGGAGTTGACTCGAAATATTCACGCCTGTATAAGTGGACGAGCACCATATGTTTAAGCAGTTGATAGAGTGTTAAAGTGCGAAAGTTTTTATCAAAAATCAGTTAGTAATTTAAGCTTTTGGATAAGGAAAGCCTGAAAAATTAGGAACTTCTCTTAGCTTTCCAAGAGCAGAGCTAGTGCGCCTTGACCTTAACCTTTTACTTGTATTTTACTTTTTATTATTTTATTGGTTCCTACTTGTCTTACCGCAGCCAGAAGGTCTTTAGTAGGTAATAGCCATTCGACGCCTCAACTGATCACGAGTGGTTTTCAAGGCACGGTTCTCAGGTCCCTTCTCTTCATTCTGTACATAAACGAAATTTCAGCTTTAATCACAAATTCCACAAAATTTCGTTTACGCTGGCGATCGCAAAGTGCATTTATTCATTTTCTAAAAGACACCTGCCAATGGTTGCACTGATAAAATCAACGCTGAATCTGCTTAATATGCTCTCACGTTGGGCCTGTAGCTTGGCGAGATGGAGTTTTCTTCATCTAAGAGAAGTTTCATGTGTTTTAGCCCCACTAAGCTTCCTGCAGATCCCTCGTATTTTCAAAATAGTACACTTTAGGAACGATCAGCATAAAAAGACTTAGGTCTAAGTGCTACACGAATAAGCTAGCATTATCGCCTCATGGGAGATCGAATTTCTCCAAAGCTGCACAGATATGGGTTTATATCAAATTTCTTTCTTCTCCGGAAATAAAGTCAACATCTACCGCATGTGTGTTCTTCCGCAATCCCAGAATACTGCTGTCCCTCTTTGGGCCGATGGAACGCCTCTGAACGCGGTAAGATTGAAAACGTTCGAGGGTTGCTCGAAGACTATTTTCTCTTCCTGGATCCCGGTATTCTGTATGCGGATGTGGATGCTCGAGTTAGCAGGCAATTAAAATTCTGCAGGGTTGGCGACTCGAAGACGGCTCTCTGCTTTCTGTTTGCGTGACTCTGGCACAGCTACGAATGAACGATTTCGCTCGGTAGAAATCCACCTATGCCACTCACTGAATTCCACAATGATCATTTCACCACCCATTAGGCTCCACAACTAATTGTTCTCCGTTTTTCCTCAAATATGGTTTTCGTCTGGATTGGCTGCGTTGGGGTAGTTTGATAATGCATTATTTTCCAGGCAAGGTGCATAGGCATTTAGCTGGGAGATATGGAGACAATGATGTGAACATTTGGGCTTTTGACTTTTGGTTCGAGAGGGTCATCGCGGTGTTTGAGGGCGGCTGCGTTGTTATGTTGATTCTTGTTATCGACATGGTTTTTCTGCAGAGTCAACCTTTGCATTCATTTTATCGCCCATGCAAACTAATCGCCAACTCTTGACAACCTTGATAACCATCGGTTTTTGCCGAGTCGGGCGGTGGTGTCTGGGTTCGGTTGTTAATCCAGGGCGGGTTTTGGGTTAGCCTCTTTGATTGGTGGACTGGCACGGTTGGCGGGGTCATCTCATTGACGATCTCAGATCTCTACTGTCCCTCTTCTTTTTGACCGGACGTGCGTTGGGGTTTAGCGAAAATATCACTGAGTGAATTTATAAACAGTAGCTCTGACTGCTATATTATCTCTCACACACGACAAGGAGCATTCCGAACCCTCTACGTTGTCAGCAACATCACAGTATCTCATTGCATCAAAGCTATTATTTTTTAGTGAAGCGGTTTTTTTTCCTATTTTTTAAATTGGCGGCTCGCCAACTCTACCTCCGATTTAGCATAGGAGTTGTTAACTATTTCTTCGGTTCGCGTTGTGTGCGAAGTTGTTTGTTGAGTGACGATGGTTTGGATCGCGCATGCCTGCCGCGGTTTAGACAGCATTTATATGGCTGCTCACATAGTGCAACAATTATCCACTAGCGTGTTATTTATACCACCAATGCTTAGTTTGAAATGACAGGGCTGTCTGGACCTTAATTAACACAATTTATTTATTTATATTAGTAGGAAGCTTGTTACCTTTGTCGAAAAAAGGCGGTTTCAGCAGTAGAAGATCATGGTCAACACGATCAAAGTCCACGTGAAATCAGAAATAATCGGTGTTAATTGTAAACTATTTTGTCTCTAGATTGTAGCACGTGAGTCAAATAAAAGAAAAGCTGGCAGGTGTCACAGAGACCTTTTTCGAGAAACCCACGATGAGCCACATTAAGTATGTTAGTCTCTGTCCGGGTGACGCATCATCTTGTCTTTGATCAAGTTCTCTAAGACCTTCGAGACTGCTGGCAATGTATTTATTGGCCTAACGTCGTCAAATGACGTAGGTCAGCCGTGTTTTGGGAAAAAGGCGAGTATGTGCGATTCCTTCCATAAAATAGGAAGGTTTTCACTTTCAAGAGCAAGATTATATATCTTATACAGAAGGGACGGAAATATATCGTTTGCATCTGCCTTTAGAACGCTGACCAGGACGCCATCTGGTCCAGGACTGTAAGATTGACGAAAAGGCCGAATGGCTACACGCACGTCCAAAGAGGTAAAAAGCTATGGTTTCGAGGACGTTACCGGTCCAAACCCTGAATTTAGGAAAGTAAGCGACAGTTTGTTCACTTAACGTTCTTGACGAGAAAGCATTGAAGATTTCAGCTTTCAGTTTAGCGTCGGCGTCTCGAAGTACGGGGTGCTGTGTTTTCTCTGTGCTGTTACTGTGCGCAAAAAGAGCTTCGCAACATTTGAACGAAAGGGTTTTAGGCAAAAGTTGACCTCATATGCTAGTCTTTTTCGTCAAACAGCCTCTTTGCCTCTTCAAAGATTTGTTGGATCAAAGGGCAGGACGGAGAGTGTCGTTTTGTAGATGAAAACGACGGGAGAGTCTACGATCTACGGCGGAATGATAAAGGAGTGGAGCTTCGTGCCCTGACATTAATTATTTTTCCTACGGGGAACAAAACAGAAATAAGTGGACCATAACTGGCAGTCGAGTTATCGGTACTCAAACGTTCACGTCCAGGCAGCAGAGACGTTGGTCGATCGGTGATTTAGTGTGTTGGCAGTTTCACACATATTTGCTGATCACGAAATCACAGAGCACTGTTTTGGGAAACGAACGTTTGCATTAGCCTCTACTTCTAGTGTAGAAAAGAACTATAGCGTGGTCCGGAACTCCCAAGTGGATCAAAAGTTAGCACTGACAATGGCTGACAACCTCACAGAATATAAGATCGGAGTATGTTGGTCGCTTTGGTGGGAAAATCAACTGTGGCGTACGTGCCTGTATCTGTGGCCTCGTATGGGATCTTCAAGGCTTTTTGCGGGACCGGAGTTTGAGCCGGGGGCTTCGGGAGGGTTAGTTACCGCAATCAAGCAGTACTTCCG
>WEDG01000628.1:0-28884 GCA_017591395.1 Schistocephalus solidus | reverse complement strand
GATTTGAAATTCGAAACCAATTTATAACTTCCTTCCATCAATACCTGCCGTTAGCATTCTATTCCTCAGTTAACCATATTTACTCACCGACAAATTTCATTACTGCATCTTTACATTTCTACCGTTTATGCCCAACGTTAGCATTCCCTTCCTCACTTCAACATGCGTAATCACCACCACATGTCATAGCTGCCATATCTAACTTTCTACCGTCAATACCTACCGTTAGCTGTCTCTTCGACAGTTCACCATGTCTACACACCGATACATGACATAACTGCCATATATGTGTCCCTTCCTCATTATAACATGTCTTTCCACCGACATATGTCGTTACTGCCATATCTTAATAACTATGGTAATAAATACCGTTAGCAGTCCCTTCCTCATTTCAACATGTCTTCTCACTGAAACCTGTCTTAACTGCCATATCTAACTTACTACCGACAATACCTACCGTTGCCAGTCCATTCCCCAGTTCAACATGTCAACTCACAGATACAGGTAATTTCTGCCATACCTAACATTTTATCGTCAAAACATACCGCTAGCAGTCCCCGTCTTAGTTAATTATTTCGACTTACAAGCTCATGTCACAACTGCCACATCTAAATAATAAACTTCAATACCTTCCGTAAGCAGTGTCTTCGTCAGTTTTCCATGTCTACTCAGCAGCTCAGGTCATTACGGCCACATCAAACTTACTACCGTCATACCAACCGTTTGCAGTCCCTTCCTCAATTCAATATGTCTACTCACCGACCGATGTTATTAACGCTGTACGTAACTTACTTAGGTTAATACCTACCATTAGCAGTCCCTTTCTCATTTCGCCATGTCTATTCACCGACATATGTCATTACTGCCCTATATAACTTCCGACCATCATACATACCATTTGCAGTCCTTTCTACAATGAGCCATGTCTACTCAACGGCTTATGTTATTACTGCCATATCTAACTAACTACCGTCATACCTACCGTTAGCAGTCCCCTCCTCAGTTCACCATGTCTACTCACCTGCTCATGTCATTACTCCCATATCTTAATGATTAACTTCAATACCTTCCGCGAGCAATCTCTTACTCATTTATCCATATCTTCTCAGATGCTCATGTCATTACTGCCAGATCTATCTTACCACCATCAATACCTACCATATGCAGTCCCTTCCTCGGTTCACTATGTCTTCTCAAAGACACATTTAGTTACTGCCATATCTAACTTCGTTTCCTCAATAAATACCGTTAGTAGTCCAATCCTCAGTTAACCTTGTCTACTCACCGACACATGGCATGACTGCCATATCTAACTTACACAGTCATTTTAACACATACATCGTCAACGCTATTGTTTGAGAACTCTTTTAAGTCTCTCAGTCATATTTGTCCTGTGATCGACGTAGGTTATAAACCGTGCTCTAGCATTATGGTCCCATATACGCTCAAAAGTCAACAAATTTTCCTGCACATAGGGTCGGAATCCCGAAATATGGTTTCAATGGGCTGTATTACGGCCTTAAATATTGAAAGACTCAGAATACACGCAGCCTTCTTCACAGAAAAAATAGCCAAATCAGCTTTGTCTTTGCTAAACAGCCGCGTGAACTTGCGTCTGAAGGCCTGCAGAACATGGAGAGTACACAATAAAATAGATATTTGAACTTCAGGAAACATTCTTCACCATGCTCTTATTTCCCAAGCATCCTTGTCGAGGAAAGCCGTGGGAAATTCCTTAGCAGCAGCGCCCATAATTTCCCTGAACTTTCTAACTACCCTTTCAATACTCTCGACTGTTTCACTCCAAACAAACGCATAAAACATGGACCGCGCATGACCATGTTTATCGGTTATCAGTATGTGATAAAATGAAAAACACATGGCGGTTAGTTCGGTAGGTGCCATCCACCTGCACCGCCTTTGCATACTTAGCAAACATACTATTTAAGGCTAGCGTCGTGAAGCACCTGGCCTCCATCCCTTCTTTTGCCAAATAGGTAATCAGAGAAGGAGCCACCCTTCATATTTTGAAGGGCCTCCGTCATACCCATGGCCAAGTGTCAGTGCGCAAAATGCACCTTGTATTGTTCGCAAGGTCCTTCATTTTGTAATTTATACAAAAGGAATTTACTTCTCAAATAAAACTTAAACGAACCGGCAGAAGGCCAGATCTGTGCTATCAAATTTAACAGGCCTTACCCTGCAGCTCCTTCAAAACGTCGGAATTTCGGATAAGCGGAAACCAATATCCGGTTATAGATGATGTTGTGCACGTGGTAAACCGACGCCAAATTCCACGACTGAGAACCGCTCTTTGCATCCAAATTACAAAGACCTGAAATGTTATCATTTAACTGAGAAAAATTTACTTAGTTAGCCGATTTAAATTTGCTCCACAAAATCTGCCTGCGTGGACGCACGCGAAGTTAATATGTCATGCCACGTACAATAGAATATTCTATTGTACGTGGCGTGCACCTCAGGAAGTTTATAGCTGTGCGGCATTCTGAAATTGGAATAAGCTGCCACAAAAATCCAAAAAAGATCACTTTGTTTTCACTTACATTCACATATTCTCTTATTTTAGACATCAGTTCTGCATAGCTGCTAAAAATTCCATTTCGAATTAGCCTCTTGAATCGCACACGTAAAACTAAGACTTGTTCTTGTGCTTAAGCATGTAAGGAAGTGGTCACTAAACTAACTTTTTGGTGATGAAGGACGAAAGTCCTGCAGTCCATGCTCCTTGAAAAGTTCGGCTGTGTCAACATTTGCCGGTGGCAAAGAGTCATGGTTGTGGTCCATTTTGAAGGACTATACCATGATTCCGCTCTTCCTTTTATGGCGACATTAAAAAATGCCTCGCATCAGGGACGCCTAACAATATAAATAAAAGACACATAGGAATCATCATACATTTGCGGATAGCATAAATAAACTTTTCAGCGTAAACAGATATCACTGGATATTTATGAGAGCTCCTTGACTTTAAGCAATAACCCCGTTATCTAAAAAAAGATTTATGTCAATCTCGATTAATTGACTTAACTTCTTTATGGCTTCCTCCAGGTCCCTCAGTGACTGTAATTATCGGCCAAGCAGAATTTTACGGAAGTTCATCACGACAACAGAAGTGGATGCCATCATATAGTAATAAAATAATAGTAGTTGTATTAAATGCCGGTTAACAGGCATTATCAGACGAAATATTCACATGAAAGTGTTCGAAATCTACGCTAAACCACATAATATAGCGCCGAATCGCCCAATCATGTGATATCACAAGGACGCCTTCATCAGCAGTTCCGCATTCGGTGCTAACGACACGCGGCGACATTTTGCTGCTCGCCCCATTAGCGCATGTCATTTCACAAAGTTCAATATGTACTTTGCGGTTTGTGGCTACTAATGTAAATTGTAATCTTCATTCAGGTAGCAGGGATGATGTGTATACTGACTTGGAAACATGTTTTCCTAGCAGGTACATTAATGTTACATTAAGTTATCACTTACGTGCATCATAACCTACAGTGATACACCAGCGCTTTTTATGCCCCAATACCTGCCTTTTAACCGTCTTCATTTACGGATAAGAGGATCTTCTAGCGGGAATATTTATGTTGTTGATCACGTACTTCTTTTATGCTTGATATTTGAATAGTTTAGCAACCGTGAAATCGCTTTTCAAATTGAAAAGTCACCGGTTTTGGCATTAAGATGCACTCGTTTTTGCGAATCAGTAAGTGTCGCATTCTGTTTAAACTGTTGTAGTTGATTGTCCTGTTCTCAAGCTGTGTGGTTTTGATCGAAGCAGATTCTTTATATACTGCGTTTTCAGCTTTTGTGTCAGGTAATATTACTTCCTGGTATTCTTATTTTTAGGACTGGAAAATTCTTGTTTTGATTTCCATATCTCAGTCCATAGGTCGAAAAACAAGGAGCGTTTCTGTGACGTGTGTTTAATAGGTAATGTTTACTGTTGGTTTTTGTATGTTTTTATACTATCTCACCCTGTGAGCTGAAAATGTGCCCAGAACCTTAGAAGAACAGTTTTAAACGGTGTTGACCAGTTTGCCGTATGCTCCATGTGCAAATAATGCATTTATCTTTGTTTGAGTGAACTGCGCAGTCATTTTGCTTTATGACATCAACTTTGTAGCGACCAAGTACATCTGATCAACTGCAGCCGCACACAATAAATTCCATTTCCCTAACAAGTCTGGGAGCTATGAGAGTTAGTATATGATATTTGTTACCAGGGCAAGCTGCCGTGAGTTGGCAGTTTGCTTGTGGGTCAGAAAAGCAAGGCGCCTACGATCGAGCCCTCTAGCTAAGCTGTTGTGCGCCCGTGTCAGAACAAAAAAGTGGTTGACTGAATCCCCCGGGTGTTGGGTATATGAATGGTTGGCTCATGAACTGAACCCGTACTGCATGATCATAAGACACTAAGTGTGACCAGTATCGCCAGTGAGCGCGTGCAAGATGGCGCTCGTTTGAGCTTTGTCGTGACTCAGCGCTGCTGGAAAACGACACCTTAGATGTAGCCTAAGAAGTGACCGAATCTCAAATGAGTTCGTTTGTCTCTGGAGCCACCAACTGGCAGTTAAGCGCCGGACAATGTGGCTTCAGCGTCCTTTCCTCATAGGATTCTGTGTACTCTTAAAAGTTTATAGGAAGGTGGTCATATTTTGGACCAGTTGCCATTGAATTATGCTTTATTGATACCATCATAACCATTTAACCAGGTTCAGGATTGAAATTTGTACACTTGCCATCAAATACGATATGTGAGCTGTTGATCCTGGATACTTATTGCCATGTAAACTCAGTTCTACTACTCGATCCACTTTTTAACTCTTCACCTCTAGCATCACAATTTTGTATTTTATATTCTCACACCTGCTAAAAGCAAGGCACACCATTCTCTTTTGACCTTTTCATCTGATTCAATGTTTTCTATTTTCCACAGTGACGAAATTACTTAGCCGACAAAAGCTGCCACCAGTCACAGCATAAATTTCCATTAATTCTCATCTATCTTGTAGCAAAGACTGCACGTTTCTACGACATCTCTTTGGAAAATGCCCTGCTCTCCTCTCCTGATACCGAAGTACATTACTCCCGAGACGTGCGTCATTTTGCCCTCGCTGGGAAGATCCCTTCATTGCATTCTTCGACGGCATTTTACGCGTAGGTTAATCGAATTATTTTTTTTATCATCACTGCTGTGAGTCTTTGGGAGTCATCCGCGAAAGTGCCCCTTTGTCGCACTGACATTTTCTTCTCATTACAGCAAGAGCTATTCGTCTAACTATTTTGCAAAAACTTTCCGCATTGTTCGTATGCGTTACGAAAGTGAAATCATGCTTCCACGTTTCGTACTTTCCCTGGTTTGCTCCTAATTCTACGTGATTTCTGACGATGGATACTTACGCATGGCATTTGCAGCATTGTATAAACAACCCTCTTACACTAGATTATTCTTTCCGAAAATGTTCGCCTCAATTTCAAAAACAGTACTGCTTACTGAACATTTAAACTACTGTCATAGCTGAACGTTTTTCTCGAAATGTCAATTTTGTGGATTTTCCTACTTGACGTTGACTGGAATTTTTTGTATATCTAGTCAAGTGCTTATGTCAACAATCGAGCTACACGATTTACTATTTACCATTTCTGGTTAACATTGCTACTTTTACTGCCGTGCATACTGTTTCTCCCACATAAAACTATGCGGTCACATGCCCATCCATGACATCAGAGTTCACCACAATATCGACGTGCCAAACACCTTGCATACCCGACAACTCTTAAATCTTCAGCTCCAACAACTCCAAATCCCCCAGCGTGACAAACAGTAACAGCAGCGCCGCTCCGCCGGATCAGCACCGCCTGACTTATACTGTCCTCATCGCCACCGCACATGCACATCACGCATCGGTCAGATCGGTCGCCTGCAAGTATATTGCACACAGACTAGCGAATCAGTGTCAAGAGCATCAACCTACATCCACCGCACCCGCCTTAACAGTCCCCACTGTCCACGCACATTCACTCACCGCATTAGTCTAGTAGGCCACATGCGCCTCCATGAAAACCTGCGATAGAACACAACCGCTTCTCTCCTCACCAGCACCTACATCACACGTGACCACCCCCAACGTCCCGCGGGCAGCCCCCTAAACGGGCCACGTGGTAGATGCGTTGGACCAACACGGGGGCCACATTAGGGCATGGCATGCGTTATTCGGGTTGCGCTCCCATAACAAATGCCGAACATAGAGGTGTGGTGGCACGCCTAGGGGTGGCTAGGACTTAGGGGACCCAGTCGCGCCAGCCACCTGCGTCCTCTCCCGCCTCCGGTCTTCTTGACTCTGTCTTGACACCGGGCTCAGGTGGGGGAGGAGGAGAGAGTGCGGTAGATGCAGCGCAAGTCTACTATCACTTTAAACTAAATCACGCGCAAGTCACCGTCCCTGCTCCACTTTCCCATGGAGCATACGGTGGACATCATCGGACTACGACGGTCGAACTGTCGTGTGTGTGTGTGTTTCAACCCCCTGTTGTGTGAAATCCTGGTGCTTGTGTTTGGGGGGCCAGGTCGTGTACGTAGTACACGTAGACGAGGTCACCAGCAGCTGCGCCCGCTTCCGCATCAGACAACTGACCGGCTCGGACAGTGGTCTGATTGATGAGAGTGGGGGAGAGAGTGAGTCGACAGCTGAGTGCATGTTCCTCACTATAAACAATCTGACGCGCTTGAAACTATCACGGTGCGCTAAAAGCCGTGGCTTAGAAGGTTGCTAACTGACGGGATAACTCGGACCGCGTGGTCAGCCCAATGTGTGTTTTGTGTGGAGTGGCTGACTGGCGGACTGAGAGTCAGGTTGCAATGGCTCCTTCTTAATGTGGCCTTTATGGCACTCCCACTCTGTGGGATCCGAGCCAGGTGTGGTGGCACGCCCAGGGCGACTCCGGCCGCGCCAGCCACTTGCGCCCTCTCCCATCTCCGGTCTTCTTGACTCTGTCTTGACACCAGGCTCAGGTGGGGGAGGAGGAGAGAGTGCGGTAGCTGCAGCGAAAGGCTACTATCACTTAAAAATAATTTACGCGCAAGTCACCGTCCCTGCACCACGTGGTGTGGAGCATACGGTGGACCTCGTCGAAATCGACGGTCGAACTGCCGTGTGGGGTGTGCCCCCTAAACGGGCCACGTGGTAGATGCGTTGGACCAACACGGGGGCCACATTAGGGCATGGCATGCGTTATTCGGGTTGCGCTCCCATAACAAATGCCGAACATAGAGGTGTGGGTGGCACGCCTAGGGGCGCTAGGACTTAGGGGACCCGGCCGCGCCAGCCACCTGCATCCTCCGCCTCCGGTCTTCTTGACTCTGTCTTGACGCCGGGCTCAGGTGGGGAGGAGGAGAGAGTGCAGTAGATGCAGCGCAGTCTACTATCACTTTAAACTAAATCACGCGCAAGTCACCGTCCCTGCTCAACTTTCCCATGAGCATACGGTGGACATCGTCGGACTACGATGATCGAACTGTCTAGTGTGTGGGGTGTAGGGGTACTAGTTATGGGCAGCACCAGACAGCTTGCATTTGGTCGCTCCATTTGTCTCGTACAGGTGGTGAATGCTCCTGTGGCCGCCTCTAACTGGTACCCAACTCTCACCTGTGGCTCCTCGAGTTGGGTTTCTTCCCAGCAGCCACACCCGGGCAACCGTCATGACCGGCGGGCTAAACCAGGTGAGGGTCTCCGGTGTTGTGTGTGCCTCCACACCCGGTATGTCTGACTCCGAATTTCCCACCTCCCACCTCTCAAAAAGTCCTACGGTGGGCGACAGCAACCCCGAAGGCGGCGCAGGCTAACTCGGGTCGTTCTCCCACTAAAACAAATCTGTGACCCATAGTGGAGTTCGGCAGTCGTCTGGGATGTCCGAGCAGCTCTTTTTAGGGACAGCACTGCTGGCCTCCTCGCGGAGGAATGGTCTAGAAAAGTTGCCCTAAACAAATGCTGGATATCACGTTTTTCTGCAGCCGGCCGCGGCTCGCAGATCGCAACCTACGCGGTCGTAAAACTCAAACAAACAACAATACCCCCCGTCCCCATCCCCCTCGCCATACCCTCCAGGCTGCTCGGGGGAGTCCACTCACACTAGCAGCCTGGAATGTTCGTTCCCTTTTAGACAATCCTAGGAGAAACCGGCCGGAACGGAGGACGGCGCTAGTCGCTCGGGAACTGGTGCGCTGCAAGGTAGATATTGATGCTCTCAGCGAGACCAGATTCTCTGAGCAGGGTCAGCTGGAGGAGGTGGGTGCCGGCTACACCTTCTTCTGGAGCGGCCGGCCAAAGGGAGAGTGACGCGACGCTGGTGTTGCCTTTGCCACCCGGAACGACATTGTGGGACATCTGCCCTGTCTGCCGCAGGGTATCAATAATCGCCTGATGAGCCTCCGCCTGCCTCTTCGGGGAGACCAGTTCGCCACCATCATCAGCGCCTACGCTCCCCCAATGACGAGCTCTGATGCGGCGAAGGACAAATTCTACGAGGACCTGCACGCCTTGCTGGCGACTGTACCGAAAGAGGACAGGTTAATTGTCCTTGGTGACTTCAATGCCCGCGTCGGGACGGACCAGGCTGCCTGGCAGGAAGTGCTGGGTCCCCACGGTCTCGGTAGCTGTAACGATAACGGCCTCCTTCTTCTGCGAACGTGTGCGGAACACCGTCTCCTGCTGACCAACACCTTCTTCCGCCTTCCGACGCGGGAGAAGGCCACGTGGACGCACCCTCGGTCGCGGCGCTGGCATCTGCTGGACTATGTTCTCGTCCGGAGGCGAGATCGACAGGACGTGCTGGTAACCAAGGCGATCCGCGATGCCGATGGTTGGACAGATCACCGCCTCGTCATCTCCCAGATGACGCTCCGACTGCAACCCCGACGAAGACCCCAAGGTAAGAGGCCGCCATGTAAGTTAAATACTCTTCTATTAAATTTGCCTGCTCACTGTTTTGATTACAGCAACCAAATAACCGAGAACCTGGAGGACCTGCATGCTCCAGATGATAACGCTACCGGGGAGACACGATGGTGTCAACTGTGAAATGTCATCCAGTCCACCGCCATCGATGTCGTCGGACGCGCACGCCGTCGACACCAGGACTGGTTTGACGACAATGACGCCGACATCAGCAACTTACTCGCGGAGACACAAAGCCTTCATGGACCTTCGGACTGACGCCACCAAAGCAGCCTTTTTCAGATGCCGGCGCCTTGTACAACAACGGCTGCGGGAGATGCAGGATGCCTGGATGATCCGAAAGGCTGAGGAAATCCAGGGGTATGCGGACCGCAATGAAATGAAAAACTTTTTCAAAGCCATCAAGGCCATCTACGGCCCGTGTATCAAGGGGTCCGCACCGCTGCTCAGCTCTGACGACACAACACTGCTGACAGAGAAATCGCAAATTCTGAAGCGCTGGGCCGAGCACTTCAGAAGTGTCCTTAATTGCTCATCAGCCATCTTGATGCTGCCATTGACCGTTTCCCTCACGTTGACACGAACAATGACCTGGATCTGCCACACTCCAACATCAGGCAACTGACCGGTTCGGACAGTGTCTGATGGTGGGGGTTGGGGAGAGAGTGAGCTCGACAGCTCAGCGCATGTTCCTCACTATAAACAATCTGACGCGCTTAAAACTATCACGGTGCGCTTAAAGCCATGGCTTGGAAGGTTGCCAACTGACGGGATAACTCGGACCGCGTGGGCAGCACAATGTGTGTTTTGTGTGGAGTGGCTGACTGGATGACTGAGAGTCAGGTTGCAATGGCTCCTTCTTAATGGGGTCTTTATGGCTCTCCCACTCTGTGGGATCCGAGCCAGGTGTGGTGGTACGCCCAGGGGCGGCTCCGGCCGCGCCAGCCACCTGCGACCTCTCTCATCTCCGGTCTTCTTACCTGTGTCGTGAGACCGGGCTCAGGTGGGGGAGGAGAATAGTGTGCGGTAACGTTAACCGCCGCGGTTGAAATGTTGCCAACTGACAATTACACTAGAGCTCGCAGTCAGTCCAATGTGTGCTGAGTGGAGTGGCTGACTTGCGGTCTGAGAGTCAGGCAGTGATGGCTCCTTCATAACGTGACCTCTGGCTATCTCACACATGTAAGATGTGAGCTGTTCAACCCACTGTTGTGTGAAATCCTGGTGCTTGTGTTTGGAGTGCCAAGTCGTGTAGATAGTACACGTAAACGAGGTCACTAGCAACTGCACCCACTTCCGCATCAAACAACTGACCGGCTCGGACGGTGGTCTGATTGTGATGGGTGAGGGAGAGAGTGAGATCGATGGCTCAGCGGATTTTTCTCACTATACACAATCTGACGTGCTTGAACCTATCACAGTGCGCTAAAAGCCGTGGCTTGGAAGGTTGCCAACTGGCGGGATAACTCGGATGGCCTGGTCAGCCCAATGTGTTTTTGTGTGGAGTGGCTGTCTCGCGGACTTCTGAGTCAGGCTACAATGGTTCCTTCTTAATGTGGCCTTTATGGCACTCCCACTCCGTGAGATCCGAGCCAGTGTGGTGGCACGTCCAGAGGCGTCTCCGGCCACTCCAGCCACCTGCTTCCTCTCCCGCCTCCGGTCTTCTTGACTCAGTAATGACAGCGGGCTCAGGCGGGGGAAGTAGAGAGTGCGGTAGCTACAGCGCAAGGCTTCTATCACTTAAAACCAATCCATGCGCAAGCCGCCGTCCCTGCATCACCCTACTGTGGAGCATATGGTGGACACTGTCGGACTACGACGGTCTAACCGTGGTGTGTGTGGTCCCCCTAAACGGTCCACGTGGTAGATGCGTTGGACCAAAACGGGGGCCACATCAGGGCATGGCAGTCGTTATTCGGGTTGCGCTCCCATAACAAATGCCAAACGTGGGGGGGGGGGGGTTGCACGCCTAGGTGCGGCTAGGGCCCCAGCCGCGCCAGTCACCTGCGCCCTCTCCCACCTCCGGTCTTCTCGAATGTGTCTTGACACCGGGCATAGGTGGGGGAGGAGGAGAGAGTGCGCTAGATTCAGCAAAAGTCTAATCTACATGGAATTTAATTCACGCGCAAGTCGCCGTCCCTGCGCCACCTTGCTGTAGCACATACCGTTGGCCTCTTTGGATACGATGTTCAAACTTTCGTGCTGTTACTATTACTGCCAGAACTACTAGTGCTTCTGTTAATTTTTTCTGGTTGCAGAAGAGCCTCTGGAAAGTCCCCGAAGGGTTGCATTTTTTAAAAGACCGTGCTAAGGACATCGTTTCTTCGTTCGGAGTGTACGTCAAAGCTTTTGCCTTTCGTTGTTGCTATGACGTTTTTTATTTCTATAATCCTGATGATCCTTTAACTGCTTTATTGTTGATCGATGAGATATAGGGTTGCTTTTAACTTCCCCACTGCGATGTTCAAACGCTATATTTCGCATTACAGTTTTCCATTTATGTTTGTTTGCATTACCGTCAGAAATGTAACACGAGTTGCTGCTTTGCGCGCAATTTTGGTAGAAATATATGCTTTCGGGTATCTAGCGCTCACTCGAAGGTGTAATTTATCATTCATTCTGTCCCTTTACTCACCGCGACAGTATTTCAGAATGTCAGCAATGTTACCTAGTCACTAAGCGTGTATCTTCGATTTTTACTAAGACCGCCTTCATCTGCAGAAGAACCATAAGTAAAATAAGAGAAAACATTCAAGCCTCGAGTCTGAAACGAATGGTATGAATACCTGCAATTTTGTCGTATGCATCCTCCATTGGTATTGGTGACCTCAATTCCCTTACGAACCCTGAAGACTGCACCACGAATCTGACTCTTACCTAGGGGCTTCTAGGCTTTCCTACTGTCTTACCAGAAAGCCGCCTGATTATTGAATCACTTCTTATGGTCGCGCTGATCTAGCTACTGAAAAACACGATTGGAAAGGTTCATACTCATAGTGGGTGGAAGATTCGAACCAAGAGCGAAAGTACGATATCGAGACAAGAGCTCTTTTGCTCAGTTTTGACATCAGGACAACAGGAGCCCCAGGAAGCCCGGGCGTGCCTGCCAGTCTAGCCATAAGCGACCCCGTGGGAGATAATGGGACGGCTTTCTTAGAAGGCTGGTTGCGAAATAGACAGGCCTTCTGACGTGACAAGTAAGCAGTCTTGGCGCTCTTCAATGGCTGGGCAAATTTATCGCCCATAAAAACGTTGGCAAGCCACGGTGGTATTAGGATATGGCCAGTGCTGCTTGCCATCCAGTATGACCCCATCCACCACCCTGCATTAGACTGTCCTCCAGGAGGGATTGGAAGTGTTATCCATAGAATCCAGGACCTACAGGAAACCAAACTGCCATATACACACCCTCTAAAACGGTTTGTAGTCCACGCCCTCTGCTTGTACTTGGCCAGTGCTAATGACACTGAAAAGGGGCGATTTCCTGCTTAACAACACCAGTATCTCTCTTTGCCACTTCCAGTCGTAGGAATTGTTTCCTGCAACAGAAGCTAAAGTTGGATTGCTGGGGAAGGGAAGTGTAAACCAAAAGCAACTTTACCGACTCCTAACTCTGACTTGGCGAAGACCATATTGCCCTTCGCAATCCGTATGCGACGGTTTGCATCAATAATTGTGCCTCTTGGTTTACATAGACTGACTTTTGCTGTCCTGGCAACCCGAGAGCTCATTTTTGCCCTATTCACATTAGCTGATCTGACGACGTCCTAATTGACTGCTGATTACCTCGGATCACTTCTACTTGTTAGTGAGAAAAATTTCGGCAACTCATGCTTTTCAGATACTCAGAATTTTTGCATTCCAGACCCGTCCGCCCTCACTGGAAGGAGACCAATGAAGGTATCCGTTATGTTTGGCCCGGAAGGCCCAACTTCATGCTTATTAAAACGCACAGCCTCGCAGATCAGGCCCGTATCGCCATTCCTGATGGTTTCGCGGTCTCAGTCGACGGTCGCCTGGGAACAATCACTGACAACAATGCGCGGGTCACCCTGCTGGATCTGCACCGCGGTGTCGCGCTTCGTTTCTGGAAAGGTGGGAACGTCTTTTATTTATCTACCGTGATGAACTGCACAGGAAGTATACAAGTAGCACAGAAAACTAGTACATCCTAAACCCCTATTTTTCTGTACCCGCCGCGTTCTATTGCCAATAACTGTAGCCAAGCGTGAACACAGTAGTTAATGGTTATTTGTCTTCGTCCTATGCCTGCCACGCACCTGCTGGTTTTCACCACTCCGTAAGGTTGTATATGAAAGCCTTACTACGAAACACTTGCCACCTCCTGGCTGCTTGCCGCTAGTTGGCAACCTTCTAAAGTACGATTCCTGGTGCCGGCGCTCCTTTAAAAAGTGCTTCAGCAAGATTATGTAAATGGAGAAGGTTGACCTATCATCATGTTCCAGGTTCAAACCCGGTTCCAACTGCCTGAATGGCTAACTAAGCATTTGCTTCTACCTTCTGTCGACGGATATGTGCTACTCTCGCAACCGATACGAAACATGCACACGACGAATCTTAAGCATGCGTCTTTTTTGCGAGAAGCAGCCTGTTACTGTGCATAGTTCCGTGAGCATATTAACCTTGTTTTTAAGGACGTCCCTTTTTCACTGCTGTGTCCTGATCAAGCCTAATGTGCTCCCTCTTACATCAGGCTATCGGGACGCACAAACTAGGTTTATAGAGGCCAGTGAACATTGTCCGCCCGCTGGCAGGCCTGCTCGCCGGGGCCGCTTCCTTCTTCTCTACTCTCCTCGCTCCTCTATTCTTGAATTGTGGTCTTTGGTACACGGACCGCTTCTAAAATGCTGGAACCTCACTTGTCCCCTGCGATTCCTACCATTACACTACCAGACCTTCGGAAGAACCCTCAGAAAGTAAGTGAAATCGAGTAAGGTTTCCGTCTATGTTAATGTTTTGACGTATCGCAACATAATCGATCCTTTTACTGAAATCTTGCACGGAGTCCCACTTTTTCCCAAAATTAAATGACTTTGCCACACATAATCACTTAAGATGTAATTAAAAGTTAAATTTGAAATCGTTTTACTCCACGTTACACTTGTGGCGAACACTAAGGTGGTTCTTTGTTAAATATTTATGAATGAATCGAATTCCACCTGAATTCCAGTCAATTGTAAGCTGATATCATATCCATTGTTTACTGAGAAACATTTTCAGTTTATGGTTGCGTTAGATTTTACTGAAGCCTTCCAAAAACCCAGTATTCGCATGTTTACGATCTCTATAGTTATATTCGAAACTGTTTTGCGCTGGTAACTGAAAATATAATTATGCACCTAGTCCCACTCCCACCTGGGCCCAGTGTCATAACCAAGTCACGGAGATCAGATGCGAGAAAAGGCGCAGGTGGCTAGCGCGTCCGGAGTCGACCCTAGGCGTATCGCCAAATATGGCTTGCATCCCAGGTATCGGGAGTACCATAGAGGCCATATGAAGAAATAACCATTCTTCGGTCACTCTCCACAAACACGATAGTTCGACCATCGATTTTGACGAGCTCCACCGTACGCTCCACAGCAAGGTGGTGCAGGTACGGTGACTTGCGCTTGATTTATCTTAATGTGTTACACATACACGGCAGTTCGACCGTCGATTTCGACGAGGTCCACCGTATGCTCCACACCAGGTGGTGCAGGGACGGTGACTTGCGCGTGAATTAGTTTTAAGTGATAGTAGCCTTGCGCTGCAGCTACCGCACTCTCTCCTCCTCCCCCACCTGAGCCCGGTGTCAAGACAGAGTCAAGAAGACCGGAGATGGGAGAGGGCGCAGATGGCTGGCGCGGCCGGAGCCGCCCCTGGGCGTGCCACCACACCTGGCTCGGATCCCACGGAGTGGGAGTGCCATAAAGGCCACATTAAAAAGGAGCCATTGCAACCTGACTCTCAGTCCGCCACTCCAGACAAAACACACATTGGGCTGACCACGCGGTTCAAGTTATCCCGTCAGTTGGCAACCTTCCAAGCCACGGCTTTTAGCACACCGTGATAGTTTCAAGCGCGTCAGATTGTTTATAGTGAGGAACATGCGCTCAGCTGTCGACCTCACTCTCTCCCCCACCCCCACAATCAGACCACTGTCCGAGCCGGTCAGTTGTCTGATGCGGAAGCGGGCGCAGCTGCTGGTGACCTCGTCTACGTGTACTGCGTACATGACCTGGCCCCCCAAACACAAGCACCAGGATTTCACACAACAGGGGTTGAACGGCTTACATCTCACATGTGTGAGATAGCCAGAGGTCACGTTAAGAAGGAGCCATCGCAGCCTGACTCTCAGACCACCAGTCAGCCACTCCACACAACACACATTGGACTAACTGCGAGGTCTGAGGTAATTGTCAGTTGGCAACCTTTCCAACCGCGGCACTCAACGTTACTGCACTCTCTTCTCCTCCCCCACTCTGAGCCCGGTCTCATGACACAGTCAAGAAGACCGGAGATGGGAGAGGGCACAGGTAGCTGGCGCGGCCGGAGCCGCCTCTGGGCGTGCCACCACACCTGGCTCGGATCCCACAGAGTGAGGGTGCCACAAAGACCACATTAAGAAGGAGCCATTGCAGCCTGACTCTCAGTCCGCCAGTCAGCCACTCCACACAAAACACACTTTGGGCTGACCACGCGGTCCGAGTTATCCCGTCAGTTAGCAACCTTCCAAGCAACGGCTTTTAGCGCACCGTGATAGTTTCAAGTGCGTCAGATTGTTTATAGTGAGGAATATGCACTGAGCTGTCGACCTCACTCTCTCCCCCACTCCCACAGTCAGACTACTGTCCGAGCCGGTCAGTTGCCTGATGTGGGAGTGGGCGCATTGGCTGACGGATCGGCGTACCCGTCTTCGCGCGCCACAGCACGACTTGGCCCCCATAACGCACACGCCAGGATTCACTAACTCAGGGGATATGGAGGAGCCATCGCCGTCTGACTCCCAGTCCACTGGTCAGCCACTCGACACACACAACACATACACTGGGCCGACGGCGTGGTCTGGTTACACATACACACACGACAGTTCGACCGTCGTAGTCCGACGATGTCCACCGTATGCTCCACGGAAAGATGGTGCAGGGACAGTGACTTGCGCGTGATTTAGTTTTAAGTGATAGTAGACTTTCGCTGCATCTACCACACTCTCTCCTCCTTCCCCACCTGAGCCTGGTGTCATGACAGAGTCGAGAAGACCGGAAATGGGAGAGGGTGCAGGTGGCTGGCGTGACCGGAGTCGCCCCTGGGTGTACCACCACACCTGGCTCGGATCCCACAGAGTGGGAGTGCCATAAAGGCTACATTAAAAAGGAGCCATTGCAGCCTGACTCTCAGTCTTTTAGTCAGCCACTCCACACAAATTATACGTTGGGCTGACCACGCGGTCCGAGTTATCCCGTCAGTTGGCAACCTTCCAAGCCACGGCTTTTAGCGCACCGTGATAGTTTCAAGCGCGTCAGATAGTTTATTAAGAAGAAAAAGCGCTGAGCTGTCGACCACCCCTACAATCAGACCACCGTCCAAGCCAGTCATTTGTCTGATTTGGGAGAGGGCGCATTGGCTGATGGGTCGGCGTACCCTTCTTCGCGCGCCAGAGCACGACCTGGCCCCCATAACGCATACACCAGGATTCACTAAATCAGTGTATATGGAGGAGCCATCGCCGTCTGACTCCCAGTCCACTGGTCAGCCACTCGACACACACAACACATACACTGGGCCGACGGCGTGGTCTCGTGCAGGCGTCAGATTGGCGGCTTTCCAAGCCACGGTTTCTAGTAAACCGCGATATTCTCAGATGCGTGATGATGGTGAGGGTGTTTTCTATGTATTGGTGTAGGTGGTGTGCGCTGATATGGCCTAGCCTCCGGTGATTTACCGCAGGTAGTCGGGGAGGCGCATGTGTCCTAATAGGCCCATGCGGTGTGTAAATGTGCGGGAGCAGTGAGGGCAGTGGAGGCGAGCGCGTCGACTCTATGTCAGTGCCCCAGGCAATGGTTCACCAGCCTCCGTGCGATGAATTCGCAGGTGATTGACCAGGATGATGCATTAGTTGAAGTTTCGGGCGCAGTGTGGGCAGGAGTAAGTGGGAGAGGCTTGGGGGCTGTTATTCGTGGTAGTAAGGGTGGCAGTGGTGGTAAGAATGACAGGAGCGGAGGGTTTGCATGGTTATCGGTGCTGTCGGCATTGATGTGAATTCTGCTCTCATGGATGCGCATGTAACCGAGGAGGCCTATGCGATGAGTAAAAGTGCGCGGGCAGGGAGGCATTGGAGGCGGCGGTCTCTGCTGTGTGTTGGTGCTGGTTCACCAATCTCTGTACGATGGATATGCAAGGGACCGACCAGGCCGATTCGTGAGGTGAATGTGTGGTCGCAATGAGGACAGTTTAGGAGAGAGTCACCATCGCTGATAGTGGTGGAGGCGGCGGCGGTGGTGGTGGCGGGGTAAACAGGTGATGAGTATTGAGATGTGGTCTCTGTGATGGTGGGAATAATGGAATTGATGCCAGGAGTGAGGGTGGGAGAGTCAGAAGGAGGGTTGGCCGAATTTGACATAGAAATTTGAATTGTTGGATTGTTGGTGCATTGCGTCCGAAGATGTCCGACCAGGCCGATTCGCGTACGGAAGATGCGTTGATAGCGCGGGCATGTTGGAAGGGCCTGGGCATCGACGGTGTTGGTCCGGGGCGCTGGTGACTTTCGTTCCGCTCTTTTGGCCTTAGCGGCGTCCATCTGGTTGGCTTCATAGATTGCTGAACCAGTCTCCACTGATCTTCTCCATGCCGGTCTATCCTAGGCGAGGTCCTCCCAGGTCACCGGGTTGATTTGCAGTTGCTTCAGAGATTTCTTCAAAGTTTCCTTATAGTGTCGTTTTTGTCCTCCCTGTCGGTGAGCACCCTTAGCGACTTCTCCGTTGAAAAGTAGTTTAGGTAGTCGCTCGTCGTCCACTCTCACCAGGTGGCCGCTCCATCGCAGTTTCACTTGCGCAGCATTGCGTGGATGCGGAGGATTCCGGTCCGCTCCAGGATTTCTGTGTCCGGCATCGTGTCTTGCCATATCAGCTGTAGTATTCTGTGGATGCAGCTGGCATTGAAGGGATTCAGCTTCCTAGCTTGGTTCGAGTAGACGGTCCAGGTCTCCGCTCCGTAAAGTAGTGTCGTCAAGGCAGCGGCCATGTACATCTTTAGTTTGGTGTTCAGGTGAATACCGTGGCGATTCCACACGGAGGCCTGCAGCCGGCCGAAGACCTGACTGCCTTTGGAGATCTGTTGGGCAACCTCGTCATCGATTCTCGTGTTGTGTGACAGCGTGCTTACTAGATAAGCGAAGGTTTCCACATTTTGTGTTGAGCACCGTTGACATTGATTTGGGGAGCATTGTATTCCGCGCTGCGCGGTGGTTGGTAGATGGCCACCGTTTTGGCTGTACTGATTGTTAATCAAAATTGGCGCTACCTGTGACGAAGAGGTCCATGCTCCTTTGCATCCCCTCCTCCGTCACGGTGTTAAGGACGCAGTCGTCCACGAAGAGCAATTAATGGACTGTTGTCGTTGACACGCGCGTTGGGGCCTGCATTCGCCAACTGTTGACAAGTTGCTCGTCAGTTCTGTAGGCGATGCGGATCGCAGGGCACTCATCACGGTAGGCGTCCATCAGCATAGCAGAGAACATGAGACTGAAGAGGATGATGCTGATTCGGCGTAGTGGCACTGCTGTTAGTCTTGGTCGCGCTAGGGGTTTGGGAGTTGTTGGAATTGGAAATACAAGAGTTGTCGGGTATGCAAGGTGTTTGGCATGTCGAGATTGTGGTGAACTCCGATGTCATGGATGGGCATGTGGCCGAGTAGACCCGTGCGCTGAGTGAATGCGCAAGTGCAATAAGGTCAGTGAATGCGGACTTGGCGAGTGTACGTTGGTGCGCCAGGCACTGGTTCACCAGTCTCTGTACCATGGATTCGCAAATGACCAATCAGGCCGATTTGTGAGGTGAATATGCGGTGACAGTGATAACAGATTTGGACCGAGCTCACATCACTAATTTTGGGGACGGTACTTATGAGGTTGGTGGTTGATGTGTTCTCTCAACTGTTCTCACCTGTGCCAGGACTGACAGAGGTGATGCTGGCCGTCGCCACCACGGAGGAAGTGGTAGGGTGGTAGAGGTGGGGGTGTTGATGGCGGCGATATACTGGGATGGTGATAAACGGTGAATGAGTTTAACCAACTGCGTAAGTGCCACCGGGAGTGATTGAGGAGGCAGTGGTTTACGTCAGCAGATTGTTAGCGCATTGACTTTGGAAATTTTCGACGAGGTCTTTTCGCGCGCACGAAGTTCTCCGACAACGAGGGCATTTTGACACAGGTTAACTGCGGGCGTTGCGAAGTGGGCGCACCAGAGACTTGCATGCTACGCTTGTGGCTTTGACGGCGGCGCTCGGATTAACTTATTAATTGCAGCCCGGTCTTCACTGTCCTTCTCCGGTCGTGGGCGAGGTCGCCGTATTAATTTGCATGCATTTTGAGGAAGTCTTCAAGTTTGCCTTGATCTCCTGGTTGATAAGCACCTTCAGCAATATCTCCATAAAAGAGGCGTTTAGGTAGTCATTCGGTGTCGGTTCGCACGAGGTGATAGCTTTAGCGCAGTTACGATTGCCTCAGCATGACCTGAATGCTGAGGCTTGTGGTTCTTTGCAGAACTTCCTTATCCGGGACCTTGCTTATTCAACTCAGCTTTACGTTTTGAAGACAGCTGACATGGCAGTTGTTGAATCGCTGCGCCTGTTTCTTGTGAACCGCTCCGGTGTCCCATCCATACAGCAGCATCCCTAATCTTGACCGTGGTGTGGAGGTGGAAGTCAAGACGGTTCCACACGGAGTTTTGCAGCCGACCAAAGGCTTGAGTTTCTTTGGAGATACAATGGGCCACTTCATCGTTGATTTTGATGCTGCGGGAAAGCTTACTGCCAAAGTAGGCGAAGTTATCCACGGCTTAAATTAGGATATTGTTGATATTTTTTCGAGGAGTGTTGTATTCCGTATTGGGTGACCGTTTTGTCCGTATTGATGGTCAGCCCAAAATTGGCGCAGCCGGCGGTGAAGAGGTCCATGCTCCTTTGAGATGGTTCTTTAGGCGATGTGGATCAGAGGGCGCTCATCATGGTAGGCGTCCATCAACATAGCAGAGAACATAAGACTGAAGAGGGTGGGGGCCAGTACGCAGCCCTGCTTCACTCCGTTGGTCACTGCGAAGGCTTCGGAGGCCATCCCGTTGTCAGTGACGCGCGCCATCATCCCGTCTAGAAGCTAACTCGCTATGTGGGTGAATCGCTCAGGACAGCTGAATTTCTGTATAATTTTTTGCAGTCCATCGTGTTCACCTTGTCGAAGGCTTTCGTCAGATCCGCAAAGGTAGTGAAAAGATGTGTTCGCATCCCCTCGTACTTCTGTTGTAGCTGGAGAGCGGCGTATATTATGTCGGTGATGCCGCGGTGTCGTTAGAAGCCACCCTGGTTTTCCTGGAGGGATCCTTCAGTCGGTGGCCGCCATGCTCTCAGATTTCAGCTGGGATCGAATTGAAGCCGCGTGCCTTCTCGTTGGAGAGTTGTTGCACGGTGCGAATGGTTTCCCACTCTCCATAAGCTACAGGATCGGAGGTAACGACCGGAGAGAAAGACCAACTTTTGCGGTGGTACCGTTACAGTTTGCACTTGTCTTAGGGCTTTTTATCAATTCGAGGTCGTTTATGTCAAAGTGATATAATTACTACCTCAGATCATCGGCGGAAAACATAAAGTGATGGTGTAAGGGGGAATTTTGAATATCCGCTCAGTTATCGACAAAAGAATATATTTACAGTTCTCAGATCACACAAAGTTAATTCGGAAAGCAAAACAAACTGCAAGCCAAGATAGAACCCAGCCGAGAGAGCAGCAGTCAAATGCTTTCTCAAGGAGAAAGGGGCGTGGAACAGTAACAAAGGCAGGGGAGTAATCAAGGAACGTACCCGCGTACTACCGGGAATAATAGTGTAGAAATCTTCGTGCAGAGTTTACCACGAGAGGGTCTTTCTTTATACGAAAATTGTAGACAGACTGAGAAAGTGAAGGGGTTACGCTTACTCGTTTACTGAAACCCAAAAGCGCGACTGAACAAGTAATTGAATGTAGAAATTTATAACTAACCCTATTATAAATTTGAGAGACGTGAATGATTCTGGCAAGACTTCAAGCATCAGACCTTTTTGGTTCCATAAGAGACGTGCTAATATGAGCTAAAACGGGTATCGGTTGAACAGAGCAGGAGTTAAGGAGAAATTGCAAGACACCGTCCGATCCAACAGTTTTTAGATTACGGAACTTCAGAAGATATTTCTCAACTGCCGTCGCAAATAAAGGATAGACGACACATGATGGTGGTGAAGAGTCTTCTGGGCGAAAATTACACCCACCGGTAGTAAAGATTGAATTTATTTTTTGAGAGTCTAAATTGGCTGTACCATGTGCTTCTGTAATTTGTTCGCCAGTGAGGAAGTTATCATTTGCTTTCTAAATCGGCTAATGAATGAGGAAGTCATCCAACGCATGGTGAAGGAATCAGACTTCACAGGTTGTTTGGTCCGGACATCTCCCTTATTAGTACAATAACTTCCTTCAGGCTACAAACACCTACTTAGATTTGACATATGCTTGGAAATGTTTTCGTACAAACGTTTAGTAGACAGCAGAGACCGCCGCCTCCAATGCCCTCACTGCCCACGCGCATTCACTCATCGCATGGGCCTGATCGGTCACATGCGCATCCACGAAATTGGAATCCACCGCGATGCCAGCACATCTTGCGCACCCATCAACACTTCCCATATTCCTCCCATAAGCTCGACTACCAGTACCAGTAGCAGATCCCCCAAACTCAGCACCTCCCGACCTATCTTGTCGTCATTGTCACCGCACATGCACATCATGCATCGGCCTGGTCGGTCACTTGCGAACCTGTGCCAGGAGCACCAACATACACCCGACGCAACCGAATCAACTGTCGCACTGCCCATGCACATTCACACACCGCACTGGTCTATTAGGTCACATCCGTTTCCATGAAAACCTGTGGTAGGACACCGCCGGCTGTACCACAACACTACGTCTCTCCCCATCAGCCTCTGCACCTCACATGATCATACGCAACACCACAAAAAACATATTCTAAGTCTGCATAGCTGATAAAGAGGCAACAATGATCCTCGGCTCTTTCTCCATGTGGCTCCTCTGTTGCATGTGTGATCTGAGCTAGAGAATATCACGGGGCGATCAGCGCCGTGGTTTGGAAGGTTGCCAACTGACAATTACACTCAGACCTTGCAGTCAGTCCAATATGTGCTAAGTGGAGTGGCTGACTGGCGGTCTGAGAATGACGCTGTGATGGCTCCTTCTTAACGTGACCCATAGCTATCTCACACATGTGAGATGTGAGCCTTTCAACCCCTTGTTGTGTGAAATTCTGGTGCTTGTGTTTGGGCTACCAGGTCGTGTAGGTAGTACGCGTAGACGAGGTCAAGAGTAGCACGTCCTTTGCGCATCAAAATCCTTTGCGACGAGAGTAAATCCGTTGGTGCGGTTTTGTTAGGGAACGAATTTGAAGAATATCCTGATTTGCACGCAAAAAAGCAAGAACCTACTTGCAATGGCACTAGTCTACAAATTCAAACCGTGCGGTTAGTTCACGATGACCGTTTTAGTAGACTCACTCAGGCTCACGCTTTGTGCCAGAGCAAACCGGCGTATTCTTCTAGTTGACGTTAATAAATTTCGGTTTGCACTTGGGCATTTCACTTGTTTATTTAGCAAAATACCTGAGAAAATATTTTACGTGACTAGCTTTTTCTACCCTTCTTATCTTAATAAATTTAATATACTTTGTCCGTATTACCCGCGCTGACTATCTCGGTCCTCGCTTTTTATCAGTTTCACCTACTTCTATATGTGAGTGTAGTGGGCACCGATACTCGTGGAACACTGATTCAAGTCTTCAGCTATGCCGTCGGAATAAAAACTTTTTATATTGATTCGTTATGCTGAGCACCCTTTAATATCGTACCAATCCATGTTGTACTGTAAGATGCTGGCTTTTGGTTGGAGTTATTCTCGGTCTCCCTTGTAGTTCGCATTCTTAGAAATATGCGCATAAATAATCGTTGATTTTGGTGCTGCGGGAGAGCTTGCTGCCCAGGTTAATGTAGGTATCCACGGATTTCAGTTGAGCGCCATTGACTTTGATGCGAGCTGCTTTGTAGGTGGTGCTGGATGGCGGCTGATGCATGACCACCGTTTTCTCCGTGTTGATGCGCAGTCCGATGTTGTCGCAAGCGTCAGTGAAGAGGTCCATGCTTCTTTGCATGTCCCCCTCTGTCGTTGCTTTGAGTGCACAGTCGTGGATGCTGGCTGTGGATACACGCGAGTGGAAATGCATCCGCCGTTAATTGAGGAGTTGGCCATCCATCCGGTGGGCGATGCGGATCCCGGGGCGTTCCACACAGTAGGCGTCCATTAGAATGGCAGAGAACATGAGACTGAAGAGGGTAGGCACGTGGACATAGTTCTGCTTCACTCCGTTGGTCACTGCGAATGCCCCTGAGACGGCTCCGTTGTCCGTGACGCGCGCCACCATGCCATTATGGAACTGACGTACCATGTGAATGAATCGATCGGGATTTCTCGATGGTTGTCGCAGAGTTGGCGGTTCCCTTCTTCTTGTGGAGATGGACGATTGTGGCGTCCTTGAAATCCCGAGGGACCTATGCATGGTGCCACATCGCCTGGAAGAGCGTTGTGGGCTGATGTATTATTTGGGGGCCGCCATGCTTGTAAATCTCAGCAGGGATTGCGTTCGATCCAGGTGCTTTCCCGCTGGAGAGTTGCTGTCCGGCCCTGATGTTTTCTTGATGAGTGAGCAGGAGATCGAGGTTGGAGTTGGTTTCCATTTGAGGCAATCGGGAGATGGCCTCGTCAGAGATGGTGGATGGCCGGTTGAGTACGCTTCTTAAGTGCTCCACCCAGCGCTTCAGGATTTGCGTCTTCTCAGTGAGTAGGGTAGTTCCATCAGCACTTAGAAGCGGAGCGGCTCCTTTGACGGTGGACTGCAGACGGCCTTGGTGGAGGTGAAACAGTTCTTCCATTCGTTGCAGTCCGCGTTAGCTTGGATCTCTTCGACCTTGCTGACCACCTAGGCGTTCTGTATCTACCGCAGCCGCTGCTGTACGGCGAATTCGTTAGAAGGTTGTTTTGTGCTGTCCCTAAATAGGAATGCTGAGCCCTCCCAAGTGGCTATCGTACTCCACTTTCGGTCATGATTTGGGTTAGTGAGAGAACGACCGATTCGTCTGGGCCGCCTACGTGATTGCTGTCCTCTGTGGGGGGGGGGGGAAGAGGGGAGAGGCGACGGGCGGGCTGAGAAGTGTGAGGGCAGGGTGAAGGGAGCAGACGTATCGGGTGTGGAGGTACACAAAACACCGGATACCCTCACCTGGTTTTGCCCGCAATGGTGACGGTTGCCCGAGGTGTTGCCGCTGGAATAACCCAGCTTCGAGGAGCCACAGGGGACAGTTAGCTACCAGTTGATAGGCGGCCACAGGAGCATTCATCGCCTGTACGAGACAAATCGGGCGACCAAATGCTACCTGTGTGGTGCCACCCCCTAACTACTTTCCCCTACACCGCGCCTTTACAGGAAGCCATAATCGGTAGTGTACTTCGCAAGCATGGGCCCACTGCGTGACCCGACTCTGGCGCAGCCTCGTACAATTTGCGTTTCTTGCGATTCCAGTACGCCTCTATTGTATTTGCGTACCTTCTAGTCGGATCTGAAAAATTCAGGTAGTGGTCGTAAAGTCAAATTTGTTTCCTTTCGGAATACAGCGAACGCAGCCTTGTCATTCATCCACTATGAAACTCTATCCCTTGCATTCCCATTTTCTGATCACAACCCAGAAGGACAGTCAACGTCTGTCGGTAACTTGTTCTATGAGGCTTTCCTTTGTGATATATCATACATGCTGACAATTTTGTTTCGTTTTTGACTTCGTTCTAGTTATATTTTATTCGCCTGATCAATGCCTCGCCGTTTTTATCGTCAATTCTCGGATCATCTAACTAGTTGAATTCTTTTAGAAGGGTTACAGAGCAAATTTTACGACATATTCCGTACCATCTCACTGCAGTGCCGTGGCACATACCAATGTCCATTTCGCATTGCTTGAGTCGTTTTTCTAATAGGAAGGCCCCGCAGGTCTTCATTATCTTATATATGGTGAGTCGGCTGTTCTTGACTACTAGCCAGGGACGGAAAACTGTCTGCGGCAATGGCCATCCAAGAATACTTAACCTTTCTTGTGTTGGCGGAGTTTCTGTTGTCTCATCCGGCGTGTGGTACCAGACACCGCCTTTATCACTGCCATGTCTTACTGATTACACTTCCTGACGAGGACGTAGTCCTGCAGATGTCAGTGAGGCGAACAGGGGTACATCCACGTCATCTCCTTCATGTAGAAAGGCGGGGAGGAGGGGGTGTTTTCGCACAAAAAGGAGGATATTTCTTCTGTGCATTTCTCTCGGATAATGAGGCCATTTCTTTTGCAGCTCTTAAATGCCTACGCCCACTTACAGGTACCTAGGACAGTCAAGTTTTCCACCATCGACTCGTTCGTTAGAAATTGGTGCACATCTTCGTAGGCCTTGTTCTGCACATCGTTGGAGTTGTTTGCACTGACAATGTTGCTGAATTGTTTGCTCCTTCAGTGAAGGTTTAAGCAAGGTTTATTTTTCGTTTTTCCTACTCAAATGTAGATATTGACCTTTCTATATATTCTTGGGGAAGACTGATTGCTTATTATAGAGTTCGCTTGTCTTCACATAAAGACGTCCAGGCAAGACAAAAGTTCATAGACGGACGCAGCATGCGTTGGTACACAAAGATCCTGATGTTTATGTTTGTTTGAAATTGATGCCGGAGGCAAGATGCTTCGAGAACGTGCAACTCAGTTGAACTTCACCCCCGGGTGACGTTCAGCCATGCCGTTGATATATTCTCTGAGCGTTTTGCAGGCCGGCAGCATCACTAGGCGGGAAGTAATAGGAAACTTCATTCAACACGTGAATTTAAACTTTGCACACATCCGCAGTAAATGGGCTATCTCATAAAATTTTACCTGAAACTCAATTAGTAGGTAATACTTACGTAGGGCTGTAATAAATATTATCGAGCAGAATAATTCCAAGATATTTCATTCACGCCAGGATGCCGGTTTTTGAGTGCTGGTATTTTCGTCCGCCTGCAAAAAAAACAAAAAAAACGGTTGCTTATGTAGCATTTATATTTACTTGCTTTTTGATGCACTTGCAAACTCAAACATATTTCATAGAAAACAAACAAAATATTCTTTCTTGTACACATTTAGCAGCAAATCACGTCTTCACATTTAATACTTGAAAAAGAGTACCTTTCGGTTTTAAAAAGGTTTCTAATTATGAATTTTTTTAAAGACTGAAACGTATATAGCATCTTCCATTGAGTAATGCTGCTTATGACATATACAAAATGGTCCACGTTCATTGTAAACTTTTATAAGCCCTATCTGACATCCTCATAATAGCGTAGAGGAATATATTATTTTCCCACCGTTTCCAAGACTAACCCGCTTTCTCCCCTTTGTTGAGGTACAACATAGTTTTTCTGCTGAATGAGACCCATCTTTACGGCCTTCGAACTAAACTGGATTTGCAGTTTCAGTATACAGATGAGGCAAGCGACTCTCATAAATTTTGCCGTCTTCGAAGTTTCATCTCTTCGAGGAAGTTCAAGAAGTCTCTCACAAAGGGTACGCTTCTTACGATTTTCTTCTAAGTAAACGAGTCAGCTGATATTCATTTAAGTTCCCTAACCTTCTTTTTGATTCTTCTGTTTCTTCACAGACTTACTGCCAACAGCTTCCATCTTATCTTCGCTTCTGCGAGAACTCTCTACCGCTGATTGGTTTTTTAAATCAGTTTGGACTATCCTAAGGTCTTCAAACTCGACATATAGTTTGCTGAACTGGTTAAAGAATTGCCTTGAAGATTCAAGCTCAGGTGAGCGGCTAAAACACAGTTAAACGTTACTACCTAAAATTAGCCACGCTTGTAACCCATGCCAACAGCACGATAACCATCATTTTCCCCATCACCACGTTTATTTTCGTTGCTGTCATCATTCCCATTCTCTTCCCGTGCCACCCATATAATATTTGTCTTTGCTTCTACCACAGACTCGATTTGTTCGCGTTTCTCGGGAAGGAAGGACTACGCAGCTTTCCTAGTTCATCTCTCTCTCATCTGCCGGCTTATTAACTTATTCTCCTGTCTGGTCGACTTACTGGGGCACCGAAGTAATAATTACTCTTCTGGTATCAAAATCGAAAAAGAATCATCATTCACCACATCCACTTGTGTGAGTCAACAAGATGCTTAATTTCTCACGCCTGCCCCCTACTAGTTACTCAAAATTGAATAGGCTAATGTAAAAGCCACTTTGGAACCCCACCTCTTTTCCTCCTCCTCCCCGCAACAGTGCTTCCATAGACTATAGAAAAAGTGCTCGCGTGGTCTCACCTATTTATTTCATAGCGCTATGTAACGACGACAATGAAATCAACCTTCCTTAGGTAGACCGTCTCGTCTGGGGAGTGAACTAGCGAATAACACTTTCCTAACCTTTCTTCATGCGGCGATTTTCAATCTTCTAAATGTGCCAAACGTGTGATATACAGTACTCTGCCAGTCGGTAATAATCTGCTGCTCGAAATCGACCAAATTGAACCGACTGTCTATCAATGGTTCAGTTTACTTCCAGGAAGGATATTTAGATTATGCTTTTTCTGATCAATTCCTCTTCCGGTTTTTTAATATTTCCCCTAACCTCTGGGACGATATTAAATTGCGTCTGCCCAAAAATTCAAATGCGGATGCATAAGCATAAGTTCTACTCGAAGCCGGAGTCCGTGATCCATGACGAGTACACGTGACATATGTTCCACACTGACGCAGCTGAATTGGTGAGCCGCAGTCACCACAGATCAAGACAGATTCAAGAAGTCTAGATATTTACGGGTTGCTCAGATAACCGCCGTAGAAGCCGTTGAGTTTTTGTTCATATTTTTGCCGTATCGGAAGGCGGAAGAAGGTATTGGTTAGGATGAGGCAGCGCTCTGCGCAGGTTCGCAGGAGGAGCAGGCCATAGTCATTGAACCTGTCGAGATCATAGGGGCTCAGCACTCCTTCCCACGTGCCGAAGCGTGCGTTGATGTCACCAAGGACAATCAATTTATTCGCCTTCGGCACAGTCGCCAGGAGGATGTGCGGATCCTCGTAGAATTTTGTTCTTTTCCTCGCCGGAGCTGATAATCGGGGGGCGTAGATACTGATGATGCTGACGAACATGTCTCCCCGAAGAGGCCGGCGGCGGCTTATCAGACGATCCTTGATGCCCTGCATCAGACGGCCAACGATGTCGATCTCGATGGCAAAGGCGACGCCAGCGTCGCGTCGCTCTGCCTGGGGCGGCCACTCCAGCAAAAGGTATATCCGGCACCCACCTCGTCCAGTTGGCATTGGTCGGAGAATCAGGGTTTCGCTGAGTGCCGCGATGTCCACCTTGCAGCACGCCAGTGTCCGATCGACTCGCGCCGTCCTCTGTTCCGGTCGGTTGCTCCACGGATTGTCTAAAAGGCAACTGACTGGCTCGGGTGGTGCTCTGATTATGGAAGTTGGGGGATTATGAGGGTCGCAAGCTCAGCGCATTTTCCTCCAT
>WEDG01000627.1:0-50138 GCA_017591395.1 Schistocephalus solidus | reverse complement strand
GTGAAGAGGCTATCCCTAAATAGCAATTCATATCAGGCGTATATCGCCCGGATATCCACATGTCGAGATACCTATGTCCACCGTATATCGACTTTGTCCTCTCTGACGATATATATGCAATATCGAAATGTCGATATTTGTCAAAATAGACGAAAAGGGGTCGGATACTTCCTACATTACCCCCCATTTAAAACAAATACATACGGAATGCCCATTAGTAATCCTTTACCGTGACCGCCAACAACGTAACCATTACTTCCCCTCCTATTTAGCTCGCATATACGCCACTACAGTCGCATTTCCCCCTTTTCTTAACTTGTTGTAAAAAAATGTAAACACACAGTTGATGGATATATAAAAAATGTGTATTATAAAACGTCTATAATAATATATGAACAATAATGGATATTAGTCTACTTAATATAAATAATACGGGGTTGTGGAATACGCGTATTCCACAACCCTGAATAAACGCGTTTATTCAGGGGTTAGCCCCCCATATGGGGTGTTTGGAGTGGAGGTGGCTAGTCCTGGGTGGCATTCTAAAAATAGACAGTTAAGCAATATGAAAGGCAATAAACTCACCATAAAAGGGTAAATCAGGGACGTGCCTTTGAACCCTCTTGCCGGCGGCGTCGAGGGACCTTTTCAGGCGCCTTACAAATGCGGCCTCCAACTCATACAGGTTTAGACGGCCGCCGCCATTCCACCTAACGTACAGCTCTAAGTTGTTTGAAATTAGCAAGAGATGTTATAACCCACCTGTAATAACTCCGTAAAATTTGGACCCAGATAAGCCATCTTTTCCTTTTCGTCCTTGGAAATTCAGTTCCAAGGCGATTGCATAATCGAAAACCGCATAAAATATGCGCTTGAAAAAGTCGTCAGTATTTTGGCCCCCGAGACAGAATTAATATCACTCCTAATGGAAAATGTACATAATTGACGGGTACTAACCTGCATATGCAGGATGAAAAATTATATCAACTGGTATACCAGTTACTGCAAATTATTCTTCGCTGGAAATAAGGTAAACTTGCAAAATTTCAACTTTATTTCTAGAATTAACCTTTATATTTCGTCCTTTTGACGTAAATCTGCGAGAATTTTAATGAGGATATGTAGTGTGAAAAAGTTTAAAATTGTATATTTCTCCCTTTTGTCAATAACAATAACTGCAGGTGTGTAGCTGATAATGAGGTAGAAATAAAATAAATTGTCAATAATTAAGCTAATATTTTCAACAGGAAACGAAGAAATCAGTTAAAAATTCGAGAATTCACTTATCTTCAAATTTGAACCAACCGCCTTCGACCTTGACCTTGACCTTGTTGAGGGGCTGCTGTCATTCTTTCACGGTGTTGGTGATACCTTCCTATTAATTTTGCCAATTTTATGGGGGCCGTTGACAGCTGACTGCTATTGTACAGATGGACTCTGTAGGACCTAGATGTGCCAAAATTCAGGAAGTGCAAGACATGGTTTCATCCCTGCCTATTTTCTTTTTGGTCACCTGCATTTCAACTGACTCCGAGGTTTGTCCTAAGGACTTCGATCGTTTTCGTCATTTTCCCTTAATATTTTGTCCGTCGACTTTGGCCGTTTCCTTGAGCTATTTTTAGTCTGGCTTGCTGAGGTTTTTCAGCTATTTTGTTTCGTGTTATAAGTTCTTTTTGTTAGATTTGCTAAGTAATTATATTATTTCTGAGAGGAAATCGAGGTCTCCTTTTAATCTGTAATCTCTGATAGTGAGTTCTCGTTATCCATTACAGCACATCACCCCTTCATTATATATCTTACTTGGGGTCAATTTTAGTAGCGCACGGCTTTCTTCACTATTGCTGCTCGATATTTCTTCTCAACCAGTTGAGATGGACTGAGTATTTTCGGGAAATTTTTCATCCCATTATAGCTAAAAATGTAAACAAAGGTATGATAACTAATCTTTCTCAATATATACTATTTTTGTCAGCCAACTGTCCAAGTGTGGCCAAGTCGTTAAGAGATTTGTTCGCAAATCAAGTCTAAAAACGACTGATACTGACAAAGGCATTCATCCTCTGCATAAGACTAGCTAAAGTTTGCTCGATCTCCCGGTGGCAAAGGAAGTCAAGAAACTGATTCCGAATGCCGATATATATGACGACGAGTAGGTACTCAAACACTATAGGAGCCGAAGTTGGAAACCATGGAAGTTCAGGAAGACTGAAGTTCCCTGAAACCAAGCCACAGGTACAAATTTAAATCATCTGCGTCCTAAAATGCCTATAACAGATAAATATCCCAATCCTCAGTGGCATTGTGTGGGTGATCGACGCAACCAACGAATTCTGGAAGGGAAAAGGGCATACACGCAAGTGCTTGCTTAATCTAGATGCATTTTTCCCTACTACGGTCGTCTCCACGAGCATTTCAAAAATACGGAAGGTGTTGCCCATGTTTCAGCTACTATAACAATAGCTGGATAGTAGACGAATGTTAAAGTCTGAAGTAGCGCATCTTTTTAAGCGAAAATCTGACACTTAGCACAAATGGTTTAAGTGGAAAAGCTGGTCGTTTTTGAGAAAGGTCAGATAAGTCATCAAGTGTATGCGGGCCTCCTAACACAGGTAACCGGTGCTCAGACAGTTCAAGAAAAGTGTTGTATCATAGCAAGCGCCCGATGGTGGTTAAGATGAATAAGATGTGGAGAAGGAAATGACGGATAGAGAAACAGAGCACCACCGCTAGATATCGAAAATTGTCTAGGAAACCCATGGGAAAATTCTGTAACGTTTTCCCGTGGTGCTTACACGGAAGATCGGGTAAGTCTACTAATCCAATAGGACGATTCTTATTCGAAGTCTACTAGAACTGCACCAAAAAGCGAATGTGCTACGATGTGCCACACTGCTGGGGTGAGAAAAGGAGCGTTATTCATAGACAATAATTCTAGCATATTTGATAATGCATTCTCGAAATAAGCTCAGATGGATAGTTCGAAATGCGAATAAATTGGGCTGGTAGAGTACTGGGGGGAGTGGTAATCGATTGTAAAGGGGTAGATTCCCTATAAAGGTTAAATGCTTAGATTTTTTAAGTGACTGAGACAATAATCGGTCTTAAATTAGAGTTAAAAATCTGCTTTGATTTACTAGGGGTTGCGGGTGAACTAGGTACGGATTCGGGTGTAAAAGACATATCGTTGTCTTCGGATCCCAAAAGACCAACCGTAAAATTCAATTCAATTCAATTCAATTTATTGAGGGAAATAGGCATGGGCCTTTGATTACCCTATTTATAACGTTGAATTAAGTGCGGTGTACAGAGAAACCATATGGGTTGCAAAAGTTCAAAGGCGATCATAAAATATGACAAGTGGGGCGGGAGTCTCGAGGATTAAGTTAAATTCCTCATCGCACCAGCTTATTTTGGAACATAAAACTGTCATGGTTCCTTTTAAACCTTTCCAGCGATGGTGAGATCGCAACGTCTACAGGGAGGGCATTCCATGGCTTACCACTCTGACAGACAAGTAGAACGTGCGCACATCCAGTCTCGCCTTATGGACGCGCAGTTTCAATGGGTGACCTCAGAGATGGGTCGTGGCAGCAAATTCAAAGAAGTCAATAAAATTCCAGGCAACAATCAAATCTCTTCACAATGCGGAATGTCAGCATGAAATCCCCGCACATTTGCCTATAGCTCAAATAGAAAATAGTAAGATTCGTTCGGCGGCTTGGATATGGCAAGGAGCTTTTGACTCCTAACCATTTTTGTGGCTCTCTTTTGTACTCTGTCGAGACAGTTCTGATCTTGAGCTGTCCAAGGTCTCAAGGCTTGTACAGCATATTAGAAATGCGGCCTAATGAATTTTCCAAAACTTTAAGTGAAGAGATCTTCATTGAAATCCAAAAAGGCTCGTCTGATGGCATGCAACACAACCATTGCACTCGTCGGCACCTTCAAGCAGTGAAAGGATGGTTTTAAGGTGGTGATCATCAGCACACCAAGGTCCTTTTGGATTTCCACGTCTTGTAAGGCTTCACCGTTGAGGAAGTAGCTTCTACTGTCGGCAGATCTGGATGGGTTGCCTAAGAGAAGTATTGTACACTTATCAACGTTGAACCACAAAAGCCAATGATTCGACCACTCTTCCAACCGAGTTAAGTTGATCCGTAGTTTATCTTTGTCAGCAGGGCTCTGGACTACATTCCAGATTTTCATGTCATCGGCAAACATTTCTGCTTCACAGTCCAGATCCCTGACACAATTTTACACGTAATTTAGGAACATTATGGCCCTAGTACTGAACCGTGAGGAACCCCACTCTCGACCGCAGCAGACTTTGACCTCTCTTGGCCGATGAACACAACCTGGCGCCGACAACCGATGATGTTTTCGATCCACTTGAAGAGGTAACCTCAGATTCCAATTCTTTGTAGCTTGTATCACAGTCTCTGATGCAGCACAGTGTCGAAGGCCTTTTGAAAGTCAATAAAGGTGATGTAAACCTCTTGCTTGGGTCCAGCTCTGGAGAGATTGTGGCACATTTGTCGTGCAGGATCTTCGCTTGTTGAGACCCACGTAGAGTTACCTAGGGATTGAGACGGCGAGACCGCAGATGAGATTGAATTCAGCCTGTTCAACAGAAGTAACCGTTTGCGTTGCTTGTCTACGTTTTTCACATTTTTCAGTTTCCTGTGTATAGTAGTGAGGTCAGGAGAAACTGAAAACTGCCGCATACCACATAATTCTCTAATAATCTCCTTGATTGATAATACAAATTCAAATTATATCAATGGAAGGTGAGAGACTATTATTGGGGCATTACGGTTGAGTGAGTGCAGTCATGTGGCGTACACGACTCTGAATTCTAAGCCACAGATTTAAAAAAACAGATGCAAACCCTCGAGAGCAGATATGCGATTTGGAATATTATGCAGCATAAAAGTATGCCTGGGTTTTATCTATTCCCCAGTTAACCAATGACTGAAATCGCTTGTTGGATAAATCTCTCAGAGGCACCAGTTCCAATGCATATATCGGATGAGTGGTTCCGCAGATGGCTCTTGTCATTCAAATCAAACAAATTCACAATGCTACGTCTTGAAAATCGAAACCAGGTAACTGATATGCGAACCTACTATTTGAACGGTATGCCACTCCAAGAAGCAGAAACACCGAATGATCTCGGCGTTTGGATGAAAAACAACCTGAAGTCTTCTACGCACTGTTGCAAGGCGTCTAAAACCACCATTTGAATTATGTACGCCATCAAACGGGCATTTAAAGTTTTCGACGAAGACTGCTTTTCTAAAGTCTTCGGTAATTTTTGAGGCCACATCTTGATTATGAGATCAGACCTGGTGACCATGAACCCAGCAAAATTACAATCTGCTCAAAAGGGTGCAGCGGCGAGCCACAGGATTAATAAGAGATCAAGATGACCTGCTTTATGAGATCTGCCTTAGTAAGCTAATCTCTATCCTCTGAGTTATAGGCATTTGCGCGAGGACTTGATGCAAATCTTCCGTATCGTGCGTGTCTTGGATTGCGCACTCCTGTGTGATTACTTTTTCCAATATGCCACTAAGACTTATCTCAGAGGACATCCATTCATACTACGTGTGCCCCAAGAAAGATTAGATGTGAGGAAGTATTTTTTCAGCTACCACGTCGTGGAACGGTGGAATAACCTACCTAAGGCGATTGTAATGTCCCAGTCTGTGGAGGCATTCAAACATCGTCTTGACATACGTATGTTGCAGCACCACGAAGACTATTTGACGGCTTAGCCTTAAAAATGCCAGTGTTCTTCGTAACTTTGCCTACGTTCCCTTGACTGTAAATTCTTTACCCTGCATCTAATTCTTGCTATTTTTATGTGACAAATAGGAAGTTGAAAGGCGTAAGCCTATTTCCCTCAAATGCACTGAAATGGACTGAACTGACGATTATTATTTGGTCAGCCGAAGTTCTGTTATCACAGGCAAGGGTGTATGCCTGAGTGCCGATAGGATCAAGAGATTCAAGGTGAACCAAAGGAACTTGTGAGTTTATAATATCTTGAGAAGATTTTGATGTCTCACATGCGTCAGATATAACTTCTCCCATGATTTTAGTACTCAAGGATGGAGGGGAAGCTGCATGTTTGCCTATTTTTACAAGGCTATTTCAGGACAGCATATGGGATTGGAGATAATTTTCGTTAAATCAACAAAAATAAAATGTGCAAAAGTTATAAAAACATGCCTTAAAAGGCTTATAGTACTATTAACTCCCTACAGTAAACAGAATACAACGGTCAGTCATGAATTCAAACTACAAGAGATGCGCACAGTGCAACTAATTTATCAAACTGTTTATTTAGGTGAACGAAAATAATATATGAATAAATTGAAAATTAACTGTTATTATCAAGGAATATCGCAAAAAATTAGAGCTTCCCTTACCCTCAAAACTGATCTGTGCGCCCTTGAGCTTGACTACTTTACCCCTACGTCCCCGCCCACTATTTACTGTATACTTGATTTCCTAGTATATTTGGTTGTTGTTTAAACATCATAATTTGCAAACTACTTTTTCTACATTTGCACACGATTCTATTTACCATAACTGATATTTAACTAAACACCGACTCCGTCGACGTCATACCACCCCACTAAAATTACCCGTTTACGCTGAGTGAAACACCCGCATATGGTTTAGGGTGATTACGTCAGTCTCTGTGTTGTATCAACAGAGAGCGTACGCGCTAATTATAAGCGGTGCAAGGACCTCCCTCCGATGTCACCATTGAAGTGGAAGATCTCCTTGACCAGACTTCAACTGACGAACATGAGGAATTTGGTTCGATCTTTTTAAGCTCCAAGGAAGTCTTTTCTCGTTTCGAACTCTCTACTGGAGTCCAAATGGCTGTTCACATAGGCGCGAGCGAGCTAGGAGGAACAAACGCTACTAACACAAGATAGAGGGACAGAATACACCCCCGGGTAGAGTTCATTTTACCAAAATTGCAGTACCGACTCTCTCTCACTGACATTTCACTTCTGAAGTCGATGAACAAACGAAGGGATTATGGGGAAAAATGTTTTTTTTTAAAAAATATCAGAAAATGTGAGATGAGATTTCCCCAGAAAACGGCCGACAGACGGACACACCAAGAGCAAAATGCGAGGGGACAGAGAGGATATCTTGACAGCCAGCGCGACGAAGAGGCAGCGCACTCGGACGAGAGAGGGAGCGAGTAAGGCGTGTGGGGTTGAAAGACGTTTCTCCGCAGATGTAGCTGGTACAGAGGAGAGTGCGTGGGTGGGACCAGAGCTGACGCATTTAGTTCGCTTGGCTGCCCAGCATCTTTACCATCTGGTCCACATGGCTCAGCGAATCCTGTTGCTTGGGGCAGCTCAGTGGCCCAAAGTCGGAGAAGTCAGGGGAAAAGGTAAGCGGTTCGTAGGGGTACCATACGGGTCCCAGAAAGGAGGGCTTCCTGCCAATGCCTTTCTGATTAGCCTGGGCCAGTACCTTGGGGTCCGGTGGCAGCATTTTCCTGTGCACAAGCAGAAATACACTTAGTAGAGGTAACATAACGCCATTCGCAGGTACGTCAATACAGCTGCTGTTTAAACTGACTAGTTTAAGGTTTCACGTGTTTTATGACTGCTAATTCAGACAGTAATAAACTGCTAGCGGATTGAACACTGGGGAGAGTATTTACTCACTGACCACCCGGCTGGGATTGCGAGACGGAGTCACGGAAGGCCAAAACTGAGAACAAAGGAAGCAGATATCCATTGCATTTAAGCCATTGTAGACCACCAAGACAGCAACACCTGATAGTCTGCAGGTCATCGGACGATAAATATGCAGCATGCAGTAAGCCAAAGGACTCTAGGACAGGCTGGGAGTTTGTGCCAATATGCCTCACCGAAAGCGCATTACTCCGATAGGATTAGTTGTTTTCTTGTAGGCTTATTATCGGGAATTTGTTATGCGGTAGGCTTCTCGATGCATGCCTTACCTGAGTGCCCTGCCTCTGGGAATTCCTTGGCGGACAGACGCCACTAATGCGAGTTCATGCTCATCAAACCTTTGCCCTGCGCCATGTCTTTGCACGGTTGATTGTGGATCAGTAGTCTTGTCTCTCAAATGCAACCTGGTGTAGTCAGGTGGTGATGGATTTTCCTGTAAGGCTGGGCACAATAAATTGCCTCACATTCCCTATAAGTTGCCTTATTGGCCACCTCCTTAACTAAGTAGTCCTGGGATTGTGAGCAGATGGAAAGAACCGGTTCGATTCCACGTGAACTTCGACACAATCACGAAATCCCCGACTCAGAACAACAACAGTGGCATGAGATCAGGTCACTGCGGGTTATATATTAGACTGAAACAGTCGTCATTGGAAAATCACCGTGTTAATGGAGCAACCTTCGCAATTTAAAGTTCACAGATACTAAGAAATACTATTCTTGACACTGCCGATATCGGGGAAAAAATACTGCGGCCGACATCCCCAAAAAATCAAACTCCACATGATGTATCCAGAAATGTATCCAGAAATATGGAAATACTCAAGCATTACACCAATCTTTAAAAACGGGAACCGATCTGATACACAAAGCTATCGTGGTGTTCACCGAACAGCGGTAATAGCAAAAAAATACTATAAAAAAATAATTTCCAAAACAAATGCTTAACTATCTAACAAACGCTAACCTCATACCTTCCTCTCAACACGCTTTCTTACCTAAAAAGTCATGTCAGTCCTGCCATCTCACCTTCCTTGAATTCGTTTCAAGTAACAGAGATGACGGAAACACGGTAGCTACGATATACTTTGACCTAAAAAGCGTTCGATAAAGTACCCCATCAAAGGCTTCTAGTGAAGCTAAAAAGTCATGGGATTGGGTCTCCCTTCTTGACTTTCTAAAATCTTACCTTCAAAACCGATATCAGGTAGTACAAATTTGAAACGTAGTCTCAGAACCATCTCATATTAGTAGTGGAGTACTTCAGGGGACTATCCTAGGTCCCCTCCTATTTCTTATATACATTCACGACTTATCCTCTATATCAACGTCAGCTAAAACATTTTTATATGCGGACGACTTAAAACTTGCATATGCATATAACCAGCATACAGTAGCTAGTATGCATAGAACGATTGAAAATGATCTTAAAAAACTAAGCGAATGGAGTACTCTATGGCAAATGCCATTCTCTCCAAGTAAATGCCATCTCCGGATATTTGGTTCACAAAAAACTTCCTCCCATATTTTTTTCAATAATCAAGAAATAACCGAGACAACATCAATAAAAGACTTAGGTCTTAGCTATACAAATACTCTTGATTTATCTCCCCACGTGAAACAAATATCACCAAAAGCCACTAGACTATGCGGATTCATTTGTAAAAAAATTTCTCCTCACCTGTCCTAACTACACGACTATATAAAATGAACGTTTTACCTCTCCTGGATTACTGCTCAATTTTTTTGGCATTATGCCATCAGATGGCCGAAAAGAAACTAGAAGCCATTCAAAGATGCTTTACCAGATCCTTATCTAAATGTGATGCCTTTCCAGGCTCATACATGGAACTATACGATAGATATGGTCTTCAACCCGTCTGGATCAGAAGACTCCAAAAACGGTCTCACTTTTTCTATTCAAAAATCACACACGACCAAGATATTCTCAGAATGAATTTACTAACAAATCAAAACGGTCCCCGAGACACTAGAAATTCAGAAAAATATTATAAAAAATTCCGAAATTCAAAAAGGCCCAACGATCCAACTTCTATTCCATAAGATACGCGACAATATGGAATGCCCTGCCAAATTCTATTAGAAATAGTCGAACCATACGAGAATTTAAAATAAAAATCAAACAATATATGTTAAATAATAGCACACATCTATTTTTGAATAAGATAGGGCATTTTTCAACTCAGTTCTTCAACATAGAATTCGGGCCGAAAGGGCTCTGACGCGGCAGTTACTGTTGGCGATAGCTTCTTCAATCCTGAGTTCTCCCGATGAGCTGTATTATCTGCACCCTAGAAGTCAAGCTGAAAATCCAAAACGTACTTTTGCGTGCGGTGATAGCCATTTCACTAGAACCGGATACTCAGGCCAGAAACTCCCACGATTAGTTATTTAATGTCCTTTTATAAACCACCTACGACGACCTGCAATGCACACAGAGATTAAGAATCTTATCATCTGGTTATGTGGTACACCCTCTGGTTATGGGCAAGCTATAAGTGGTGGTTAGTGACCTACAAGACTCATAAATACCTATCTTCTGGCTAGGCATAAGGGCTCTCAATTTAATGATTTATATATCCATTATCTAAAAGCAGCTTTTTTTCTATCTTTAAAACTATTTTTAAAAAAATTATGATAACTTAACATTTAAAATGTTTTTGGATAGCGTCTTTATTGTTATGTATAATTTTATAATTAGTAAAACAATTTGCTTTTAAAAACCAACTTGCAAAACTTATTAATTTTTATCTCTGTCTGTTAGTAGTATGTTTTTTCCATTTTTAACATCATTTATGCTCTATGTTATTCGAATGCGCAATGAGCCGCACGTCTAGGTTTTGATATAGCTTTATGAAACGAATGGTACTAGCTGTTTCATACAGCTAGATCAAACATAATCAACACTATGATATATAATACAAATATGAAGACTGTATGACTGCATTGAAAGTTTCTTACCGTTGAACTCTTCTTGCTCCTAATCTATTTTCACCTTTTTAGCAATCAGTCAACTAAGTCTAATTATTCGGCAGACCCCACACCGGAATCGACTGCGCTCGCATCTGATTGGAAGTACCCATCCCTTCGAATCGACCGCAGACGTTTCTACCTCTGTCAAATGAATACCCTCGAACGTCAATAACAGACTAGTCTTGACTCTAAACATTATTTCCCTGATACATTCATCTTCATTCTGTATAGCTGTTTTAACTTCATTTTTGCTATTTCTAAACCTTAGAAAACAGGTTTTTTTACTTAAAACAAACTCGTCATTTCAACACTGCTATTTAAGCAAACAAACATACCAAAGCTTAAGTGTTTAATGAAAAGAGGAGTTTGTTTTAGGTTTTTTCCTGTGTTCTAAGGATTTGACGGCGCCAAGCAGTGCCAAATCAATAAACCTATTTATTTATTTTATTTATTTATTTATTTATCTGCATGAACAAAAACACAGTCCTAGATGAAACGCACTATTGAAATGCCACGGAGACGAATATAAGTGCAAAACCATTATCTACCGTGACAGATGCAATTCGAAAAATTTACAGATCGTGACTGAGGGGAGATTCACTGCGTGGACATCAAGGTAAGTATAGTGCCCCAGTTCTCCAAGACTGCGCCGCCACTCAGGTTAGGCGAAGCAAACCTACTAGTGAAGAAACGGTAGATCGTAGAGGGCAAGCAAAATTCCTTATATGAATTTCTACCCATCGCTAGTTTAAACCAATGCTAACCTCGATAGCCCGCACTTTTTTGCCGAGGGTAATAAGAGCAACGCCGTAGATTTTAATCAGGAAATCTCGGGGCGAAGACTCAATTGCAGCGGAAACCTGTAAACACTACAGCGTGGGAACCGTATGAAAGTTTGTCACTCTTCTAGACGAGGCGGCAAGGAAAAATCCAGCAAAATTTCAATGGAACCAATAAAAACCCGGTGAATTTGCCTCAATCGCCATGGGATCGCCCTCGTCAGTATGGCTGTCAAAAGTTCGCCTGAGTAGCTATTAACAGTATTAAGTATGCAATTCCCAGAAAGAAGGCGCATATGAGGCGGAATATACTTTCGTGTTGACGCTTGGAGCAGCAATTTAGGCTACCCTCCTTCTATGACTGTAGAATCGTGAGCATACGGGTGGTGTGCGTATTGTACTACAGCTCAGTCGTTTGAAGTAACATTGGAGAAAAAGTACTAATTACCAAGGTGCAATGTGGGTCTCGAGAAAAACTGTCGAACCAGCAAGATGGTTTTTGCAGAAAGGAATAAAAGTGGCAGAAAATGAGCGTCAGCTCCTCATTATCTTTGTGTATGTAACTAAGGCTTTCGATAAATAGACCCAGTACGGGTTCCGAGGGATAATGAGGAAATCTGAGGGTCCCTAAACGTCTACGCTGATTGTCGGGCAACTTAATTACATAAGAATATTGCCGGCACAGACAACGGAGGCTGGAATGACCATTTCTGGCTTACTAGCCATCGTCAGTCGGTCATACACAGCCCCAAGTGGTGCACCACCCGAAGATCGAACCCGCGACCCGTTGATCAGTGCAAGGCTCTAATCATTTAGTCATGGGCTCGTTGTATTGCCGTTTAGATCGGAAATATTGACTTGTATTCTTTGATGAACGCTCGTTGATAGCTAACGGATCTCACACGTTCCGTTCTACCTCGAGACTCCCTCTCGAGCCACACCAGCAGTCACATAGCGGATAGTAGTAGAAAAGGCATATGACTATTGTCAGCAAAGACGATGGAGACCGGAATAGCCATTTCTGGCTTATTAGCAGCCGTCGTAAATCGGTCATACTCAACCCCAGGTGGTGCACCACCCGGCGGTGGCAAAAACGTAATTACAGCAAGATGGGACGCGTAAATGCCCATAGTTTAGCACTGGAGGTTTTCGTGGAAACATACGATGTGAAGCAGGGTTTTTTTTTAACTCTAACCCCTTTTATTCTCCTGTTGCCCATAGGGCTGATAAAGTCGAAAGCGTGAGTACCGACTAGAAACCGAAACAATATTCGAAAAACAGCATTCGCCATATGCGGGCCATCACAGACTCCTCCAAGCACAGGCTAGATTATGCCTATGTTGTCAAATAGCCCAATCGAGGGGAATATGCACAGAAGTCTGAACATTTTTCGCCTCCAGAAGAGCCGACTTCGGGATAACCGTCAACTCACAGAATAGTTGTCACATATTAGCCGGCACCACCTGGGGAACATATGGAGCCCTGAGTCATGGTCAACGACGATCACCTCACCGTCAGTGACCAATTATCAAATCTGAACGGCACCATGTCAGTCGTCAGCAGTGTTTATCTGTCATAACTCGATCTGGTTATCAGAAATAACGCAGCTCGTACGCCTGCTCGACTGTTGCTCCCAAACGCCAAACACGGCAGAGAAATAAAGCACGATCCGCCAGGAAAAAAAGGTATTGAATCTTACAAGCCATGCTCATTGAAAAACTGCGTCTATTTATAACATTCTACTCAGGTTGGCTAGCATTCTGTCTAAGGTGCTTCATGAAGAAAATACTGGAAGAGTCCAGCTGCTTCTCGCAAACATGGAGCAATCAGGTTCTAAGGAAGCATGGTGATCGCTGCTGCTGTCGATAGCATGCTGGCAGCACGCAAGGGAACGAGCACACGTACTTTCCAGTAGTGAGATTGACTGACTTTTTTTTGGTAATGTAGGCATGCTCAACACAATCCGTCCACACTGTTGCTGCACTTTGCAGTCACTCATCGGATTCGCTGGGCTGAGGAATAGAAGATGGCTATCAGAAGTCCAGGCTAACAGTCTTCAAGCCCCCCCCCCCAATCAATCCCTCTGACACGCGCCACCTCTTCCTGCGCCTTCGGGCACAGTAGCGGCCTGCCTGGACGCATGAGAGTGCCTGATATCTAAAACACTACCTGTAGCTCAGGTAACTTTTGAGGGTGTTGGTCACAGAAGACCATCGACGATCACGATAGGCGAACTATGGGGATCAATCACTGTACCCAGCCTAATCACCGTTGTGCCGAAAGGATCACACACACGCTCCTGGTACGGAGATCAACGGGAGATGGCAGAACCAATACTGAGATCATGTCAGTTCAAATCATTTCTCATGATAATTATTAGGTCATAACACGCAGAAATTTTGTGACTTGCGATGCTACCAACTGGTGGAATAACTCCATTCTCCTCTGAAACCACCTTCAGACCGCAATGGATCCTCTATAACATATTCCAATTCCACACGGTTCGAACCCACGTATGGCACGGGCTAGGCTGTCATTTCGCACAAATCCTTAACAATCGGTGCGACTTGGACAGGTGGTGTGAGAGCGGGCTAGGTCGATCCTGCTCAGGTTCGCCATCTAGGTTCCTTACTGACAAAATAGACTTTAAAGTTATCACGATGCGTGAGACATTGTGGCTTGACAGTATTCCAACCGATGGTACAAACTCTGTTCAACTTAGGAAAGGGTATCAGTCTAACATGACTCCTTTCAATGTGACCATAGCACTCTCGAGCACGCGAGATCCAACGTACTTTTAATGAAGAGTCAGGTACGTGCGTGGCATGCGTAGATGGGCTGTTTTTCTTGCTCAGTTACTGAGCCCATAAGAACCTTCAGTTGTGAATTTATACTGCAAACAGAACGGAGTGTGGAAGGAGGGCCATGCTATGGATAGATGAGTTAAGTCGACCCAATGGGTCCGTCGTTGACCTCCACGTCCGTGGTGGTCCGAGTATCATATAGTATAAGTAAAATGACTGGAGCACCTGCTTCTATCACCGCATAATCCGGTGGCCAGTCAGAAGTGAATCCATCGCGCCTGCTGCCGGTCACTGTGCAAACCCACTCCGAGAGTTCAGCCGGTTCGCACAACGGTGGCTCGTCCAGGAAGGGAAGACTGGATAAGGTGAAATCCTCATCGTCATAGTCCACCGGCTTCAGGGCCACGGCCAGCGCTTCCGGTACGGCCAGCATCTTCTTGTGCTCAGCCAACCGCAGTAGATGGTCCAGTGAGCTGGCGACCCCGGTAAGCGGACCGGCCGGCTGGTAGAGCGAGGCACCAAACACCTGCAGATCGATGCTGGCGGCTGCCGCCTTGGCAACACGGTTCAACATGCGACCCGTCCGGTAGGCGATGGCTGCGTTTGCAGTGGGCGGAAATTCAGCCGAGTCGGTGCCGATCGGCGGTGGTGACATGTCGATGGGATTTAGGCCCTCAGCGAAAGGTGAGGCGAAGGAAGTGGGCATCGAGTTCAGATTGAATCGGCAGGAATGCAGGTCCGTGGAATAGAGATGGAGATTGCCCGTTTCAGTTGCAAAGAGCAAACACTGTCCACTATACAGAGAGAGAGAGAGAGATGTCATTTTGAACCTTAAAGACTACGAGGCTGTTATCCTACATGCATAATAAGGGAAGTGGAGGGGTTAACAGTAACTTTCAGAGGCTGTTTTTTTAATTGCACAAACAATAAATATTGCCACCGCTACCGCCTCTCCTCTAGGACGCCTTAGTAATTACGGCCGGACATGACGCTCTGGTGGACGAAGCCCACTGCACAGTTCCTAGAGCTTGTAGGCTCCGCTACCTCGATTGCCATCGAGTTTGAAAAGAATCCAGCACAAAAATAACTGCAACTTCAGCTTCACCTGCACAGCGATTTTTTTGAAAAACACTTGGTAATCATTGCTTTCAGCGGAAAACCACAAGGGTTTTCAAAAATTAGTAGCTTTCCAATTAGATGGTCTTCTATGCGAGGGTGGGAAACGGAACGCGTACGCAGAGAATAAAACGACGCGGTTATTACGCCGACCTTCGGGGAAGGTGGCAAATGACTGTGTCAGAAGTTCGAGAATAAGGCAAAGGCAAAATAATACGCAGAATTTAATGCGGTTTCGCAACCTCTCATTCAATTGCGTACAGTCATGCCCTATTAATAAGACAACGCAAACTGCCCAATTAAACGTCGACCTAGAGAGATAAAACGTTATAGCAGTGAAATGTTCCACTGATATGCGGGTGCGCATGGTGAGGGGGAAGGGAAGAATTAAATAAGCAAGCCAGCTTAGATAAAGCGTGATTGAAACTGCAACTTGCGGGACAGCAGGTAGTCGTGCGGGGGGTGAGAGGACGACAGGGGGGGATAGAGTTACGTCCGTTATCCATCCTTACCACGACAATGCAGGGTTGAGCACATGATCCAACTGCTTACAGAGTTCTGATTTTCTTCTCTGTATTGCAGCAACCTCTGCAAGGCGCAGGAGACGCCCAGTCGTCACCCGAAGTACTAGCTTAAATGCAGTCCGTGGGTCCACTGTGTGGTTAGAGCCCACCAGGAAAGGTGATGATGGCACTTTTTAACTTTTAGACAGACAGGAACCGAAGAATGCATTCGTGGTGCGGTGAGCCCGCAAGCATTACAATTGAGCAGATCAATTGTAAAGAATTTCAGTTACAGCTTTTTAAGTGGGAAGTGCCCCCGAGAATTTAAATCCAGTACAGTGAAAACTACGGCAAAATGCCTTCCTACTAACCTCCAGCGAATGAACGGTCTCAAGCAACGAAAATTGAAATTTTGAAACGCGTTTACGATTAGGAAAGAGTACTTAAGTAGGGGTTGTAATATGGACTATCATACAGCCTAATGCGAAGATATTTTGGACATACCAAGAAAACCGGCTTTTAAATGTATGTCTTTGCGGCTGCCTGCAGAAACCGCACTTTGTAAAAATGAGTACTTAAGTATTAGGCATTTTCCTATTGATTTTTGAGACCCTTACCGATTTAAGTATATTTTATAGAAAACGTAAGCAAAGGTATTCTTTCCTGTACTCGGTTGGCAAAAAATCACGTCTTATTTATACTTTATATTCAAAGGAAGGGTATATTTAGGTTTCAAAAATTATCGATTCCCGAATCTTTTTGATCCTGACTTGCGGTAGAGTTTTCGTTTTGGGGTTTCTAGCCTACGAGCTGTATGCGTTCCGGGTAAGGAAAATTGTGTATTCCTCTATACCATTAAGAAGATATTGTGTAATTTGCAAAAATTATGTAAATTATGTAAGACACTTCATGAGGGACATTATCAAACAGATGGATACGATGTTTTCTAAACGAACATTGAACGGTCTGAAAAAATTTCACAATTAGAAAAATTTTAAAACCGAAAGATAGCCTGTCTTCTAGAAAAAAAAAGAATTTAAAGAAGATGTGATTAGATGTCAAATGAGAAAACGAAAGGATATTTTTGTGCATGTTTCATAAAAAAACATAGTTGAGTTAACGAGAGCAGCAAAAATTAATAGAAAAATGCATACTACTTAAGTAAGCAGTTTTAAGGAGTGTGGTCATTGCAGGTGGCCGAAAAGAAGTGTATCCAAAAGCTGGAATCCTGACGTATTCGAGATACTATTGAATTAGACCGCACAATCATCTATTTTACAACACAACTTAAGTTATCTTTCCTAATCGAAAACGCACTCCAGAAATTCGGTTAACATTACATGAGATTCGCCGCTCACTGTATGTGGTAACCGTAAACCATGAGCCTTCTGAATCCTTGTAGAAGAAGTTCTCTAGCTCTGGTTATAGCACGACTTGAGGTACATTACCTGGCAGATATAATCATAAATTATTACCTAAATGACTAAAACTGATGTTGCTTTATCGGAGGGTGGGTTTGAAACAGGGCAGAGACTTTAATGACAACATAGTGACACCCAGCCGAATGCACACCCAGTGTGGCCTAAAAGGGGTTCACCTCCAGTACTACCAGATGGACAGGCAGAGGACTTACTTCCGGGACTGGCAGATGGAGTCTAGACGGTCGTACCCTAGAAGTAGGTTGCCCACGGTTTCCGTGGAGAGGTTGCGTTCTCCCCACTCCAGAGTCTGGAAAGAGCCGGTCTGAGAGGCCACGATGAAGGAATTGGGGCATGCAGGGGAGTAGGAGAGAAGACTGGGGTCTACCAGGGAGGACATGCCTGCCTGTGTTCGCGCCATACGCAGATCATATACCTGAATGCAAGAAGAGTATTGCAGGAGTTATAGAAGCCAAAAACACTCGGACTACAACAGAAGGGACTCAGTGAAAGCGGCTTAAGGCTGAAATGCATGCCCACTAACGTTATCAAACTCAATGGCTGTAGGTTTGTGCAACGAGCAGTTGCTTAGCTAGTTGGCGATCAGGGCGACCAGAATGGCTGTCCCTTGAGAAGAGGCTGTTATAGGCAGTCGGTCAGTAGGACTTGCAGATCCGCCGGATCGATGAGGGGAAATAATTACTGGAACTTGACACTCTTGTTGCACACTTCCACATTATAGAACAATTGAGGAGTATCGTCTGGCGTGTTATGATATGGTGTGAATCCGCTCCATTTTATCATGGATCGGCTTGCACTTCACAATGAGACGATACCAATGCAAGTATTCCGTCTTCTTCGCCGGTTAGAGCCCTACGATGAGGTACAACCCGCAACATTCCTGAGGCCTGCTCACAGGCATATCAGTCAAAGGTAGAAGTATTAATATACAAAAATTTGGTGCTAGTATGTGAGTTTTTGACCATCTCATGAAATGTTAAAAAAATCTAAAATGCGTTTCCGAGTGGAATAGATTAAGTTAGCAAGGTTCTAACAGTAAATATCTTTGAGTCTAATCTCGAGATATTTCAGTCACGTGAGGAGGCCGGCTTTTGAACGAACTTCTGACCGGCTGCCTACAAATACTCCAGTGGCAGGAATTTGCGGTGCCTTTATAAATTCAAATGAATTTTATGAAAAAATTGCATGAAACATGCTTTCCTATGTTTATTTGGTAGAACATTACGTCTTCAAAACTTGTAATTGAAGAAAGGGCAATTTCGGTGTCTAATTCTGAGTTTTTTTAAAACATGAAATGTCCCTGCATCTGCCCATTTACTAGTGCTGCGTGCTAAGTTGACAAATGGGTTCATATCCACTGACAACTTTAGGACGCCTTTATGAAAGTTCAACCGTCGATTTCGAGGTCTACAGTGCGCTGCGCAGCAGTGACTTGCGCTGGAGTTAGTCTTAAGTGGTAGTGGACTTACGCTGCAGCCACTGCACTCCCTCCCTCATCCAAACCGAGCCTGGTGTTGTGACCAAGTTAAGGAGACCGAAAGCGGGATCGAACGCAGTTGACTGGCATGGCCGGAGCTGCCCTTAAGTGTGCCGCGACACCTAGTTGGAATCCCACGGAGTAGGAGTGCCATGACAGTTCGACCGTCGATTTCGACGAGGTCAACCGTATGCTCCATACCAGGTGGTGCAGGGACGGTGACTTGCGCGTGAATTAGTTTTAAGTGATAGTAGCCTTGCACTGCATCTAACGCACTCTCCTCCTCCCCACCTGAGCCCGGTGTCATGACAGAGTCAAGAAGACCGGAAATGGGAGAGGATGCAGGTGGCTGGCGCGGCCGGAGCCGCCCCTAGGTGTACCACCACACCAGACTCGGATCCCACGGAATGGGAGTGCCATAAAGGCCACATTAAGAAGGAGCCATTGCAGCTTGACTCTCAGTCCGCCACGCCACACAAAACACATATAGTGCCATAGACTCCACATCATAGCCATTGTAGCCTGACTATCAGTCCGCCAGTCAGCCACACCGCCCCCTACAAACACACACTGGGCTGATCGCGCGGTCTGAGTTATCTCGTCAGTTGGCAACCTTCCAAGCCACGGGGCTTTTAGCGCACCGTGATAGCTGCAAGCGCGTCAGATTGTTCATAGTGAGGAAAGTGCGCTGAGTCGTCGACCACACTCTCTGTTCCCATTCCCGGGCCCGAGCCACCATCTGAGCCGGTCAGTAAACTGGTGCCGGGAATGGGCGCAACTGTTGATAACCTCGTCTGGACGTACTACTACACGAACTGCCCCCCAAACACAAGTACCAGGATTGCACATATAAAGGGGGTTGGTCGACTCATATCTCACATGTGTGAGTGTCACGTTAAGAAGAAACCATAGTAACGTATAGTAGTAGTGTATCATTTTATTTACACGAAAAATATACGACTTGGAGATTTGAAACCCTGAACGTAATGGTAATAGTAGGTCGAAGTTTTTTTAAAACTAAAAGACAGCCCTTCTTCAAGTACAAATTTTTTAAGACAATTTCCTAATATCTTAGGTATGAAGGTGACGAACTGGGAACAATGTCTTGTCAACAATCACCCTCAAAAACACCGAAGAAGAGGAAAATGAAAAGCCAAATTACCACCGGGAGGGGATATCAAAAAATCAACAGAGTTGAGAGCCTGTTATGGAAAGAGTGGTAGGGGGGACTTACGTTCGCAAGACGGTCAATTCTGAGGGAAGAGTCGGCCATCCTGGACCAGCCACAGGTGACCAGGGTGTAACCATTGTTCATAACTGACATATCCGATATCTCACCAGTGTGCGCATCTATTTGGCGGACTACGCCAAGGGCTGAGCGCGGATCGATAATTTTTACCTGACCGGAAGGGGGGGGCGGATAGGAGACAGTTAAAAGCAGATAGGGAAAACACGGCAAAGGACATACTAAACTACACGAGGTGGAGGGGTAAAGAGCAGTGGGCAGACGCCGCAGCCAGACGATGGCTGAAATCAGAAGATAAAAATGCAAAAATGGGGGGGATAGGGCAAAAAAACAGGACTGAAGAGAAAAAGATTGAAAGCGGATGTAAAGCAGAGGAGGATAGAGTAGGCAGGCAGGATAAGAAACCGGGACAAAAGACGAAGACGGGAAACGCCGAGGTCTGATGACAATAAAATTCCAAGAGTTGCCGATCTCGCGGTCAACAATGGAAAGTATCAACAGCAAGGTGTTCGTATACATTGTTAAGGTCGCTCTTGGTTACAACGGCATTCACTGGCGTCGCCCCAAGGAGATACGATCTTGATTTAGCCTATGAGTATAAATCTACTTTTAGATCACAGTCAGACTTTCCGCCAATAGACCGTGAAGCATTTTCATTCCTGCTAACAGTTTGGACGCCAGCCCCATAACAAATCTGTTCACATTCGTCAAAATAAACTAAGATAGGCTCAGAAAACAATGTTTAGTGCAGGAAAGGCTGGATTGTGTGACTACTAATTTCATAGGCCCGTCCGCCATAGACAATTTGGTGGGTTTTATGACAGTTCGACTCAAAGCACCTTCACACGCAAAAGGACATGCAACAAGAACTAGTACGTTGTATTTGTTAAGGTTGCTCATCATTTTCTCATCGTAAAGACGAAGACTAAGAAAAGGGAGGAGTGGAGAGGAAGGAGGGGGGGGGAGGGGGAAAGCAGGAGGAGGAGGGGGGATGGCGACAAGAGCAGTGAGTATAGTACCTGTCCACAGGTGTTGGCGGCACAGAGTCCGAGAGAAAAGGGTTCGAGGATGACGCAGCCGGCATCGCCGACATTTATGCTACGAGCCACCTGACCCCACTGGCCGCGCCCGTCCAGTTCAAGCAGCTCGCTCTGAAGACCACCGCAAAAGAAGCGATCAAAGTCGCCGTAGTCGTTTTCTGCCAGCCCACCCAGGCCTGTGCTGGTGGAGGAGCAGGCAACCATGCACTCCATGGCTTGCATCGATGGATCTCTAAACAGCAAGAAGAGGGGGCGATGGGATACGCAGCGAATTATGCCAAGTAGGAAAAAAGATAAACGTGAAAAGTTGCGCACTTTTTTAAAGTAATGCACACATAGCAGATAACCTAACTCATGAAAGTTCTTGATCAAACTTGAGGTGGGTAGATTGGGAGATATTTCGTGCTGTTGTTTTTGCCTGTCGAATGGATTTGAGGTTTGGAAAGACTTTTGAGGAGAGAGAATGCATTTCGAATCTGCTTTACCAAAGAGAAACAGACCAGATTTGGGCTAAATTGGACTTTTCCGGATATGCGAGTAAGTTCCTGTGCTATTTAATGTCCTAGATTAAAATATGTGCTCTGTACGCGTTGCACACTAAAACAGCGTTCCTATAAACATGAACAGTTTAAAATCAATTCCTTCAAGGAACGGAAAACTGATCTTCCGTTAGTGAAAATCATGTATAAGAAATCGCATTATCTTCCTGAAAAAAGGCGCACACAGCTTTAAAAATTATGTTTTATCACCAGATGCAGTAGTAGTCTGAAGTTATTTTTTTGAAGGCGTAAGCAGATACAGATTGAGTGCATGGGCCAGGTTGTCACTACTCTGCGTGACGCTGCACGATTGCTATGTAAAAGCCCCACCTGACGGACGTAGCGCATAAGGAAATGGGCAGTCGAAGGGCTGCCACGGGAGTCGTTAACAAATATTTTTAATAACAGCCAGGTCACACTGGAGAATTATTAACAATAGAGCAGTGTCTAGAATCAAGAAAGGTAGATCAAAAAGGCATCAATCAACCAAGACGACGATTTTATTCGTCGTACATTAAAACGTGCCATTATATGCTCCTTACCGGAAACATTTTTTCAAAGTTCTCTAGGTGCACTATCAGAAAAAGGGATGAAGGAAAAGGGGCCTACGTAGCCATTTTAAAGTAGGAACTTGATAAGAAAACGCTTTTTATTTGCTCAGGAGTATATTGATCAGAGACATGCATTCTAGAAAAGCCTTTTCTGTTGCCACGAACTCTTATTTTTAGACAAGCTATTCAAAGTCTACTCAAGTAGTCATATGTTGAAAGAACTTCCCTTAAGAACACACTGTGTCGACAGTCAGTTCCAAGAACTGTTGAAGTCCGATGGTTGAGACGGTCATCAAATTCGGAGAGCGGCCAACCTGGCGGTAGACAACGCAGACCCTAAATAGCAAGGTGTTCATCGACATAGTAAGGATGCCTTTATTTGCAGTGGCATTCACCTATGTCAAATGAACACTTTAATCTTTCAGGGCAATGCTCCAGCTCAGCACGCTCAGACGAGGTGTGATGATTTATGTAACCCCAGTCAGACTCTCCACCTGCGCACCGCGAAACATTTTCATTCCTACTAACAGCTCGGGCCTCAATCCTATGAAAAATCTCCTCACCTTAATCAAAAGAAATTGGGACATGCACAGAAAACACTGTCCAATGCAGGAAAAGCTGTACTGTGAGCTTAATGATTTCATTAGTACTAGTAATTAGTATTTTTAATTGTTTTTTTTTCCATTATTTTCTCGCCGTATTATACTTTCCTTCTCTGCTGCCAGTTATACTAATCGCTAAATAATTGATTCACCAGAGATTCCTTTTTTGATTTGATGGGTTTTGATCAAGTAAATTATTTCTTTGCTAATAAATAATAACCTATGAACCAAACTCTACCTGCTTTTGAAGAGCAGCCGTTTCTCTAAGCCAGTATAACTTTCGTGGATGCGGGATGGGCAGCCTCGATGTTACAAGGTTTTCTGTGCATTGTTCTGTTAAGTCAGGGACTTTATTTGCAGAAGGAAGTCGTCGAAAAAAGTCAAGGGCGACTAAAGGGTAGCCATTTCTGGCTTAGTAACTGTCGTGGTCAGGCAGTGGTATTCAGCGCCAGGGTTTGCAAGAGCAGAAAGTCGAAGGCGCATTCTATGGTCATCAAATGTCCCACGCTAAGCCATTGGGCCACGAACACTTGGTCCTGTCAGGTGTGATCGAGAGTAGAAAACTATGATGGAAGGGCACTCACCAATCAGGTTGTGCGACGTGTTCTTCTAAAGTGTACCTGGGGTCTCAATCTAGAGCACTCGCAAGCAGTCACACCGACTGGTCGTAGCAGCGTACCGAACAAGAGAGGGCCATTGCCAGTCGGCCTTATTCAGACACATGTTTTTGTGGGACAAGGGTATCTTCAGTCATACAGCGTTAGTAAGTCCAGCCCGCAACAGAACAAGCCTGTCCCGTAACTCGCTTGGCAAACGTACTTCAAACACAGTATGCCCAATCGCAGCCGAAAAACAAAGGGGTTTGGCTCAATGGTATGGTGCTGAGCTTGATAACACTTGAGGACCGACAAATGCGGGTTCGAGGCTCTGATCCCGCACAGCTGGCTGACGAAGGCCAATTAGTCAGCAATGGCTTTGCAATCTGACCCTCATTGTTTATAAAGGTATACAAAAAGCTTGAAATCCATTGTAAAATTTTAGGTTTCCCTATGTGACTTCTTTCTCATAGCGTAGACAAAGACACAATTTTCCTGAAACGTAAGGGTGTACAGAAGGTAGGTTGGAAACCCTGAAAGAAAGCAAAACGATAGGTGGGGTCCACAATTATTTGACAGCGGGAAATGCCTGTTAAAATCGAAAGACACAATTTCTTTAAGTATAATATTTGAAGAAAACATTGCTACAAAATTAGTAGAATAAAGAATATTTTCGTACATGTTTTTCACAAAATATATTTGAATTTATAAGGGCATCGAAAATCAGTGATAAAAATGAAAAATACTTTACTAGTGATTTTTTTACAGAGTGGGGTTTTGGCAGTTGTGATTGAGAAGGGAAATAACAACTGAAGTGCGCTCATCAACCAGGTTACGGGACGTGCTCTTCTAGGTGTGCCATGGGGTTCAAATTAGAACCGGCGCAGGCAGGAGACTATCGACCGAAACTGAGATGGCCATTTCAGGTTTATTAGCCGTCGTGGTCAGCCACAGTCTTGCCTCAATAACATGCTTCCTTCGGTCTCCACAATGTAACCTCCCAGTGCATATGCGTAGAATAACTTACAATTGTCCTGATTATCGTAGGTCCGAAGCCCTAAAACTCCTTTAATTGGTCTGCTTTTGGTTTGCTCTACAGTTCCCAAGACCTACGTCCTTGTGGATGGAAATTATCAGAAGCGGTCTTTCAGTTTGTTTTCTTTCCGACTGCCTGTTAAATTATCATAGGCAGCTATGATACTAGTCGTTGTGCGGCTGCTGGCGGGGCTCATGAGTGAGCCCCCAAGGAAGAATGGGACGAGTGAGTTCCGTTAGCGATCGGTGAGCGTTCGTCAACGAATGTCGATAATCCCTAGCTAAACCGGCAAGACGATCTGATCAATAGATCGCGGGGTCGAGGCTCGGGTGGGGCACCATCTGGGGTTGGGTATGACTGGCTGATGACGGCTAATGGGCCAGAAATGGTCATTTCAGTCTCCCTTGTCTTAGTCGGCATTGATAATCTGCCTCTACCAATAGTCGCTATATGGCTGCTGGCGGAGCTCGAGAGTGAGACCCAAGGCAGAACGGGACAAGTGAGTTCCGTTGGCGTTCGATGAGCGTTCATCGATAAAAACCTTACCTTGCCTCTACACTTTCGATGGTTTTTCGGTGGAAGCACAATAAGCGGGTCCCAGAAAAAATGAATAAACCCGAGAGCGTGTCTGACGGGAACCATGGTAATAGGGGTTTTATGGGTTTTATGGGAAGGGCAGAATAACAACAAAAACAACAGTCAAAACAGTGAAGGTAACTTGAAAGTGAAAATTCATAAATAAACATGAAGTTCAAATGAGGTGAAAATAACCCGCCCAACATTAAAATAAAAAAAGTCGCATCCAATGAAAACGCATGTGTATAATTAACGGTCCCCATTGGTTGAAATTGAAAGCAAACTGGTCAGATGAAATCGGAGCCAATAAGAAGGCAGCAAATGCGCGCTTTGAAGGCATTTACATTGAAGCTGCCGAATGAGATCGCTAATTAAGACAGCAAGGCAAATGCATAAAAGGGAAGCGGAACAAGGGTAAGATTAGTAAAATGAATTAAATCACGTATGTTACATGTGCTGTAAAAAGTATAATAAGTAGAACTTTTTGTCTAGGTAATCGACGGTAGTTTATGTGTTAGTGGAATAAAGAAAACGAAAAATGAAGTATAATTAAAGAATGCGAAGTATTAACCGACGGACAAATTCACGGATTTGTATATGCAATTTTTGTTGTTCAAAAAGGGGAAGTATAGTAAAGGAAAAAGTTTACGTTATTTAAGGGTATAGATATTTGAAAGCGACACAAAAGTAGTAGTAGATTATGTGTCACATGGCTGGAAAAATAGGAGAGTAATAGAACGAAATAAACAAAGAACAAAGAAAATGTGGAACCGAAAATACAGAATAATTAGTTTGAAGGCAAGGTGAATGTAAATTTTGTATCCCCATTGTAGAATGTCACCGCAAGGAACCTCCATCGTCCACTGGGCATTTCCATGTTATCCTTCCTGTGCCTTCTGGCTGTCTCTTTCCTTGGCCTCTTCCATTTCTTTCCTTTCTTATTCCATTATTTTCCGTGTCTTCTAAGTGTCTCTTTGTGTCCTTCGTCCAGTCCATACCACTATTCCATCTGTGTTATTTCATCCTTTCCGTCCACCACATGGTCACCATAAATATTCATTTCGTGTCGGGTCTGTGGTTCGGTCCACTTCCTTTCGTGGCTATTCTTCTACTATTCTTCCATTTTTCTGCTTCTGTCCTTCCTGTGTGTGTCTTTCGTTTCTTCCGTCTGTGCGTCTGTGTGGGGTTGTGTCTTTGTGCTGTCTGTGGTTTCCTTCCTGTGTGGGTCACTGTTCCTGTGTTCTGTGTGTGGTTGGTCTGTGTTCATTGTGTATTCCACTTCTCTGTGTCTATTTTGTCTGTGTATTTCAGTATTTCGTTGTCCTGTGTCCTTCAGTGGGCTCATGGTGGCTCTGGGTCTCTTCGTGTTCGGTGTCCACTAATGCGTCTTTCTTTTTCCGTGTGCTGTGTGCCTGCGTCCTGTGTGCGGTCATGTGCTTGTGTGCGTCTGCTGTGTTTCTGCGTCCATGCTGTGTCTGTGCGTTTCCTGTGTGTGGTCTGTGTGGTGTGCCTGTGCTGTGTGTGGGTTCTGTGTCTTTGGTCCTGTGCCTGTGCGTCTACTCCGTTCTGTGTGTCTCACTGCTGTGTTTGTGTGTGTGTGTGTGTGGTCGTTTGTCTGTGTGGGTTGTGTGGTTATTTTCTTTCTGTGGGTTGTGTGTGGAGTCTGTGCGTCTGTGTGTCGTCTGTGTGGTTGTGTGGATTCTGGGTTTCCTGTGGTCGTCTCTGGATCCATTCCTGGCTTCTGCGTCTTCTTCACTGGATCCTAATCATTTTTGTTGATTCTTCACTGCTGGATCTTCTTCTTCACTGGATTCTTCAATGGAGGAACCTCTTTCAACCAACCGCTTACTAGCAGAATAAAAGGGCATCGAATTCCAAAGCGTATAACTAGACAGAACATTTGACAGCAGTCCCATGATAATTTTGGTGATTTTTATCTGTAAACTACAAACTACTGTAGGCTTTTAAGCAGCAAAAACAATAGCATTTTTGTTTCTGGGACCCGCTTAATGTGCTTCCACCGGTTTTTTTACGCCAAAAGGTATTTGATTCGCAAACCTGCTCTCACACGCCGTCCCCCCTCCCCTACCCTCACACAAACACACACATGCAAAGTAGATCCAGATTTAGGCGAGAAACCCTCTTAATAATATATTTTATTCTCACCAAAACTTGGCGGGACAAAGTACTACGTTGTGCAGACGGTAGCAACATATTCTTCTCTCCTTTGTACTCAGATGAAACACGACAGACTAATGCTCAAACTGGTGTAGGGCTACCTTAGTGAGAAGGCAAGGGAAAAGGCACTTTGAGAGAAAGAGAGAGAGAGCCCTTAATGTCCCTCCCACCTCGCGCGCACTGAATAACAGTGCTGCTTAGAAGATAACTCACGTTGAAAATGCCAGCTGTTTTCCAAACTTTGAGTAGACGTAAAGTGCATCACGTCCGAGGATGTAGACCACATGCTCGTCCAAACGCGGAGATGGTATGATCTGACGCAATTCGCAAGGCTCTGCTGGGATGACCTCGGACGGCCCAGGATTGGTGGCAGGACTCACCGGCGTCGTCATGTACGGTTCCAGGGTGTTTCCATAAAAGGCAGTTAGCTGGCCCTAACAGAGAAAAGTGAACAAGGGCGTGTAAGGGGAAGATTGGAAGTGAAAAGAAACTGTACTACTTCACTGGCCGAGTCTCGCAGTGATCAATGGCATTGCTGGGTTCAAACAGATTGTTAGCCTTGGTAGGTCTAGGTTCTGCCTTGAAGGAGGGCGTCGGAGATGGCTTATTGTGCTTTTATGCTTTTCTATAAGAACATTATAGCGAATTTAGGCAGCCTCCCTCCGCAACATAAAGCGGTGTATTGGCAGATGTCAGTGTCAGCACCAGAATACGACTTGCTTGAAAGGTTTCTGATATGGAACAAGAATAAAAACTAGATTCTGGATGGATCGCATAGAAAATCTTACTCGAGAAGTCCGTCTACTGTATTGGATTCGATGAAGGTCATATGCTGCAGTAGACTGGGCGGGCAAATTGATCTAAATGTGATTTAAGTCCCAGTTCTTGGTCGGGACAGTGGAGTTCAGGGGAATAGGGTGTTGGCTGCACACAAACCCTTCCCTTCCTGTCAGATATTCGAATCTGACCGACCGCCCAATTTTTCACACCTTGATCAGTTCAAATTATTATTTTTTTGGCATATGTTCAAACGGCAGTGGTCCTGTTTCTCCCTTAAGCTTACCCTGATATGTCAATTCTCGAAGTTTGCTACCACGGTCTTGTGAATGACAATCTCTGAAAAAAATTGTTTGCATTTGGGATGAAAGCTCACTGATCGCTCACAGAACTCACTGGTTCCGCTCTGCCTTGAGGCTCACTCTCTAGCCCCGCCAGCAGCCGTACAGCGGCTAGTAGAAAAATAGGCGGAAGAATATTGCCGGCAAAGACAAGGGAGACTGGAATGGCCATTTCTGGCTCATTAGCCGTCGTCAGTCGTTCATATCCAACCACAGGTGGTGCACCACCCGAGGATCGAACCCACGACCCGTTGATCAGAAGTCCAACGCTCTAACTATTGAGCCACGGACTCGTTGTCTTGTCAGTTTAGATCGGGAATATTGACTTACATTCGTTGATGAACGCTTACCGATCGCTAACGAAACTCACTCGTTCCATTTTACCTCGAGACTCACTCTCAAGTTCCGCCAGCAGCCGCAAGATAATTGATTAACAAGAGGCATTTTGCACTCGTGAACCTTTACGTGACATATTATTAGCCCTGCAATAAATAGTCTTATTTTCACCGATGAGCACTATCGAGTTACTAGAAGTTACGAAACTAAGGATCGTAGCAGTCTGGTTCGGTAGGACAGAAACGCACATGCGCTACAAACCACCGAAACATAAAAAGTCTTGGTAGGGTTCGCTTATATGCTCAGCACCTCGTCCCGGTAACAGTAACGGCCGGTAATAGAGGTGGTTTTACGATAAATTCCTAGGAAATGAGGCTAAGAGGTAAGCTAAGACTAAGTTTAGGTTTATGGATAAGGTAAGAACACGGGAAGATTTACCCTTCCCGAAATTTAACGCAAGGCTGCCTGCATCAAGTGGAGAGTGGGAGGGGGGGGGCGTTTCTGTTTCCGTGTCTTGTCGGGGGAGGGGGGCATATAAGCAAACTCGACTAAATGGTTCAACTTTTGGCCGGATCTGCTTGCGTTCAGCCCAAATCCCAACCAAAATGTTCCGTATTTTCTTTGAAAGCTTGAATAGATGGCAACAGCGTCTTGTTAAAAAAGAAAACACAGACATGCACGTGAACATCGATCCGCAAAACCAGGCAACAAGATTATTGCCGTCTACCGAGAGGAATGTTTCGATCAAACAGGGCCAAGAAAGGGTACGTTGGTGGGGGGGAGGGAGAGGGCCACTTACCGTTCGAGTGACACACCAGGTGAGCTCCTCACAAGGATCAAATGCGATTCCACCAATCCGACTGATGGGGAAAAGACCGTTCATTGGTTGAGTAGCCATGAGCCAATAGCCACCAGTCCTGTAGAATTGGTTGCAGTCATCATCCAGCATGAAGGGTTGTGATTGTTGGCCACCCACAAGGCCAACTGCATCCATGACTCTGAGTTGAAACCTGAAAGACGCGAAAGCAGAGCTGGAGAGTAACGCACAGAAAGTCAGAGCAGTCACGAGCAAGCAAACCAAGTTCATCAGGTAAAAAGACGGAAGACTGTGCTTTGGACATATTTACTCGATTTAATGAAGGGGTACAAAAAGAGGCGCGCATGGGAGGAGGAGAGGTAATTTTTAAAAATCAATAGTTTTGCCTCCGCCTGAGCAGCTGCCGCCAATTATCGATTCAGTAGCCGTGGACCGGCTGGCCGTCTCCGAAAGACACGGTGGCAAGTGTAGATGCTTGGGGAAAAAAACCCAAAGAAACGTGCATTACAAGTCAAAAAAAGCATCAGGATACCTTCTTAAACATAAACGAGAAGACGGCGTATTTATCCTCAAAATGTTTGAGGGTTAGATAAATTGGATTCGTTGATGAACGAAAATCACTCGTTCCTTTCTAACTTGGGACTCCTTCTCGAGCCCGGCCAGCAGCCATACAGCGACTAGTAGTAGAATAGACAGAGGAATATTGCCGGCAAAGAAAGAAAGAAATTGGATTTAAGCTATCATTACACTATGAAGAGTACTGACGACGGAAGTCGCAGCAACTCTGTTGGTTTTCACGGTAGCAACTTTTTGATGAGGCCGGTAAGACGCGTCTTCATTGCATCAGTGTGGAGTAATATGAGCAGAAAAATAATAAACAGTGACTGAAGGAAAAGAACATTTGATAGCCCGCAATAGGAACGTGATGACGTGTTAACATTCAAGGAATACCTCAACATGGTCGTTTAGGATATGCAGTTCACGCTGTAGCAAGGGAAGAACAACCCGGTCAGCAAACTTAAATGTCCTCATTTGTCGCGAAGATTGGTGGTCTATAAAATAACACGTTCAGGAAAACGGCAAATAGGCCGCAAGTAAGGAGTTTTAACAACGACCGCCTAAGCAAACAGAAACGCAGTCAAGTAGGAGTGCTCCATCGGTGTGTAAAGAGGCATTGCAGTAGAGCGGGGGTAGCTGGATTACAATAATTTCGACGGGTATTAAAAGCGAAGAGTTATCCGCATGACTTCATCAACTGGTACACGCCAAGATTAACGATACTATCCTGCGCCAGAAACAAACTGTGAAGAGTCCTCGCATACGTCAAGAACATCTCAGAACTCGTCAGTCTCCCTCTTATGTCTTCGGAGTCGGAGGTACCAAGAGATGTCCCAAAAAGGGACCACTGTCGCGGTAAGAAACATTAGGGAGCGCTTACTCAAATCCGGTGAAGTCGCAGACTAAGTAATTACGTCGGAAAGACTGGAAGCCTACCCCAGACGCAGGTAACCGAAAATGTATCATCCGTGAGAATGAATAACTCCAATTCTGAGGATCCGGCAAAACCATCAAGTTTGGCGATGTTGAAATCCAGGCGAGAATTGACAACCGCGCGAGTCTTGGTCCGCCAACAAACGTAATGGTCCCCCCTCCCCGATTCAACACGCACTTCTCGGAAAAATGTCACACAGGAACAGTGCAGGTGAACGCTACTTCCAGTGACAGCACAAATGGGCCCGATGATCAAGTAATTATCGCGCCTATCAGCGACACCGGTGATTCAATCGAGGCCATTAATGACTCGAGTGTGGTCGACCAATCCATTATCGCACTGGATTAACCATTTGTGATTAAGCGGGTAGCCAATAATTTAGTCCGCGTGGTCGCATAGCAGTGACATCCATTATGTATCCGTTACCTTTATCTGTTGCCCTCATCGTTATCGCGTTCTGGAACGAATCCAAAATATCGGGCGAATAAAGTTCTCATTTCAGTCTTCAACCCACTTCTGCACAGTGGTATTTAAGTATGCCACAGTAGGGTGGGCGCGGGGACGGTGATTTGAGGGTGAGTTCGCAGAATCTACCACATTCGTTCCTTTCCCCACTTAGCTGAGCCCGGTTGTAAAGAAAGAATCCAGAAGACTAGATGCGGGAGAAGGCGCGGGTCGCTGGTGCGGCGTGAGCCTGCACTTAGGCTTATCAACACACTTCGCTCCCATTTGCGGCATTTTTTATGGGTGTGCGTCCCCGATAACACCTGGCATACCCTGATGTATGTGGTGAGCTAAGAATACCCTACTCGGTTACACCATTGAAAGGACACTATGTGACAACGAGGGTGATAAAGAAGTCCGGAGTTTTCCATGTATTAGAGCAAACAATTTTGCCATATTAGGCAAACTTTGAGGTGGGTTTGGAGATAAGAAATGATATATAAGGCACAAATTGGACGTAAAAGTGAAATGGGCACTCTTAGCTGGCAAGAATAAGGCATTTTACCTGCACAATGAACTGCCGTCGTTGAAGTTTGAAAGCCCAATCATAGGTTAGTGGTCTGGATACCGGTTCTAGGTTGAAGCGGCTCAAAGATGGGAGCCGGATAACCTTAATAAGGCCATTATAATCCCTGTAGAGGGGATTTGGAGTAACAGAAGCGTCACAGCCGTCAAAACCGTCCAGCTGGAAGGCGTAATCGGCGTAAGTCATCCAACGAGTTTGGGGTTCCACTGCCTGCAGGTGTTAAAACATTTTAAAATTTAAAAAATACGACTCGGTAAAAGACCTTAACAGCAAAACAGCCCGAAAAGTTCGGACTAATTAGAATGATCTCGGTAAAACAGATACCTGAACAGCGCGTCGGTAAAAAGGCCTTGCGAGCTGACAACCGAGCTACCGGTAAGATGACGCAACACATCCTTACGTTCTAAATTCAAATCTGCAGTCAGACCGTCCTTATGGAACGTTACCGTATAAAACCGTGCTTTGGGAGGAGATTTATCTCGCATTATAAGGCCCGATTCTCGACAGTCTTTGTCGGAAGACGGTCGAGTGCTCTCTGAGAAGCATACATCTTAAAACGAACTCTTCAAGCGCTAGCGTTGCTTGAAAGACAACGGAGTGAAAAGTACTTAATGCAAACTACCTGATCACTGGAAGCCCGGTCTGGAATTAAAACACGAAATTCAACTCTATCTCTTTAAACGGGAAAACGCTATATACCGTTTCCCACTACCCTTGGAAGCCAACTTTACTCGCTATGGGCGGCGTGGCTGCAGCCCTAGCCAAAGACACAGGGTCTCCTCAGTCGAATCTTTAGAGTGCAAAGTTGTTCCTGTTTCAATGCCTTTTCATAAGCTTAAGATTGGATTCAGGATGCGTCCGTAGGTTCATGATAATAAAATTTTTGTTACGGTGATAGCAACAAGAACCTCCGACGGGTATAGTATTTACTACTCATCAAAAACTATAGCTTCGATATCTTGTGTCAAGCAGCCGGCATCTGATGCTCGGAAGTCAACAAAACTACTAAAACTGGCAAAAGGACATCTTAAAGTTTGAAAGACGGGCCACACCAGCAGATGGACTAAACCAAGACGAGGGCTAGTTCAATTCACGGTAGGCGTTATTGGGGAGGTAAAACTATAACAAGTACCGTAAATGGGGGCGGGGTGTCGGCACGCCTAGTCGGGAATGTCCTACGTGTCGACCACCTGCACCCTCTCCCACCTCCGGTCTTTTTGACATGTTCATGAAACCGGCCCGGATGAGAGAATACGGTAGGTGCTTCGCAAGTCTACTTTCACTGTAAATTAAGTTATGCGCTAGTCACCATCCTTGGACCCACCCCGCTGTAACGCACACGGTAGGCCTGGTTGGACACGAGGGTTGAACTGTCATGTATTGGCCCTGAGCGGCATCTACGTGACTTGAGAGGCTTTTCACCGGGAAGCTAACCTACAACACATACAGACACCTCATTTCAAAAGAGTAAGTATCGACCAGCAAATGCGACATTACCTGAGTAGCAGTAAACCCAGAGTGCGTCATCAGGGTTGAGTATACGATTAAATCTAACCATAGAATTTTAGCTCTAAAGACACATACTGTAGAATCTGGAAATTCTGCTGCAGTTAAATCCAAGGTAGCTTGTAAAAATGCAGTAAGGACCTTTCAAAAGAATTATTGTGCCGAGAAGAAACCAGTTAGTACAAACGAATAATAAAGTAAGGACAAAAATATGGGGGGGAGGAGGAGAATACGAGGTGAAGAGCTCTTTGTATCTCACAGCACTTGCGCACTATCTTTAAGAGTTCCTGACAAAATCAGATGGATAGGAATGTCCATTTAAAGATTATGTTAAATGACATGATGATTTTGCCTTTGTACCTTGATAACTGAAGGCGGTAAAGTGATGTACGCGACATTGAAGGAGTCCCGCAAGATCAGGCGCAAACGCAGCAGAAAGTTGGCCAGGCAGCTTGTCAGGCTTTCTGGTTGCCTGCCCCAGAGAGGCGAAGCCAAAGACTCGATGACTGAAACAACGCGGGATGATAAATTGAAGCAGACACGTACTGATCCTGGTAACTTTTTTTTCGCCAGTTCCGGAAATAGTAGTGATGTGCTCTAGGACTGCATTGAGGTTTTCGCAAAGGCTTAAAATTCCGAATATGTGAACAAAGGTTTTTTGCTTGTACTTACCTCTTTCGAGGATCTAATCGTAGAGCGCATTTGGAAGCGTCGTTGGTGGGGTAGTCGGCGAGGTTTAGCGTTGAAGCCATATCAAACTGATGTGAGAATGATGATTTCAGTGGGGCTGTCTATGGGTAGAGATGGTTGGAAGGAAATATTAGAACCTACCGTCTGTGGCAGTATATCCTTGTAACGCCAGGCAATGTTCAAATAATCATCGCCTGTAGACGGATCTGGATTCCTATTTTGCTCAGGCAAACCGGGCAGGCTCTAGAGCGAATGCTGACAGCAACACTTAAAAGCATTACCTTTAGAAAGCCATCGTAACATCCAATAGCGGAGATTAAACATAGTCTGTGGCCGTTAACTAACCCCTGTGCAGCAAACAGTTTAACGAAGTAACTAGTGTAGGTGCCATGAATGTCCTCGACTAAATAAATTGGTTGGAAGTCCGTGTTTCATACCAAAAAGACAAGTCGTGCCGACAACCTGTCCACCACCTACGTAAAAATATGCTAGCGTATGCACTAACATACCTAGAAAGGCGTCAAAGGAGGGAATTCCTGATGCCGTTACGAATTGTCCTTGAGCGACAAGCTTTTTAAGACCGGCGAGATTCTTAGGCGGATTTGGGTAAGGACTGGTTCCAATATAATCCTCTAGAAGCCTCATCGTCCTGACTGCAATGCAAAAATATGAAAGAAATTGTCGAAGTGACGATAAAACAGTAATAATCTGCAGTTTCCAGCCAGTCCCTCCTTACGATGACAAACGTATAATCAACGTGGCGTACCCAGAACTTAAGGTTAACTAGTAGTGGCGCGGTAGCTTCTAATTTTTGCCAAATCTAAAGATACCATTATTTCATCTGCTGCAATGTTGAGTCCTAGCAATTCGTCCAGAAACTATAGAGTTTTCAATGGATGTTTCACAACCCTTTGTCAATGAATGTAACTTGCGGAAAAGTCACTTAGAAATCTTGTAATTGGGGTCCTCAAGGTCTTCGCTGCTTAACTATTTGCACACCTTGGTGACACCGTGAGTGTTCGCATCAGCTGGACCTGGCGGCCGTCGTCGATGAAGTGTATGAACGTTTTCCCTTGGTTCGAACCGCAATGGACCGAAGATGATCTGGGCATATATTTCCGCCTTTGAAATCCCTCAACGGACTCTGCAATCAGCAAGGGAGCATTTGGCTGATTCATGTAACCTCCGAAATGCCCCCCATTGGACCCCCTCCCGCCACCCAAGGGCGACAGTTTTTTTCTCCTAAATATCACCGGGAGTTTTTTTACTGTCTGCTCTTTTTCAACTATGTTGGCCTCGCCAACATATTGGGATAATATTTTTCGATACCACAACTCGCATGTACAAATAGGGAATTAAAAGGTGACACACCTGCATCTCCCTCAAATATACCGATACTATCAGCCGCAGTGGTTTGAGAACCTTGGGTAGTCCATAGATCTTAGCTACGGTCAGTTAAGTTTGTCTAAAGGATTTGGCAATATCTCCTGATATTTGCTAGTTCCATTATAACCCTGTACTAACACCTCAGATGTTTGGAGTGTGTTAGGCTGGTGATCCGATCGGCCTTCGACGCCCCGGCGCCAATCGACTAGAGATTTTGAAGCGGATTGTGCCTACAGAAACTACTGACAAAAGTCAGCCAGTCACAATACTAACAAAAACTAGTCCAAGGTGAAGTTGACGTTATCAGGGTTACCCACACCAATACTTAGACGTCTCGATGAGAATTTCGTGCGAGGAAAATAGACACTAAATGGAAAACACCTGCTAAATAAGGACCCCTGGAAAGCATCTTAGGCAGAGTATTTAAAAACTAATATTTTGCTAATTTTTACAATTTGAATTTATCTTACACTACTACGCATTATTAAATAAAGCCCCGGTTTCATTAGCCCATTTATATATATTTCAAAGGGTATACACAAAGTAGCCCATGTATTAATTGCTAACATCTACCTAAGGAATAATTTTTTGCCTGAAAACTTTCATATATCACCAGTTATCATAAATAATTTAGTAAATACACACGAAAATCAAATTTAAAAAGGACGACTTGACAGATTTACCAACAATCAACTAGTGTTCGGAGCTTAAACATGCCGCATCGGTAATTTTGTAACTAAACAACTTTTGGAAGTACAACCTGTAGTCGCATGCGATGTAACACCCTAGTTCTCATTTTTTCCTTAAAATGTCAATTCCTCGGTTCTTTCGGATTTTTTTCACCAGGCAATTTACCAAAAAAGGCTCCTGGATCGATTGATAACGTTGCTGGTCGGCCATAGTTGCACACAATCCAAGCAGTCGAGTATCAGATATCGCTTGAGAGAGACAGTTTATCGAATAATATAACGATGGTATATGAAGCAAAAGAAAAAGGGAGTACAGAGTGTGTGTGGTAGATCCTTGGCTGGAATCGATCACGGCAGTGTCTCACGAACAGTGAATTCCGGGTGAATAATGGGATGAACCAAAGGGAGTGTAGTACTGGAAACAACTACGGGGGGGTTGGTAAAAGTCTAAAGCGTTTGGCCCTGTTAAAAACAAAAGAACACTTAATTCAACACTGTCTATTTAACTGAAACACACTTAAGTCAAACGATTCACAAACGATTCACAACGATTCACATACATATGTTACAGTACCACGAAGACTATGTGACTACTTAACCTTAACAATATCAGTGTACCACGTAAACCTGCCTGCATTCACTTGACTGCTACTTCTTTAATTTGCTTCTTATTCTTGCAACTTTTATGTAACAAATAGGGATTTCAAAGGCGTAAGCCTATTTTCCTCAAATACACTGAACTGAACTGAAAAAAAGGGTCAAATAACATCTGCTGTATCACACTCTCCCGCCACGCCGCTTAAGTGGGGACCCTGTCCGCAGGGCCCCGATGTGCATACAGTGTTGTGTCATCGATGGTAATCTAGTTGGAGGGCTATGGAACTTAGCGTTCTGGAATAACCAGTAAGTTGTCATCCAACGCGAGAGATAAACGTGCTCGGAATGGTTTCAGTTTGTCGAGATGGTGATCATTAGGAGGTGAGGGTGGTTTTTGCATAGAATCTTCCTGAATGAGGTACGTGGGCGGTAGGAATACGCTGAGGATGCGAAAGGGCCCTTCTTATCGATGGTAAAACTTCGCGGATGTACCGAGCGTTGGTATCGGTTGGTGGCATAGAACCAGATCGCCTGGTTCGTAGAAGGTTTCCGTGAGTCTCTGTGTCGAAGTTTTCCTTTTGTCTGAAGTATTTCAAACCTTAGTTTTCACTGGCTAGATTATGAGTGATTCGCAACAGCTCTTGCATATTAAGCAGAGGATAAGGTCTCGGACATGGGGAGAGGTAAGCGTGTATCGTTTGGCAATTGAAAATTCCCCACCATGACCATGTAAATTGTGAGTATTCGGTGGAGGAATGGACAGTTGCTCAATAAGCAATTAGACGTAGGGTAGTCTAGTTTGCCAATTTTAGGGTCGTTGATGTTCAGCAAAAGCTCAAGCAGATTTATGAGAGTCTGGTTTGTGCGCTCCACTTGGCCGTTACCCTTTGGGTGTGTTAGAGTAGTTGGGATCTTATGGATGTGCAGTAGGTCGCATACTTCCTGCAGTAGTTTACTTTCGAGACTAGCCCCACAATTGGATTGGAGGAATAGGGGAGCCCCAAAACGGGAGATTCAATGGTTGAAGAGGGTGGTTGTGACCTTTAGAGCGTCCTCTCCGCGAAGAGGTACGACTTCTGTCCACGATGACTGAGATAACTGATGTTCTGAGTTGGAAGAGGTCAATGGTCCAACTATGTCGGTACCAACTCTTTGGAATGGGAAGCCCGAAGCATAGACTAGAGAGTGTGCAAAAACATTGGTGGGGTAGTTTAAGCGACACGCAAGTAGTAAATGGGTTGCAGAATGTGATAACATGTTCACGTAGCTGGGGCCACCAAAATCACTGTCGGGCCGCTTTTTCGGTATTTGCCTGGACAAATTGACCGAGTTCGTGATGGAGATCTGTTAAGACCGGAATTACCAGGCTCCCCAGCACAACAACTTGAGGTGTGGATTTGACGGTGTCTTTGATGAACATTAAATCTTTGTCAATTAAAATGTTCAACCACTGGTTGCGCACGGAATGTGCAACCTCCCATGATCCCCTGAGCTCGATGTCAGTTGGTCTATGTCAGCGCGTGTGTTGGTTGTTGTATACAATAGCCGTGTATGGGTCGGTGTTCTGCGCCACATCCCAATGATGGCATGTGGGTTCATTATGCGTACTGCATTCACAGTATTATTAATGATGCGGTCGCCACCACACCTTTCGTCATCGGAACGGCAAGAAAGTGCATTTGCGTTAGTGTATTTAGCCTATGGTCAGAACTGGCAAAAAAATTGAATTTTTAGAGTTTCCTGCCGCCTGGCTAGCCTGCCTTTGGCATCTTTCGTGGTTTGTTGCCAATTTAACGTTTTAGAGTCGGTTCGAATTATGAAAGTTTTGCCAATTAAAAATGCATGAAAATGTGTCAGCGAAATGGCTAATAGTTCGCGACGATTAGTACAATAGTTACGCTGTTTTTTTGACAACGTCTTGCTTGTGAAGCATATAGGTCGTTCGGTACCAGTGATATCGGCTTTGAATAATACTGCACCTATGGCGAACACACTGGCATCCCAGTCAAGTATGAACGGAGGTGCATCTGGTTCCATGTTTGGGAGTGTGATAACGGGTGCAGATAACAGGTGGATTTTAATTTCATCGAAGGCATTTTGACATTCGTCAGTCCAAATGGATTTGCAGCCTTACTCCGTTAAACGACGGAGTGGTTCGAAAATCGAAGCAAAAAGCAAAATAAATTTGCAGTAATAAGACGATTATCCCATAAATTCGCGGATTTCTATCACGAATTTGGGAGTGGGCCATGATTTTTGGGAACGCGTGAATGCCTTCTCTTCATATTTAATGTACCAGGAACGTAAAATTATCGCGTAAGAACGTGTATTTCACAATCCTTGGTACCATTTTTGACGATAAATGGTCTTCACTCACTTCTCAACAATGCGAAAAATTTTAGCCATTTATAAACATGGTTAGTATTGAGTCATTAGACCGACATAAGAGGAGTTTCAAATTTATTTTTAAAAACTTCCCTTAGAGTAAAATCCCACTCAATGTTGCATTTCATTTCCTTTACTCATGTGGCTTTAACTTTAGCGACGTAGAAACTAAAATCTTATCTTCTCGTAGCAAAAACTCGCCGAACTGGTCAAACATTTTGGCCATTTAAGGGGACAATATTTTTAAGCATAAGCACTCAGCTCAATATTTGAAGAAAAAAACAAGATGTTTATCTATAGAGATAAAATCCCAATGTAACGTCATTAATGATGGGGCCCTCTGGGCCTTAAATATACAATTTATTTATTTATTATCCTCATTAGCAAACGAGTAGCCTACGTCAACATTTACAATACGAAGATTTTTTTCAGAGGTTGGCCCTCCAGCTAATACAAGCACACGACTCTTCGGATCAACAGGAAATTCGTTTCCACTTGAAGCTTCACCCATTCACTGTTTTCCTGGTGCGATCCCAAGCAACCCACGCGTGCTTTATTTGTCAAATCTTGTAAACCAGAAAAAATCCCCAGTAAATCTGAGTCATTTGCTAAGCCAGGTGTTTAAATAAGTACTTTAATTACCCATGGGAAACTTGCTAACACTTCAGCATCTAAAATGGATGCGAATGCTCGCGTTAGCCTTTTTCCAAACTCAAAAAATGTCCGAAATCCCCAAATAACTAACTCCTCTAATTATTTTACCAATTTTTCGAAATCATTTATTCCTTTTTCAAATGCATTTTTTCCGCCAATTAGTCCTAACTTCCCTCGAAACTCATTTCTATGCAACCCCTCCCTTTCCCATGCCACAATATAGCCTTTCCTTCCATGGTTTTCATCTACATATACCGTCGTAAAATAATCTTGGTTCTTTCAACAGTAACGGTCGGACAAATTTTAGACCGTAGCGATTTTGATTTTCACCTCTTGTTCCTTCTCTCAAGTTTTCTTCTCCGCCGCCAAATCTTGTTTTTTTATAAATACTGAGGTGTGTATCAATGAAAGTGGATTCGGGAACCCCTTTAATAACGAGATTGCGTTTTCGGTCGAAATGTATGTTTGTTGACTTTGAGTTCAGATTTGTTGATAGAGCATCAGTATCAGGAAGAATGCTACTCTGGTCGACGATGTTATTTGCGTCAGTATGAGCAACTATTCCAAAAGTTAATGGCAAACCCCTTTTGGAAACTTTGCCAATTTGTCCTGCACTTGCTCATGTATTACCAACAGAGGATTGCACTTGAGCATCTATCGGTAAGAACATATCATTGCAGCCTTTGCAAAAATTCGATCTGCATAAGGCGATAATGCTAGCTTATTCGTATAACTTAGAACTAAGTCTTTTATGATTGATCGTTCTAAAAGTGTACTTTTTTGAATACTAGGGGACCAGGAAGCTTGGCGGGGCCAAAACACATGAAACTACTCTTGGATGAAGAAAACTCCATCTGCCAAGTACAGCTCCAACGTGAGTGCATAAGTAGATCAGTGTTGATTTTATCAACGCAACTATTGGCAGTGTCTTTAGAAAATGAATAAATGCACTTGAGATCGTTAGCGTAAAGGAAATTTTGTAAATTTGTGAGTAAAGCTGAAATTTCATTTATGTACAGAATAAAGAGAAGGGGACCTAGAACCGTGCCTTGAAAAATGCCACTCGTGATCAGCTGAGGCGTCGAGTAGCTATTATTTACTTAGACCTTCTGGCTGCGGTTAGACAAGTAGGAACCAATGAAGTCAAGGAGAAGAGACCAGTTGCGGACGGCTTCCAGTTTTACCAGAAGACGTCTGTGCGGTACCCTGTCATAGGCTTTGCTCAGGTCAAAGTAGATCACAACCACTGACTGTTGCTCATTACGAAGGGAAGAGACGAGGTTAAGGAAAGCTAAGTGACACACATCGAATGTTCTCCCAGGTAGAAAACCATATTGCGAGTCGCTTAAGAGCTTATTTTCTAAGCAAAAGTCGAAAATTTGATTAAAAATATTATTTTCAAGAAGTTTTGCTAGAGCGGGGGTTTTGTGAACGCCTCGATAATTATTTACATCCGAAAGAGATCCCTGACTTGAAGACAGGAAGAATAATAGATGTCTTCCATGAGAAAAAAAAGAATTCGTTTAAAAGATTAACTGAGAATACATGGCTTAGCAATCAGGGAAAACTTGGCATTCTCTTAATAACTGAGTTTTGGAATACCATCAGTCCCCGAAGATTGTGATGCTTAGACGTATTATTTGCTTACGAATTAGTTCTATGGAAAAATCAATGGTGCTGATATCATTAAATGATGATGTCTGAAACGTTGGAACTGGTTCAGATTCCATCGTAAGATGATTTGCAAAGAATACACTTAACAATTCTGCCTTGCCAGAGTCATCGAGAACGAATTTCTCAGTTTGATTTAGTAATGGAGGTATTTCATAACCTCGTTTAGAGCAGCATCGACGTCGGAACAGTTGAGCAACAGATTTTGCAGAGTTTGGTTCACTGGTTGCGCAAGATTCCCTCTGTCCGTCACGTGCAAGCCGAATCTAAGAGGTTAATTCAAAAATCTCTGCAATGTTTAGATGTAGAGATAACGAACTAGTATATTGATCTTTTAATTGCTTCCTCAATTATTTTAGTCTTGGCAAGAGAAAATGGGGGACGGTGGATGCCGACGTGTAGGGCTTGACAATTTTGGTTTGTACAAATTCCAGGATGTTATTTGAAACGACTGACATGAAGTCAGAAATACTTGCTGCATCGTTCATGGAGGAGAGATGCTGCCAGTCCAATGAGTCCAGAAAGTTTTTTATTAAGCTCATATCTGCGAGTTCAAAAGCATGATAGGTACGAACGGCGCTAGCCTTTTTAGATGAGACAATTGGTAAGCAACAGTGATATAATGTATGGTCACTTTGGAAGAGGCCCTGCTTAAAATCAACAAGGAGGGAAGCAATGTCATTTGTAAAATTCAGGTCATAAATATGCTTGTCTCTCGTTAAAGAACGGACAAGCTGGGACCAATTAGAAAATTAATGGTAACTAAGAAAGGCTGAAATCTGGGTGGACAAAAGTTTGAAATCCAGTCAATTTCAGGAAAATTTAAATCCCCAGCGATTATTTTAATGCTAAAATTGGACTCCAAAACCAATTTAAAAATTTCACAAAGTTTTGCATCAACATCAGATTATGAATAAGCGGGGAGTAAATACATCCGAGAATAGCCCTTTGCCGTGCGACAGGATAATGGATGCGAAGCAGTAATTACCAGAGAATGACGTTACGTTTAGATCAAACGAGAAGTGCTTAAATGAAGCTTTAATATAGAGAAGACAACCACCACCACGCTTACTAGTGCGGTCTTGATGGTAGAGATCGTACTGGTCTATGACAAGCAAAGAGTCGGAAATTAAGGCATGGGTCCAAGATTCAGGTACACATAAAACATCAGGCATTAACTCGAAAGCAATGGCTCTCATTTGGGCCATCTTATTTATAACAGATCTAGCATAAAGTAATATGACATCTAGGGTAGTTCGAGTATCCAAACTAGGGTTATCGTTATTAATTTTTTTTTTTAAATTGTGGGATGGCTTAATAAGTTAGAAGTTATTGTGGCTTGGAGGGTAATTGCCAACTGCGCCATAACGATTGGTATATGGATCATCATTAACAAAAAGGCTGTGAGGGATATATAAAAGGTGTAGGAATAAAACTTTCCGGTATCGGACAACCATAGGGGTTACGACCGGGATATGCCTGTTGGTAGTTAAAACGGAATGAAGGGAAGTTAGATGGAATATAGGGGCTTGTGATTGAGGGCAAGCAGCTTTAAGAATTAAATGCTGGAAAGTCGGGTTTTGTATATCGGTTAACATGGTTAGGGTTATTTGCCTGTTGGAGAGGCTTGCTTAGTTTTGGAGAAGGCAGTATGCGATTACTGATACCCGCACTTTCTTGCTTTTAGGTCTGGGTTGGATTTACGTCCTTCGGAAAACCTGCCTTAGGTGATATAATTGAGGGTATAAGATGACCCGTCGGGTTATGGGACGAGCTAGCTTGTGGAGTGTTAAATAAGTTAAATTTAGATGATTGCGGATTTTGTATTTGAAGAACGTTATTTATGCGATGTGGTTCGGGAAATTTCCCAGTCTCTTATAATATTTCCATCATCCTCTGCAGAGTCAATCTTTGCATTCACTTTTTCGTCCCTCCTTTGAAACTAGCATCGCCAACTCTTGAAAACCTTGATATTTTCCTCCGATTGTGCAACCACGATGATGGTCTCCAGGTTCAGTTGATGATCAAGGCGGGTTTTGATTGTTTTGCCTCTTTGATTGGTGGACTATGCAGTCAGCAAGGTCGCATCCTGATGATGATCTAATGACCTCTACTGCTTCCTCTTTGTTTTGACCCTGGTGTCCACGATGAGTTCCTCCTCTCTCACCTCCACTGGTGGTTACAACCAGTAGCTCTGACTGCTATATTATCTCTTACACGACAAGGAGCGTTCCGAACCCTCATACGTTGTCAGCAACATCAAAATACTACCCCATGGCATCTAGCTTTTAATTGTTTAGTGACGCTGTTTTTTTTCTCCTACTTTTTTTTAAATTGGCTACTCACCAAACTCCGCCTCTGATTAAACCGTAGGAGTTTTTTTACTGCTTATTTTCTAGTTCACTGTATATGTCAAAGATTGTTGACTATTGTTTAAAAAATGGCAAATCGTGCTGAATTGGATATGCCTTCCATATTGTTTATTTCGGCTGTTAATATTGCTGCTCATATAGTGTAGCAATTATCCACTTTGTATTTATTCATACCGCGATAATAAGTTTGAAATGATGGTGCTCTCTGGGCCTTAAATATACAATTTATATATTTATTTATTAATGATCTGTAATAGATAAACAGTTTCTTACGAAAAAATCCCCGCAGGATCATAATAATGCATGGCGATTAAGCAATTGAACTCAAGAAGGCACAACAGGAAATTAGTACCCGTTTATTGGCATCAGGCACACTCAAAAAGTACGCGTTTACAAAAGCCACACTACCAAGCTTTGATCGTGTGGCTTGATCTTGTAAAGAAGAGCAGTAGGCTGACCACTGCATCATGAACGCAGGATGCGTGGGTGACCAAAGTCATTTGTTGAATACGCAGCATCAACTGAGAACACCTATTAATTCAGTAACAGTCTCTTTGGAAAAAAATACCGATGAAATCATCAGACTCCAGGATTATTAGTTACAGTGGATTTTGGGGGACAAAAGGAAAAAGAACCAGGATACTGACCTCAGAAACCGACAACTCTGCTAAAAATGAGACAAATTTTACATCAGCTCATTGTTTTGTTGGCTGTCAGGACCTTAATCATTGAGTCCAGATACTTGAATATTAGCAAGGCCTACTGACTGACATCATTGTGGCTATTCAAGAGGGCATAAAAATAAAATCTAATCAAAGTCCGCCAACTCCTTAACCAACAAACAAAGAATACCCTCGTAACGAAGGCATATTTGTGGGAAAGTCAAAGCGACCCAGGAAGAGGAAGCGAGTTACGTCTCAAGGAGCAACTACAGAAAAACCAGTTTCACTGAATAACGAGACATTTAAAGCTAATGCAGCTGCAATGCGTGAAGTTTTATTACCTGTAAGAGTAACTTAACCTATCAAACCACCGAATACTAACGAAGGAAAAACCAAGGCAAACCTCAGAAAACCTGCTAGAAACTACAAGAAGGGCTCGTCGTTACTTCTGGAAGGGTCACCATCACTTAATTCAATCAAAAGGCCAACTCGGTTAGGGAGGACATTCAACAGTCTTCAGGTGGCATTTTAGCCAGAGATAGATAAAGACCCAATAAGATCTCCGTAAATCGCCCTTGTGCTCTTATTGAGAACTTTGCAGAAAGCCAAAAATCAAGAGTACTGGGATCGACAACTGTTATGAGTTATTCGGGGTTTGCATGAATCAACTGCAGTCCCACCTGAAGATAGATTCATTTTTTATTTGTGTACTCGGAATTGCACTGTTATCGGAAAAAATAAAACGAGTGTGAAATTGTGTATAGTTAATTTATGAATAGAAGGTCAGCTTCTTGCCGACGAAAAATGACACAAATTAGGTGGTCAAAAAATTAATAAAAAGAGCAGAGAGCGAAAAAATCTCCTTGGCGTTTTTATGGAGAAAAGGTATATGTTGAATGTGGTTTGTGGGTTGTTAAAGAGAAAAAACTGTCGTTACTGGGAGAAAAACATACGCGTGAAGTAGGACCGACTTACTGATGAGAGCGTTTGAGGGTTCAAAACGCTTTTGCTCGTGGGAGGAATAATGTAACAACAGAGGCTACTTTTCCCCACCGCAGGTGTGATCACAACGCGTATTGACTAGCTATAAGCGTAAACGTCAAGGATGCTAGAAAGGGGAAACCTTCGTTGGCATCATACGTACGGTAAGGGTTGAACGATAAGGGGACCATTGAGCTCGTGAAGGTCATGGTCGAAATGCCAGAGAAGTGACCATGATGCTCTCATTGCTGATCTCTCAGACCACCGACAGAGGAACCCGAAACGATCTTAAACCGTCCACGTAGAGTCGACACCGGGGAGACGGTTAGGGCCACAAGCACCATCGCCTTAACGTGTGGTAGATGCGATGGCGGACGAGGTTGTAGCAGTTTGCATTGATTCAAAAAAGAGGAAGACCACGAAGACCAAGGCAACCATTGGAGCCGTCAATATTTCCAAATGATGCTCGAAATCAAGAGGGGACGAAAACCGGCTTCGAATATCGTATTTTTTAAAAAGGACATGCAGGAGAAAACAAAACCGCTCCGCAAGGGCGTATGAAGCAGCATGGCAGGTTACTCATGAGCGCATTACGAAAGGATAATGGAAGATCTGATATTTGAGTAAGAAGAAGTCAACACAATGCGCCCCGTGGTGTTATTTCGTATGAGAATCAACGATTAATCTGAGGCCTGCTCAGCGCAGTATTCAGATTGTAATTTTAATTATGGTTATCAGCAAACGAATTGGAGGTGGTTTTACTGGGGGATGGGTTCTGAAGTCATCATAGTTCGGGTAGAAAACGATGTATGGAAGACATAATTTGGAGACGGTCTTCTACATTCCCGATGGTCCTTTCTCGGTGTCAAGGAGAAAGCTGCTCACGAAGGAAGATGAAGACCGTGTCGATGAAGACCGTGCCTCATTTCACGGCCTGCTTAACCAGCTGCTTCAGCCAGGCGTTGACGTTACTTTTTGAAAGCATTCTGAAGTGTTGAAGAGGGTGAATAGAATATTGAACACCGTAACCGTGACTTCTTAAAATGATGTTAAAGAGCAAAGAGCAAAGTAAGGCGACCCAGAAGAGCTTTCAAGAATTCTGTGTGCTTACACGGTTTAAATCTGTTTTCCATTTCGATGGAGTGTGTGGCATCTGAACCCAATCCAAGGTCTAACCTTGAGGGCTCTGGCACCGTCTCTGCAGCCTGCACCCGGTGACTTCTTCTGCAGACAGCGAGCAACCATCCACAGATGCACTCTTACCTGGGACAGAATCCCGGTTCCTTAAAAAGACAGAGACACTGCAAACAGAGTAAACCCTTCTTAGATCTGAACTGCTATCATCTCACAGGCAGCAGTTTTTTTCTCTTGACTAACTGGCTTAAGTAGATCATACCTAAATGACCGAAAACAAAAACGTTTAAGTAGAGTCCTCATACTCAAGTGGTACCCAGATTATTAGTGGTGTCCTTCAAGGTACCGTATTAGGTCCTTTGTTGTTCTAACAGTATATAAATGATATTTCATCGATATTTAAACATTCTCAATCTTTTATTTATGCTGATGACCTCAAATGCATGTCTTCCATCTCTAACTCTACGACCGAACGGTGCCTAGAACAAATTCATTCAGACTAAGACGCTCTTTCCGCCTGGAGCTCCACATGGCTAATGGAGTTCTCACCTATTAAGTGTCACTACATGAGTTTTGGGCCTGTAACGCTGCCGCAACCTCTTATTTTTGAAGGTCGCCCTATGATTGAATGTTCCTCCATCAGGGACTTGGGCTTAAGCTACACCAATAAATTAGATCTTTCGCCTCATGCCGATAGAATTACGGCCAAAGCTGCTCAGATTTGCGGCTTTATTTTTTATAATTTCTACCTTCCTGAAATAAAATTATGACTTAATCGTATGTTTGTACTTCCCATTCTTGAATTTTGCTGTCCATTCTTCGGTTTAAGGAACGAATCTAGCCGTTCAAAAATTGAAAATGTCCAAAGACATTTCACAAAAAACTCCTATTTCCGACTCTTTCAACTACTTCCTACTCAACAAGATGTTAGCTAACGAAGCTCAAATTTCTTTGGGTCAGGATACTTGATACAGGCTTTTGTCTCCTTTCCGACTACATAATAGCTCAACTCTCCCCAAGCTTTCTGTCATTACCCCCGTTAGTCTTCCTAATAGCCTTAGAAATTCTGCACTAATTGTACCTCCCCCTGCATCCTCCATGTGTAAACGCTCTCTCTTCTTTGCTTCTAGGTAAAGTTTTCTTTGGAAATAACTTGCCAATTGAAATAAGTCCTTAACTAGTCTTTCTGCATTCAAGCGAATACTGCACATTTATCTTAACACTGATTCTATTAACCTTTTACTTTCCTCATCTTTTCCCAGTAGCTTTCCCTATGACTCAGAGAAAGGACCATCGGGAATTTAAGTGACCCTCTTGAAACTATATTTTCGCTACCTCGAGTCGCCCATGAACTATGATGTCTCCTTATATCACCAGTCATCCAAACGATGAAGTCTTTTGGACGTACACATTCGGTGATCCACAGTCTAAAATGCAACCGTTTCTTTGGATACTAACCATCATCAGAATTCAATTCTGGATCCTGAGATGCTGAGGACTTAAGTTCATTGACGCATTTGCGTGGGATTTTGTTTCATACGCCTAAGTGATCAAGACCGAATCATCTCAACGTTTCATTATCTAATTCTAAAATGCTACCGCAGTATTACCCTACTCTACCACCTGACCTTATTTTACTAAGCAGTTTTTTCTCCTTCCTTCTATTCAAATATGAAGGCCTATTGAACTCTGCCTCCATTTTTAAGGTAGGAGTTTTTCATTGCCTATTTTTTCTAGTTCACCATTAATTTCAAAACATCGCTAACTGTTAACGTAGCAGGACAAGTTGTGTCTACATTATTAAGTATTTGTACATTTTATCTGCACACATTTTCATAAATTTATTTCGTTATAAATATTTTTCTTTAGACAGTGCCTTGTCGGTGCTTACCAAATATAAATTCTAAATTCTAAAACAATTTAAAACAACTTTTATTTATTTGTTTTATCCAAGAAGGCTAATCTCCGGCACTCGCAAAAGCAGTTTTTCAATCGGAATTCTCCCCAGAGTAAAGGCTAAAACACCGGGACTTCGTCTTGGAATTGCAATCAAGACAGAATGGTCGTTAACCCAATCTGGCTATTTTCAAGTTGAAATCAGTTCATAAGAATATGATATTTCCATTGAATCAACCACTTTTTAAAAGGATGGTGGCAGGCACCCTGCTAACACCGACACTATTAGGAAACCAATCGCCCAAAGGGTCAAACGAAATTAGTCAGTAACGTCCAGTGTTCTGACTGGAGAAGCCGAAGTTACTTAAAGTCATCAAGCAAGGGAACAGGCCTCCTGGGTTGACGTCCACAGGGATGCAGTAAGGCCAATAACATTGACAAACGCAACCGAAAGTTTTGCCGGCGCTAAATTGAAGTGGTTGTATACAAATTTCCAAATGCCCTACCGAAGTATCTCCACATGTGAAAGCAGTACTGAAACCTGTCTGTCCAGCAATAACTGAGATAGTGAATTAAAATTGTCTGGAAACCAAATATATTGGAGGGACAAAAAAACCGATAGGTTGGTGGGAGTTGGCACTCCATCGACTGTCAGGCTTTTCCAATCTATTTTATATTCGTTGAAATCACCAGCAATGGGGACTTCTTGGTGAGAAGTTACTTCCTACATCAAATGGACGAGGGACTCGTCTGCTGAACCTGACAGTTTGGTGGTCTGTATGCTGGCCGCAATTTGATGTTTTACGAACTACTCTTCTTTTTTTATCCAGACTGATCTATACTCCAAGGTGAGGGTGTGTGCTTGTTTGACCACCGAGATCCCCTCAGCTCCGATTAGTATATTTGAGGGAAATAGGCTTGCACCTATGAACTCCCTATTTGTCAAAAATATCGCAAGAATTAGAAGCATTGAAAGAAGTTTCAGTCAGGTGAATGCAGGCAGATTAACGCAGTGCACTGGTATATTTGACAATAGTTTCTCAGAAAATGAGTATCTAGTTTCAATTTAAATGCGTCAACAGTTTCTGAAAGGACAACCTCGGACTCCCTGACGAGGTTGTCCTTTCAGAAACTGTTGACGCATTTAAATTCAAACAAGATACTCATTTTCTGAGAAACTATTGTCAATATAATGAAGATTGTGTAAACAGTGGCAGGTTGCGCCTGGCCCACACATATCGATGACCCTACATTTTCATTTGTCAGATATATCACTGTAAACATTTGTACTATTGACATTTTTGCTTATGAATAGGGAGCTCAAGGGCGAAAGCCTACTTCCCTCAATAAAGTGACTTAAAGTGACTTGCTTATTTTAAGGTTAAGTAGTCACATGGTTTTCGTGGTGCTTGACCATATTTCATGTCAAGCCGATGTTTGAATACTTCCGTAGACTGGGGCATTACTATCACCTCAGGTAGGTTATTTCACGGTTCCACGACACATTTGGAGA
>WEDG01000626.1:0-48630 GCA_017591395.1 Schistocephalus solidus | reverse complement strand
TAGTTGTTGAGTCCATTTACTAAGTAAGGCTTCTTTCTCTATGCCTTTCACATTATTTGCTTCCACGTCGAAGTAATTGCTTAGGTTGAGGCCAAAACCCAGAGGAAACATGGTGAAACATATTTTGTACAACTGCACTATTTTAAAATAATTAATAAGGTAACCAGATTTGCTGCAGTATACAACTAATCTGAATAGTGCAATATTTTGAACTGCAGCTGTTTTAGAATGCAATCACTTGAAAATATGATTGTCTGGTTACTTTCAAAACAAACATAATCGGTCACATTTGTCTTTAATTGCATAGGCACATCTAGTGGGAAGCACGTGCTTACACTTACTTAGTTGTTGATCACAAGTAGTTAATATTTAAATTCCTCGTAGGGCCTCTTATACTAAGCCTTTAACAAACGTGCCTTCCGCGTCGGAGTTATTGTTTATGTTGAGGCCAAAAGCCATAGGGAACATGGTGAAAAACATTTTTCACAACTGCTCTATTTTTAAAATAATTAAAAATATTAACAGATTTGCTAAGAGAAGGCAACATGTTCAAATGTCTATCTCAAATCAAAAAATAGTTTAAGTGTAGAGAATAAAAAATAAACTTAAAAATCAATGACTATACAACGAATAAAAACAAAAATGCAGTTCGTGTAAAGTTTTTGTTATGACAATGCTCAAAGGCTAGTAAGTAACACCAAAAACAAAAACTACTCAGCAAACGAAACTAAACGGAAGTTAAAATAAGTGAATAAAAATCAGTTTGTGTCGTCTGAAGACTGCAGAGTCTGTTCATTTGCAATGCTTCCTTGGCTTTGCAGTTAATTTCTTTTCGTTTCAGTATTTGGAATTACTTTACTTAAAATATTATTTTGGAAATTCTTGGTTTAAAATAGCATTTTCAAGTCAGAATATCTGGAAAAGATTTATCTCTATAGTCAGTTATTGATCTATTATTTTAATGATGTATGTTGTTTTTTATCTGGCTTTTAAGCTTATCAAATTACAATATCTAAGCCGTGGTGAAATGGACAGCAACGATGAGCACCTTGAAGCATACGGTTATAGAAGCAAAAGGTTTAAGAAACTCTTGTTTAATAAAGTGCTCTGGTAGAGTATGATATAGCTAAATGCTCCCGTCCATCACAGTTTTGCCAGAGGATAGCTTAGGGTAACATATATTTTTTGTTGGCCTTTTATTCAATTTTTCCTGCCTATTTTTGGGCAATTTTTAACGGAAAATTAAAACTGTGCTTTACGCAGGGATTATGTTGCCGTCTTTGTTTAATACTTTAAACAGTTTTTATGACCTAAAAGCGCGCACAAAGTGTGCCATATAAATTTCAAGTTATTATTTAGAGCAGGAATTCCCTCTCATTTTAGTTTCCATCCTTTGTCAAAAAGCAGACATAGTGCAATGTTTCTTATATGTAGTAATTAAATTTATCTTGCGCTGGTATTCTCTTTGAAAGTATTTCACAATATAGTGAACTACATAGAAATATCCGCTTCGGGATTGAGACGTCTTCTTAGTGGCATGATTTTGCTTCTTCAAAAATAAGCTTTGCACAGATTTAAAAATCCGCATTTTTAAGATAGTTTGCAAAATTCGGTCTGTGTTAGGTATCGAGTTATTATGATCCCAGACTGTGTTTTTACGTCCGATTCGCATGGTGAACGTACTTTCAATCAAGGGAAAATAAGTCATAATAGTCGTAAATGCTTACCAGAGAAAAGGCTCAAACTGTGTATATCAGTTGTTGCGAAAACCACTAAATCCGGACGTTTTGCATTAATTTTATCTTTGAATTAAATACATTTTCAGAATCAGGGTTAAATGAGTGGCCACGGAGTTTTCTTGAATAAGACAGTAAGCATAAACCTAATAGGAAGATATCACTATATCTCCTTGAAATTTTCTAGGGCTCCAATACTGACAATGAGATGTGTCCTGCATCTATGCAGCTTACAAGCTATTAAGTCGTCTGAAGGGTTTTAAAACTAAATTTTTCAGTTATCTACATTTGGGAAACAGCAGGTAGTTTAGTTATATTTTTCAATAAACCACCAGAAAAACCACTTGATGCTTAGAGAGGCCATAACAAGAGCTCTGTTGCTCTAATGTAAATATGGAGAACGCGCAGTGCTAATTTACGATTAAATCTTCCGCGTAATTTTCGTCAAGTTATCTTAAGTTTATTGAATTTGCCATTTTTCCAAAAAAACTATTGTTTCATTATTTGCGTAAGTTTCGATTAATGTAGGTTTATCAACCTGTAATATGTATGGTCAATAGGTGCTGTATAGTCAAAAAGCAAAGTTTGCCAAAAAATCAAAGTTTACTTCGTTAAACTGAAGAAAAATAAAGGGAATAAAAAGTTTATGGGCGCATAGTTTGCCTTTTTACTCCGAAGTATATGACAGGTAACGTTTAGGAGTACCGAAGCTAAACAAAGATTATAATTTAAAGATGGTTGGTTAAAAGTATAACACTTAATTCAAGGCGACAACGTACCCATTCAAAGTAGCTAACAGGTTTAAATCCACATTGAGACCTTCAAATTATCGGCTTACGCCACTACTGTCATCAAGGTCAAATATGCTTCCAGTAAAGCCAAAAGACAAAAAAATCAGAAACTTTAAAAACAATACTAAAAACAAAGGGCATCCGCAAAGACTTACGTTACTCATATAAGCAAAGGAATTTTAACATCCGCATAGAATAAAGATGAACATAATAGCTTGCAAAGTTGAGCGTGCAGTTATTAACTGGCAACCTAAGAGGCAATTGTATCGGTCATAATATATTTAAAAACTAAAGAGCGTAGAATAAACAAAAATATATCCCAATATCTCCGAATCAGCTATCAAAATGCATTGTTAACCTTCATCAAAAGGCTGTATTACTATTCCTTTGATTGGTGCTCTCGAAAATGATGAACCTCGGCCTACAGACCACTATTCGTTTGCGATGAAGGTAATATGCTCGCTAGAACTACAGGTTTCAACTTCTCACTTAAATGCATTATAAGGAACAAAGAAAAAAAAGGGTTAGAGGATCCCAAAGGTGTGGCAGTAATGGCTCGCATGTCACAAGAACCTCGATCCAAAAATGATGACAACAATTCTCGTAAATGAAGCCATGTCAACGTTATGTCTAATGGCGATGAAAGTGCCCAGCGTTAAAGAATTGCAGTCTATTTTAACCTCAAGATGCACAATTTCGTCTTCATTAAACACAAACTGCTCAACTATTCTTATTCATATTTTAAAATCCGAAAACTTCAGGCAGTTCATATATTATTGCTGGCTCAATAAGCTGGAAAGCGTTTCATACTGCTTAGGTATATTCCGATCAATAACTCGCAAAATATTTAAAAATAATTTTTTTTATATTTTCTACAGAGAGAAATTAAATATTTTTGAAAGGTGAACCAAAATTTGTATTTGGCATCGGTTGTATTTTTAGCCGCTCATAAAATAAAAAGCAAGGAAGCCTGTAAAACGGGAAGGCAGGTAAGTGGCTTTCGGTTACCAAACAATATTTTTTGTTCAAATCCCTGACCACTCTATTTGGACGCCGCAAGTTTTCCCAACAATAACTTGGAGTTTTGCGCAGTTCTGGCAAAAAGGAAATTTAGAAGCCTCATTTTGCCATAAAACCTGCAGGGCCTGCATAAAGCCCTCATCCACGCAAGGCTTGGGTTGATTTACATGATTCAATCCGCTTCTGCTGTAGGAAACAGAAGGTCTCAAAATGATTTTGATATCTAAAATGAATCTTGTAAATCACTCGGAAATCTTCCCTGATATTTACTCGTCGGTATATGTCTACCATATGCGCGTACATAGAGCTAATTATGTTCTTTATTTGGCACCTCCCTAACCATGCTGGAAACGTTTCTTGCATTTAAACGAAATAAAGTTACACAAAGACTAGGTAGATGCTGTTAGTTCGCCGGTAGTTGTACGATATTGAGCTTGTTTTAGACATCAGATTTGCCATGTGACTACTAATAGACCATCCTTGGAGTTGGTGCAATATGAGGTAACGCAGTTCCAGCTGTTGGCATTTCATGGGCGCCAGCACAACAGCTGGTCGTTTTTTGTGCATAAAATATAAAAGAGAACTGTGGGTCGCAGAATAAGTCTTAAATTTCTGAAAATGTAAAATCTTTAAATTTAGATAAACACTCAGTGAAGATAACCCTGTCGATGTTGACTGCCAAATGCATGGAGAGGCCACTGCCGTCAGCTGGACAGCTACTGCGTACGTAGTCAACGTCGCCAGGATGGCGGAAATAATAACGACGAAAATTTGGTAGTTTTGTAAATTTACAGACTGCCTACACTACTAGCCGCTGTGCAGCTCCTGGCGGGGTTTGAGAGTGACCTTCAAGGCAGAACAGGCCTCTTGCGTTCTGCGAGCAACTGGTGAGCATTCCTTAATGAATATATACATGCATACAGGAATTTGATCAAGTTACATACACCGTCTTTATTGAAACTCCTTCCTTTGAATAAATTTGGGTCACTAAGTTACTGATGATGAGGATTGGAGATCAGGATGAAAGGTCAAATTGACGAACATGTCCTGCAACTTGAGTGGTGAACGGACCACAAATATGCATCTATGCATAATTACGCAGTTTTCCGGTTCGATACCATGATTGTCTACCGTAAAATATTTTTGCTATAAAAGTTTATTTTATAAAGCTTTTTTAGAAAATCTATCCTGCAGGAGGGGTTAGAGTAATTTTACATCAATATTTTGAAAAAAAGGATCTGAAGCAGGCGAATTTAACAATTTAAAGTTCTTAGCAATTGTACTTCCTCAACTAAGACTTTAAAAATAAAATCTTCATAGGGCGCATTGAGAGATCTGTAGGCTGCACAGGAATGATGGTACTCAATGGAAAACAGGACGTTCTGCATCCCTGTTTCTACCTTCCCTGTGCTGCCGCAATTAACTCCCTCTGCCTGGGAATGTAGTCGTTAATGACTAGCAAGTCACACTGTGCGAAATAAGTTAATAATTATTAAGTGGCAAGGACGTTTTGGTTTTGCGAAACTACTAAAAATACGAAATTCACTAAATCATCGACCCTGGCCTTGAGAGGGAAATTAGTATCCAACCTCTCGAAATCCTGTCGTGTGCTTTGCCACTTTAAATAGCGCATGAACGTAAGTATCTGTGCAATATGAAACTGAAGGACATGTCGGGAACCGATTGAGATTAAACAACACGTTGGCCTCAAAACTCAAAGGTGGCACCATCCGTATTCCCAATTCCCTGGATAAATAAATACTATAAATACTTGCCGGGTCACTAGAGTGCCCTCCAAAATCAGCTTCTTCTCCCCACCCCAACAACTTTCCTTCTTTTTCACCGTTGCGGTCAATAAGAAGTTCATTTTACGACTGCTTGAAGGTCGACTTAATACGCTGATTGATTAGCATTCATTCTCAACAGGAATCCCTCACGCCTCAGAAATAATCTCGACTCTCATGTGTGTAAATCAGTCAGGGAGTCATCTCTCCCGCTAGGCATACACTGAATCCCGGCGCTTTTAATTAACCAAGGGTCTACGCTCATACGTTTTTCCTTAAGAAATTATTTATTTGGGAAGCAAGTGCCTTGCAGACAAACTAGGTGCCCAAGACCGGAGTTGGAAGATGATGCATAATTGGTGGTTGGAGCAGTGACGTCCTTTTTGTCTAGTCGCATTGACGTACTCAAAACTAATGGACTAATTTTCGGGAGTTTTTTCTGAATATCAACAAACAGAAAAATTCCACTTACTGCCCTTTTGATTCCGCTTGACAGGACTCATCTTAATTTTGCAAACAAGACGTGTGATGCTATCTTCTGATTGGAAAATTCCGTCGTCATCAGTGATAATATCCCCTGCAGGGAAATTAATGTGCACGCAGTATCACTGCTGGCCGATCTTTCCCGATGCCTGCAAAATGTTTCTTATTACTTTATTTTGAGCAAGCTCATGCGTTTTCCTGCGTTTAAGCGCTTTTAACGCTTTATATTTTTTTAGGATTAAAATGATATTTTTAATTTTTCTTCAAGGCTTTTCTTTATTGGACAAGTAGTCTTAGAAAGCAGCGTTTTTTCCAGCCTGTTGCATGGCCTGCAGTTTTTGAAGATACTGCGACAAGCAGGTTACGATAGCCCTTTATGGCATAATCGATAGAAATACGAGTTTCGATAAAACATATAAATCGCACCAATTTCGCAATTATTTTCTGATAAACTTAATAAGGAGCAATTTTTGAAATGGACTATCCACCAGAAAGCACGCCGATAATGCTGAGGGAGCCATTGATGTGTCGTACTCTTCGCATCTGTGTCAAGCAGCGGTAGCATACCGGCGAAACACGTCCCTTGGCTTTTAGCTAGTGGCTGTGATTTCAATATGGCTCCAACTGTTACCCTATTTAGAGACTTATTGTAGAACCTAATTAACTTAAAAAAACAGACTTTTCATTTGTAATGTTATGGACTTATGCATTTTTGGCAAGAAACTATTCCAAGATTTTACTGACTGTGGTCAGTTTTCATTAGACTGAGATGTGATATCCCCGTATTTGGGTTCCTGTCTCATACTGATCTTGCTGCACACACCCTGTTTAGCACAGCTGACTTATGGGCAGTTAACTATAAAAGCATCCTTGATAATAAAAGTTAATCAGAATTAATATTAGAAACTTATTACTACTAATTATCACATTAGTCATTTGGAACTATATTGTAACATATTATATATTATATCCTGAGGTTAATTAACGAACTGCCTACAATCAAAGCATCTTGTAATTAAATTATGCTATTACACTGAATAACAGCCCAAATTGTTCTCTAAAATTTATGTTTTTTTGGGTGGGTACGTTTTGCAAGCCTCGTTCACAAATAATAGCAATTCAATGCTCCTAGATTTATAGCTGTTCAAGTTTTCCGTCGGTTTCTTTACTGTCATCTAAAGTTCTGGTTGCTCTAATTAAAGCTTTTTTGAGAATCATGACAGCATCAGTGCTTCAAATTGTAGTTTGGCCTGAGATATAAAAATTAACGTGAGTTTATTCAAAAAGGTACGGTTTTATTCATAAAATATCTTGCACACTAAACTGAGTCAAATGACACATGGCATAATATCGTTGCGGAGGTTGCCTTATTCGTGGGGACAACCGCTAACTCAGTCTTCAAATGGCAGCCCGGCCGTAGTAGTTTTCACGTTATTTGAATTGCGAAGTCGTCGATAGCTTTGATCATTGAAGTCCCCCAATGCACAAACTTGATCCAAGTGCAGCTCTAAGCCTACTTTGATCATAAAGCCTTCCCGGAAGCCACTTCATATCTTTGAGCTGATTTTCGACATTATTGATATTTTTTTCATTTCTATCAGACTACAGCGACATAAACACTAGTTATCGATGAATATTATTTACTTAACAACTGATTATTGCTGCATCGCAAAACCTGGAGCCACAAACTACAGAACCCTGTATAGTCTGACCATTCAATCAAAGGGCTTAGGTAGAAATGGGGATGATTTTAAAATCAGCATTGCAGAAAGGTTTATTTTTGCTACAGAATTACTTTTAAGACAATTCCACAGTCAGTTATCAATACGGAGACCGACTTCAATATCTGCTCGACTACTGAATTCTTGTCAGTGTAGAGAATGAATTTCGCCATGATAACCACCTAGTCGCCTCTGTTTTCACTCAGTTTGGTGTCAATTGCAGCTATCCATGCGCAGCGCCGTATGGCTGTGGGCGGTCGTCCAAAGACACATTTCGAAGATTGCTCCGTCGTCTTCAAAATAACAGACCCGGGATCTGATCTTGGAGCACAAGTCAGAATCTACCAGACTTTTGCTAAAAATATTTCGGAAAGATCATGAGAAATTGAGGCGCTTTAGCTGACCTACAGAAGCGAAACAAGTTCATTCTGATTCTTTTTTTAGAGGACGGAAAGCAAGCAAGGTCACAAATACAGACAGGAGAGCGTTATCGAAACCTGCAGAAGAATCGTTAAACTAATCCTTTTGAGCACTATGTCATACTACCATAGAAAATTCCAAAGTGATTAAATAGTTTTTTTCCGTATAAAAGTGCTCGAGCCATAACATCGTCTTGGTTAGCAGACAAGGATTCTTCTTCTTAATCTCAGGAGATTTCGCAATTCGGCAACGGAAGTTCCCCATGGACAGCCATGGCCACTGAACATTCGCTGAAATGTTTAACATTGACCGTAGAATAAATTTCAATAGAGTAAACCCAATTTAAAAGAAAGGAAAGCAAGTACTTCTGTGTCTATACTAGCTTTCAAAAAGACCACATCCTTTGTACAGTTTTCATGTGCCTTAAGACTTCAGCTTAACAAATTTATCATTAACTTTGACATACCAGTCATAATTTTAAAAAAAATATTCTCCTGTGAAATATGCGGATGCAAAGACAATGGGATGATTTAGAACATTTAAATTTTTAGATATTTTCAGATCGCAGAAACAGGATATCGGCCCTAAGGGTTGTGGCACTCGTTTTTGGAGTTGGGGAATAAAAAAGATAGAAATTTTTTGCTGAAAAACGATATCAAACCACTTACGGTTTACCTATAGGTCAGATGGTATGGTTTAGAGATATCGGAATTCTGCTAGCTAGCAATGAAAAGTGATCGATTTCTCGTTCTTGGTGTTTTTTCTTCAGGTGTTTTCTGCTAGCTAGCAATGAAAAGTGATCGATTTCTCGTTCTTGGTGTTTTTTCTTCAGGTGTTTTTTCTTTCAGGCTGCTTCTCCTGTTATGTTGGCTTTCTTTTCCACATACCAAAAATGTCTCCTCATTTCCTCTCAATTGTCTTCTGTTTTTCGTTTTCGGCCTGAGGTCAGAAACTTGTATTCACCCCAAGCAGGATTTTCTTATTCGCAACTAACATTCTGTGGGAGAAAACGTTCATTTACGTTTTAAGATGAAACCTTAGCTTAAGTTCTCTTTGAATTCGGATTGAGCCTGCGTTTCTAGAAAAGCAGTGATGGTCCTCAATCACTTTTGTTATGGGGGGTACACGAGGAGTATGAAGCTGCGGAAACAGCCGATGCAATTCGATTTTAGTTACAAACTTTTTCTTTTTGAATAAGCCTAGGCTTAAGTGAAAAGCGTGAAAATAATGAGGACAAATGGCTTCAAACCCTAAAACCTATAGCTGATAATGTTAAATGTACAAATAATCGAATCATTTGTTCTCGAATTAAATTAAGTAAGACACATTTGACAAAATAAGCAGAATTTAATCAAGCCATAGAATTTCGTGACGGTCCTTGTCAATTAATGAGTCAATATAAGTGGTTCAATTGAACACCAACCAAAAAGGATGAAAAGTTATAGGTAAATAAATCCTGACCCACCTCGACTTATCTCGACTTATTAATAGGTAACGACTGTATGCAGTTGAGGAGGAGGTCGAGAAATTACACTACATCATACATGTCTGCTTATTTCGTCGCTTTTGCCTTGTTCATAAAAAACAGCCATTTTAGATTCTGGAGTTTATGGCAAGATGGATGGCCAAGTGCGCAAAAAGCAGTCAAGCTACTCACCAAGGCACTAAGTACAACCAAAGGTGCGACTGGCAACGATAGTAGTTTGGGTTTGATCAAGCAGGCCCACTTCAAAAATATTCAAAATCGATAGAGGAAGCTCATTACCAATTCTAACCACATTTCAAAACTTGATGCTACCTCACTGTTGTGCAAATACAGCGGTGAAATTGCCTAATTACATTAATACTTTTCGGTAAAATCATTTAAAAGTAATATTATGACAAGGGAAAGTGAACATTAGTCCTTAATTGAATATACGGTCAAAAATGACATTAATGAACCTACTGCGTTTCTGGCATTACCCGGAAGAATGCATGAAATCCGCTATAATGCCGTTGATTTGGCGGCTACCAGCAGAGTTACTAGGCACGTTAACGTTTCTCCAGGAAACAATCTTAACAGTTGATCAACAATGGTTATACGCTTTTAAACGTCTAAGACTATGTAAAGCGTGTCATCTCTGAACATTTAAACAAACGCAACTATATGAATAACTGGTTAAATGAACGCAAATTTCGATACCTTAAAATGAGCTGAAGATTGTTCTCTCTTTTTATTTGTGGCCTAGACTCCTTACGCAGTTAAGAGACGTTTTCAGGAAACAATAAAAACTGAATGAAATTTACCTGTGTATTAATCAATAATATAATATAATGATATTATTATAAGTATCGTGCTTTTCTTGAAGGTCATCTTGTATTTTTATATTCAAGTGATATCAACATCGATTTAGAAATGAATTCGAAAAGAATGTGTGCTTAATTCATATGCGCTAAACCGATAGACTATGCAGGCAAAAACAGGCTATTGATCAACCTATAGACTTTAAATTACTAAGTGAAATTGCAATACACTTTTCCATCTACGTGATGTCAATCATGTGATTATATGCCGCTGTTATTAATGTTAATGATTTCGGTTAACGCTATTCAGTAAATTAAAATAGAACTCTGTAGTTGCGCGTATATTTAATGTGAATTTTCCATGAATTCAAAGTTGAACAGATTAATTTCTTAAACTGCGAATTCCCATTTTGTAGTTTAAGAGTAATATGCTAATTCACATTTATACATTTCAAGAATAAGACGGATTTCTTCGTTCACCCTCAATCATTTTAAACGGATTTTGCGGTTATTTTATTGTTCACTTTTTTCTTTCATCCTTACAAGCTAAAGTACTGTCGTGGAAATTAGGATAAATCCCCTTCACTAACTTTCGAAAAATAAACCTTCTAGTGGATATTCTAAAGGCTATGAACAGACTGGCACAGCGTGTCAGGATAATGCATGCGTTTTCCTTTTTATAGACTTCCTTACGTTTTGCCCAAAAAGTTAGTTAATTTGTATACGCAGAGAGTGTTGAGAGGATAAATTCTGTGGAGGCAGTCTGGGTACCCTAGGGAGAAAAACGCACCAGCATAAAGTGTTATTCAAGCGAATATTGGAAGGTTAACGCCTAAATCCTGCTGGAATGTTTCAGGTTAGCTATGCGTAAAGGCGGAAAGTACAAAGGTCTGACGCATCCTTACATTTTGTTCTCACATCTGGGGGCTGTAAACGACTGCTGCATCTCGACCAGTCGCCTAATTTTACGGAGGTATCAGCAGGCATCCTGGGAGCAAGACCCCATTAGAGCCATTTCAATTTCAAGGAGGGGAGGAAGGACAGCCAGTGCGGATCATAAAATGTGCAGAAATTATACTCCAACGATATCATTATGTGAGCAGTAGGATGCGTTCGGGGTCATCCAACGGACAGATTCAGTATGCTTAGCGGTATAAAAAGCCTCCTAACTGGTCATTTTCCACCAAATAACATTGATTTCTTTCGACCTTAAAAAAATTGTCCTCAAATTCCAGCGCAGAAGTTCTTATCTCGTGGTCTATTTACCGCAGAACTTTAATCCTTTAGGAACTAGCCATTCGCCAGACTTTTCAGCGGTACGCGAGAAACACTATTTAATTTTAAATAGTGACGATTCTATCAGGATTTTGATTACCTAGTTGAGGCTTTCTAAGCATGTGTCTCAGGCCATAATTCCATGCTTGTCATGTTCCAGTGAGCTCACGTAAGGGATCAGGAATGCGCCCGCTAACGATTAATGTTACCTCCTGGCAGAGAACTTTATTAATTAAGTCCTATTATGAGGTGAAACCTTCAAGTCAGATATTAATTTTCAAGCCCTATTTACTCCGCTAGTTTACAAACTGCCAGGCAAATTTTTTCAACCCACTTTAGTGAAAGAACCGCGCGTTGTTTGGATTGTAAGAAGGAAAGGTCTTTCTGTGCGGGCCTCTCCCTGAAACCCGCAGAAACGATAGTCCGATGAGATTAGGACCAAATTGAAATGTAATATGCATGTAATAGGATACATTCTGTTTATTCAACCGAGCAATCCAGCAACATTAATGGTATAACACCTTAAAATTGGTCCATTTATACACCCAACATTGTCGGCTTTCAGCGTTAAAAAATAATCAAAACGTTTAATATACGGTTTTTTTCTCATGCTGTATTTACTTTTAACATTGTAGTCCGATAAGAGTTGGACGTTTAACGAAGTTTTTGAGCTGTTGGCGCCAACCTATATGGCTGCGAATGGTGGAGATTCTGTAGGATCTTATCTGCTTGAGTTTTTTTAATTAGGCCAATCAAGGTGCAGTGATAGGGGATGTTGAAAATTACTGCGAGCCAAAATATAAGTCATTCACCACTGGAAACGCAGAACCCTGTATTCGTCATCAAAATGTTTTAAGGGCGGGTTATGCAATCAATAACTGGTAGAAGCTTATAAACAAGTACGCAAATGACAGTCGACAAAGTTCTTAAGTTGAAATCGTCATGGTATGCGTCGGCTGCCTCTGCAGACTTCGTTCTGCTGTCCGTTCAGACGCGTTCTTCTGTCATAGAAAGGAGGCTAAACGCAAGGTCTTGTTTTCGCCTCACTATTTTGACACTGCCTTCTTTGTCAGAGAAATGAAAGGGATGTTTCTTTAAGAAGGATATTTATATTTCTGACGTTTAAACTGTGTCTGCCCTCGTTCCAGAGTCTGCTAACCTTGTGTTGACAAAATACTGGCCGTCTGAGCTTGAAGGTAATGGTTTTCAGTTCGGTACTCGGTTTCTTTGCCCCTGATCGACACTTCGGTTGAACGGAAATAAATGCAGTTGTGGTCACTTTTTGGATTCTCTCTGTGATGTTTCAGAGTGCCCCAACCTTTTTGCTTATGAATTTTGATCAGCAAGCTTCACGAGTTACGCTTTAGAACATGGGTCTTGAGATTTGATAGAAAGAAGAGCAAAAAGACAAAGGATCAACTGCTATTGATAGTGATGTTTCCACTGACAACAGTGAGCAAGATGGTTTGGTGGAATGTTTTAGGGGGCATTGGCAGTGAAATTAAAGAAAAATCACTACTCAATGCTTCTGACTGGGTAGGTCGTGCTAAATTTATGCTCGACTATCACAAACTATGCTGTCCACAACTTGCCTCAAAACTTTGTGTGCGCAGGACGGTGAAATTTGAGAGACTTAGTTTATAGACCTGCGCAACAACTGCTGGGTCCTCTCTTGTCTTTCAACCGCGTACCTCTAGTGGTAGGACAGATGCGGGTGTACAGACTTAAAGCGTCCATTTGTACATGCCACATTTGATTTTTCACTAATAATGAGCCAGATTTTAGGCTAAACAAGAAGAGGTTACTTGGGTACAATTCAAATAGGGATCTAATAGGGCTCAAGAAAGAAACGAGCAAGTGCAGCCGTGCTCTTAATCCACTAGTCATTCATTCATACACAACAGTTCGACTGCCGATTGCAACAAGGTGCGTCATGAGCCACATGCCAGGGTGAATGCAGAGACTGGGATTTGTGGGTGTGAATTAGTATTTTGGTTACAGTAAGCTTGCGTTCCACTAACCGCACTCTCTACTTCTTCACTAAGCTGAGCCCGATTTCGTGAGGGGTTCAAGAAGACCTTAGGTGGCTCGGCCTGTGTTAGCATGTGTCTAGGCGTGCCAGCACACTAAAGATACCCTCTGGCACTCAAAGTGGATTGATAGCAAGGATGGAGTTTTCCTGTTAATTGGCAGGTTGACGAACCCCACATTTTAGTACAGGGTGCATTTGATTTATTTTGCAAGGAATGCATTTGAGTTTCCTAAGGACAGAGTCCCTGAAGCCGACCTAACTCACTTCTCCCCTAGGTGCATCAATAGCCTGTCTAGGGTTTGAGGGCATCTGATGCTCTAAGTTGGCTAGTGTTTGGCAAAGCTTGAGAACGTATTTGCGCGTACCAAACCATCGAGTCGGCGTATAATGGAAAATATTTTCCCAGGAACAAGGGGCAGCTCGGATTTCAGCCGAATAGACGACCATATAAGACAACCATTAATTTACCAGGCAGTCTAATGGATCTACCATCTTTAAGCTTAATTATGTAATAAATAATTTCTGTTAACAGACCATAGTTTAGTGGTCAAATATCTCTGTACAAATAAGTATGCTTAAAGGACCGTATGTCGTTTTTCATAGTTATTTACATAGAAGATATTTTTGATGTAAGGTACTTTTGATTTTCTTCCAACTTCAATCCGTTTAATAATTGACCTCGAAATAATATATGCAAGAGAAACAGGTCTTTTACGCACCGTGTTATGTTAATGAGTAAACTGCATAATTTCGAAGTGCTCCAACTTTTAAATGTTTATGTGCGTTTTGCCAGCTATGCAATTTACTATATGTTTTCATATTTGACCTTTACAAATGGGGTTTTGTGGGCGGGCTTTTAAATTTGAGCGTCATTTTTGTTTGCTATTCATTCATGGAAAAATGTTCTGCAATTGTTTACTTCTTTCTCTCTCTATTTCTCTTTAATCTCTTAATCTATTTTTATTGCTTTATTTATCTGAACTATGGTTATGAGTGCATCTCTATAGTACCCTAGCATCTTTTTGAATGAACTTAAACCAAATTATTTTTTTCTATAATTTCTATAAGCCAGCTTTTACACTTTTTCGGTCAATATTTCGAATTTGTGGATCCCCTCGGGCTCAGTCCGTCGTGTTTTCATTAACAAAGACATTCGCTGTGGAAAAATCACCACTGCGGTTGTCAAATCGCCTTGAACCATCAACAAAAACAAAATTCTCTATTTAAGGCTAACTGTCGACAAATTGTCGTTTGATGTTCAACAAAACACACGATATGGAGCTTCCTTTGTTGAAAAAGAGCACAGGAAGGCTGAAGTGATTTTTCTTCAAAAGACCTTGGTTAAATAGTGACATTTACGTACAACACAGTAGCCCCGTCTTTATGCTGCTTTCAAACTGATAGAAAATCTTCAGCCTCCATCAGAGGCGTTGAGGTGGCTGCTTTGGTCAGCGAGAATCCGTTTGTTAACCGTAAGTCCTTATTTTCATATTTTGATGATTTTATAGAACTTATCGCTATCATATGCTAGCCATTAATTTAAATACTTTTAAAGTCATTTTATTTATTAGTATTTGTATGCCCCCTCTACCAGTGATGGTACCCTAACCCGATTTTCACTTCCTTTTAAACAAACTTGCTTTATTGTCATGAGAGCATCTTATTCTCTTATGTGGCGACTTTAATCGCGTTAATCTATATCCGGTTACACTGTTAAGCTTTGATAATCATGTTTTCTTCAATGCTTGCGCTGATGCTCTCTTGAGCACGCGTTGGCTAACCAACCCAAGCTTTTTCTTTGGTAGAAAAACAGAGCCTCATTGTCCGGTTTCGATCCTCCAAAAAATTTATTCCAAATCTCCGCATGTACTACTAATCAATCACAAAAGGAAAACTAAGGTTCATGCTTGGTCCCCACAAAACATTTGCCTTCTGCAGATCTGTATATTGTACGATATCACTGCTTCCGTCAGACAATCCAATGTTGAATCGTGCTCCAGCTATCTTACAATATTTTTAAAAAGAATTGTTTTAATATGTTCTGTTCTCTTTAATACCGTTGTAGACAGACCTGACAGAGTTTCTTCTCCCTACCTAAACTTCTATGACGTACAACAGAGCTCATCTCCAAGCTAGGTCTACGTGGGAGTCCAAAGGAAATTAACGTCCTAATAAAAAAGCGAGAGTTCCAGACTTAATGATCTGTTTGTTAGCCAACTTTTTGCCTCTCCATCCACACCTTATTTATCTCTTTCCTCTGCTGAACTGTAGAGAAATCTTAAGCATGTTACTGGCCAATACAGCAAACCGGCACAAGCTGATACTGATTTAGAGATTTTAAATGAACATTTTATCCATACTTCCACTAACTAAAATCTCCCCTAAAACAACCTTTCGCTACTTCCGAGAGTTTTTCTCCTCTGTCAGTGGTAACGGTAGAGAAACCCCTGAGAAAGATCTGTCGATCAACAGCTGCTAGGTCGGATTTTTTTCACCATTTATTCTAAAATATTTCGGCTCTCAGATATCCCCTGTTTTGACACAACGTATCAATATTTCTTTCACGGATTCGACGATTCCTGACATTTGGCGTACAGTAAGAATCCCTCCTATCCCTTGAAAATCTAATAATTTTGGTCCTTAATCTTTTCGTCTAATGCTTGTTTCTTCTGCTTTAATGAAGTTTTCTGATTGAGTCACCCTAGATATAACCATGCCATTTTCTTCCAATTTCTCCAACCGATAACAATTCGCCTGTAATGTAAGGCACACTACTGTAGATTTCGTCGCTCTTGTGGCATATTTGGCTATAAGAGATCTAGACGAAGTCTGCCTTGCGTACGCATGTACATTTCTTGACTACGACTCTGCTTTCAACATCATCCCGTGCCATCTCCTCCTTAAAATAAGTTTTACTTCTTCCTCTCCCGGTTTGGCTGTCTCTTGGCTCCAAGAAAATTTTACTTCCCGCACTCAATTCGTAAATCGGGCAGGCAGAAATCTACGGTCCTTCCTAAAGTCTGTGGTGTTATTCAAGATGTCCTCTCATCCCTCCACGTTGACAACTTGAGATCACCAAATGACTGTCTGAATATAAAGTATGCCAACAATATAATTGTTGGCCATCCTCTTAAAAATCAGACAAATCTTCAGTCTTTGAAGCATGGCCTGGTCCATGTCTCAGCATGTTCGTCAGATAATGTTCTTCAACTCATCTATGAGAAATTTTTCCGATGTTTTTTTTTGCGTGCAACCCTCTCCTAGTTCTGAACCCTCAGCTGTCCTTCCCAACGAGGTATCCTTTTCCGCTACCTTGGCGTTACGCTGAGAGTTCATCTTTCCTTCTCCCTATATGATGATACTTTTTTGTTAAAATACGTTATCTTCTTCATTTTGTTTGTCTTTTACGTTCCTATCACTGGCGGTTTATATTTGCATGTTTTCTTGCCCTTATACTCTTTAGTTTTCCCGTTATTTTTCCAGCTTTTCTTAAAAAGAAATTGATGATTTTAAAACGTATCCTCCGAATTCTCTCTTCACTGACGGTTTGTCTCTTATTGCTTAGTGGATAGGATAATAGAACGACAACTCATAATGTAAGCGAGTTGCTGATCGAATTCTTGATGTTTTTGTTAATCTGCTCCACTCCGTGTTCATTACCATGAAGTCTTCCCGTCCCATGTGCTAAGGTTTTCGGCTTATTGCTTGCCGTACATCGATATATCAGCACTCTGTTTGGCTAATTCTAGTACACTACCTAACGTGTGAAAATATTGAAATATAGAAGCTGAGCGTGGAACTGTCTCTCCCATAAGGTGTCCACTTTTAACCTTTTGTTTCTTGCATAATCTGTTAACTTTTCCTATTCTCTCAGTGAATTTGGCCCTGTTTGCTGAAACTTTCGAATGATACTTTCAAAAATAACGTGCATTCTCTCTCTCTCTCAAATAAGCGCTCACTAATCGCTAACAGGATTAATTCTTTTCCGTTGTGCTTTTGGGGCTATCTCCCGAGCCCCGATGAAAAAAACTGGCAAGACAACGAGCTTGTGGCGCAAATGAGTAGAGCATTGAACTTCTAAGCAAAAGGTTGCGAGTTTGAGCCTCGGGTGCCGCAACACCTGGGGTTGCGTATGGCTGGCTGATGATGACTAATAAGCCAGAAGTGGTCATTCCGGTCTTCTTTGTCTTTGTAGGTCATGTTATCTTAACTATACAAGTATGTGGATACTTGGAATGATGAAGTTGACAACGACGATAGTACCCACGATGTCAGTGGTATTATGAATGATTTGGATAGTGAACCTACTGAGAACAGTCTAATTTACCCATCAACTGGCCAGTGGGTGTGTGGAACTGACAGCTCCTTTCCGCACTCATAATGGTTTGTTCTTTCTTGCTTATTTTCAAAAGACAGTTGAATAATTTAAATCTTGCTTTTTGACTAAACGCATCTTTTTTAATAGGCATATTTGGAGTAAGACTGGTTAATGATCATAGAAGACTCCTTATGAAACAAATGTAAATTAGACATTGAATAACGGTGTGTCCACTAGTTCCGGTTTAAATCACTGATAGATGTTGAATTAACATATTCATGAATATTAGACGGCTTCCTGAAAATTATCTAGAGTAGAAACCATTAAAAGTGGCAGCAAATTCCGATTTTAAATCAAAAAATTAATTGACCATAATTCCTGTAGATTAAATGGAATAAATGAACTTGGCGCACACAGTATTAACTAACAAAATTAATAATCACATATACAAAGATTTATTGGTCAAATTCAGATCTATATTTATTACTTTTGTGAATGCATACAACGGAAAATACAATTATCTGCAAAGCACACATTTTCACACATTTATTAGCTCGGTTTATGTTTTATTCATTAGAATATCAGCACCATGAGGTTCTCTTTGATGCCACGAGCCGGCTGTCGGGGTATCTCATTCGTGAACTAAATTTGTTTGCTTTAACTTAATTCGGATAGCAAGAGGTGTCTGTAGGTCTGAGTATAAACTGGGAGGAAAATATGGCTCCCAGAGTTTTGCCGATGGCATTTTTCAAAACAAAATATATCTTTCTTGATTACCATAGAAAAAGGGTTTGCTTTAGAAAACCATTACTGAACACCGTGTGCGCTATTCGTCTAAAAAGTGCTCTGATCTCAAAACGTATAGTTATTAGTTCTCTGAAGATACTCTATCCTTAGGTTTATAAAATGCCTGGCCAGGACAAATGACAGACTAACCACCAAACAAGAAGGAGCCTCCATCCCATCTTCCATCCATTGAGACCTTGAATATCGCTTCAGTCGCCTTAATACCCTTCATCTGTCCTACCACTATCAGCCTTTTTTACCCTTTTTCCAGTCGTTTTGCCTTTAGAAGTAAGGCTGCAAAATCTGTTTGCATCCAATGGTCATTGAATCTGCAATACCTTCTCACTTAAGCATTACAATACCATCTCCAATGATGTGCTCAAGAACGAGTGTAAAATGTCAGATGATTAAACCAACCGTCCAAGAGATCGCGTTACCTATTTATTCCACATGACTCCATTCAAATAAAATAACTCGACAAAGACAAGGGGAACGGAGTAGCCATTTTCTGGCTTATTATCTGTCATGAGCCGGCAATACCCAATCCCAGGTAATCCATCAACAGAGACTCTAACCCGTAACTTTTTGATGAGTATTTCAACGATCTAACCCACTGGGCCACGGGCTCGTTGTCTTGTCGTTTAAATCATTAATAGTTATATACATATTTACCCTTTTTTGCCTTGCGCTCCAGTTAAGAGGCCAGCTAGAAACCTCAAATCGCCTATAACTGATAAGGAAAAAGGGGGACTACAATGGTCATTCCGAGCTTCTTGGCCGTCATCATCCAACCATAGCCAAAACAAAGTTTGGTGTACTTGATGCCTGAACCCGCAATCTTTTGGTTAGTATTTTTACTTTCTGGCCACAGAGCAACTGGCGCTTTTTAGTTGGTTTCGATTGGGTATGCAATGCATGGTAACATAATACGAGCATAATATCTTAAGATACGGCTTTAAATTAATTCCTTTTCCAACTCGGCTTAAGTAAGGTCTTTGACACACAAACATGAATTCCGTTAAAAATTCAGGAAATTTATTCAGAACGTGTTTTTTTAAATTTAACAATAACAGTTATCATTAACACAGAATAATATATCGGCAACACTCGCTAGCTTAGATTGCTTGCAACTTTCTGCAATGCGTGACCAGTTACGTTTATAGCATGTTTACTAATGCTTTGCTTGTTGCCATGTTTGTTGTGTTCCAGCAGTTAATTGTCTTAAGAATTTCTTTCACATTCCCAGAGAGGAGATCTACTTGGTGTCTTTTGCCTGAGTATGAATTTGATTTTTTCAAAACAAACAGCAGTTTGTGAAAGGGAAGCACTTCTCGAGGCGTATAAAAAACCATGTGAGAATAGGGTTTGTGGATCTGTATAAGGTATATCAAAATTCTACTTTGAACACCGTACCCTTGAGATAAAAATTAAAATAAATGGCATTTTGTATTCAAGGTTTTGCCTTTACTGTGGCCCTGTGCACAGTATCCATTAGGCTACCCGAACGCAGTTACAAGTCAACACTAAGTAATTTCAAGATGACTTGGTCGTTATTGAAATGCAAGATGATTCGACAAGTATTTTATATTGCGGTGAAAATTTGTCGTTCGGTGCTGCTCCACGTCATCTGGGTTTCCTCAGACGTGAGGTAGATAACCCGGAATAGTAAATTGTTCCCTGGCAATGGCAGATTTGCCAGGAGGCACGAACGCCTTAGGATCAAACCGAAACCACTTTCCTTAACAAACCTCATGTAAATGTGGAGCGCTTAAAGTGGTTAACGCTGTGAATTTACCACAGTCTGGCATCGATGAAGAACAGAACACACACCTTCATATAAATATTTTTCACTAGCTGGTAATGAGCTTTGTTGAACTGGATAAACTTGATGATTTGTTTCTGCGCTATAACTAGTCACATTGCACACTTCTCTAGTGGTGGGTCAATCGACCTGAATGCATGCATGGAGACATCTATTAGCGGACTAGAACGCAATCTCACCCAGCATCATATCTCTTACACGAGGCCTTTTACTTGTTGGCAGCTGCAAAACGTCAATCCAACAAGCGTAGTATTCTGAAAAGTGGAAAAGCAGACACGCTTCCTTGCATGCCGATTGTGTGAGTGTCTTTACAACCAAAGGAGAATCAATGTCAACAGCAGTTACGTCTGAAGTTTACGTTGACAAGACTCCCGTAAAAGTTAAGTATCGTGTCAAAAAGAAGCAGTGACATCTAAGGAATCCGTGTTTCAGGTATCAAAACCAAGTTGTTGGTAGGCAACTTTGACGACCATTAATATTTCCTTGTAGTAACGCTTTCGCATATCAATGTAACCTGCAAAAACGCCATAGACTGCTTCATTTAATTGAACTGAATATTTTGACTTGTAAACGTGAAAAAGCGAGCAGGATTTCTATGCTTTCAATGTTCATTATCATTTAATTGGCTTTCAATCAAGACCTACACGAAATTCTGAATGTCGAATGACTTCCGCCTTATAAATAGCCCACTAGAATGAACGCTGCATGAGCGCAACCGAACAAAACTCGGACATTTAAAAGTTCACTGTACAGTGCGTGTTCATCGAGGCTGGTTCTTAAATATCCCCGAAAATGCCCTGGGTAAAACGCAGGTACTGGGTACTGGCCGGCTGCGTCAGTCAACCAGCACTTAAGTTGCCGCAGTAGCCAGTGAGGCGGGAAACCAAAACAAGGACATTTCAGTGATGCCTCCAGTAACTGCCATTGTAGGTCAAAAATCTAGAAAAATTGAAAGCCCCTCCCTCATCAAGCACCACAGATGCAAGAGCATGTGCAAAATGCCAGTAACGGCTTTATATGCTAAAACGAGGCCTAAAATAGTAGGCCTTTTGTTTGCCTTTTGCTCTTCCCACAAATGTATGTACTCATTTGGAGCAAAGCATTTGGAGTGAAGCGTTATGGCTCTGCTGAAGTCAAGACCCTGATCAGTACTACTCAATATATGCTGAAATCTCTATATTTTAACTACCAAATCTGTTTGTGGGAAATTTTATGCTACAGCCGTTTGGGGTGTGCGCTAGAACAGATAAGTTGTACCTCCATGAGTTTCGTGCACTGTTATTTTGGTGTTATTTTTTGTTGAATCGCACTCGCAGTCAAGAGATTCCGACGCCTCGAACATACAAATGGCATTTCAGTGTAAATACAGGATTCCCTTATGTCCGCAAAGTTCTCATGTTGAATTTGTGGTGGTTTATGCTCAGTCATTTCCACCCAGATATAGTCTGCAGAGATATTTAAGAGAACTGTTCAAACACCCGTATTCATTCGAATTTGATCCTTTTTCAGATTCCAATGGTCCGAGTCACTGCCTTGCCTGTTCATTCCTACCTCACTTGCTGATTTTTCCAACATAGTACCAAAGGAAAATGCTGACTATCATCAGCAAAATAAACGCGTCTACTTGAATTATGAGAAGTGATATGAGATTAGTGATCATTAAATGAGTTTCGTTAGAGGAAAGAAAGGGTAATTAAGCTGATACTACAGGAAATGTAAGACCTTGGAAGATCTCTGCCTAAAAGGCGGAATAATTGTAAAGTGAAGAGTCTATTTTCAATTCAGCAGAGATTAGCCGCAATATAGCTATATTTTAATGGTTATCCGTGATCCGCATATCGCGAGTTCCACATGGGACAGGATAAATAGTACAGGTGCCGAAGTTCAAAGAGCAGCCGCAACGGCGGTATATAGAATATTTTAGGCAAGTATGGAAAATAACACATAAATACGAGTCTACTGGCGCACCTCGTTTAAGTCCATGCCTTAATTATTTTTATACTTTGACTCAATTGTCGGGAAATCATATCGATTGGAAATGCTTTAAATAAATTGGATATAATTCGCATATTCCAAAATTTTGCGTTCGAAAGAATAATTTAAAATGAATGAAAACTACGCACAAACTTTCAAATGACGCCGAAATGCGTTCATTTTAATCCTCTGCATATAGACTCAGCGATTAACACCATGAACTTTATTTCAAGATTCCGTTCACAACGGTGTGAGACATAAAATCAGTGTTTACTTTGTGATGAATTAGTATAGAAGAAAGCTTACCCCGTATGCACGCTCTAGCAAGTGGAAAAGATTCCAAATAATGTAAGGCGTACTGCCGCAATAAGTCGCAATGACAACGCACTCTTTCCACCTAATTCCTCTTGTAAAATTGTAACCTTATTAAACTTAAGCACTACTCATTTGAATAAAAGTGGGTCTGTAGGGAACTCAAATGAACTTGCTGACAGTTATCGAGGCAGTGTGCACATTTTGATTTGAAAATATAGTTAATTTCCGCTAGATCTAGCAAATAATGTAAAAACTCGCTCAACCGAGCCCTTCGATCTGCGTCTGAATTTATTTTCATAAGGAACAAACAGTTTTTATAATGAATCAAGCTGAAGTGTGACAGCTGCCTACTCAATAAAAATACAGAAGCAGAAAGTTGACCATTATTTTCAAAAGAGTTGTTATACTGAAAGCCTGCAAATCGAATCAGTTTAGTGGACGCTGTCGCTGAAGCTCAATTTAGAAAATTGGATTAGATCGAACCCATTTTCCAGCAAGCCAACCAGTTTCTGGAAAAGAAGGAAAAACGTGACCTATTCTCGGACCATGCAGCAAACCTCGGACGCCCCAACACACGCCCATTCCATTAGCAGGAGGCGAACGCTTCCACAATCATGCCACCATATACTGGACGTTACATAAGTGTCCGTCCCTGAAAACTGAAACCCTACAACAGCATAACAGATACATAATTCATTTACATCGTGGTTAGACCCGTGATGATTGTCATTTCCAATGAAAAGCAACAACCTTGCATATATCACAGCCACTGCTCCTCTGATTAACTTGTGCACGATTGCAACTGAAAAGTAAACCAAGATTCTATGAAGCAGCCGCCTAAACGCTAAGTCCCAGCGATTTAAGAGGCACAACAAACATGCGAATTTCTCTCTTTTTAGCGCAATAAAAGAAATTATGCTTTCGCACGAAACTTTCAGGTAAAACGAAGTTTCATCTGAAAAAATAATCTTTCCCAAAATAGTTTATAAGACGAGAGAAAATTCTTTGGGAAAATATTAACTTTACTGCGGAAATGTTCAAAACTGCTCTCCGAGGCTCATCATCAGACTTTTGGATTGTTACAGGAACCATTAAATAATTAACCGTGTCCTAGAGAGGATTCTACATTTGGGTGATATTTGCGCCGATACGTGTTAAGCGTATATTGTCCTGCACTCGTGATTGGCTGTGCACGTTTGAATCTGTCCTCGAAAAGTTTGTATGTGGCATCCAAATTGATATGCCGATTGATGTATGTCTCATCTGAATGCATTGCTTCAGGAAGTCGCGGCCTTATCAATATGGGTAGGTGCTCACAGTCCAAATGTGCTCCCACGCGAATTTTTGCACAGTTTCCAGGTGTGCATGGCTACCTGGGATAGATCGTCTCCTCTTCTTAGCGCTTACGGATGTTCGTGCGTGCGGTTGAGGCGGATTTTCCAGTTTGCCCACCACAAATGGCATTACAATTGGAACGTGGGATTTTGTAGCCAACACCTTTTCTATCACGATAACCAACCAGATGATAAGTATTGGGATGTGGTTACTTAGATGGTGGTAGTGTGGGAATTGGTTCAAGTGGGAACCATCAGGATGTCCGAAACAGGGATGGCAGAAGATAATGCTGAGGTTGATATTGTCGGATTGTTGTTGCATTGCGCTCGAAGGTGTCCGACAAGACCGATTTGTGGGCGGAAGGTGAGTTTACAGTCCGGGCACGTTATGAGGGCTTGGGCATTTGCGGTGGTAGTTCGGGGCGCTGGTGACTAGTTTGTGCCTTGACCTTGGCGGCAGCAATCCGATTGGATTCACACATCGTTTATGACTTTGGAAGATCATGCGGAAATTCGGCTGTCCCGAATGATTCACTCACATGGTATATCAGCTCCATGATGGCGTAATGGCGCGCGTTATTGAAAACGAGACGTTTTAGGAAGCATTCGCCGTGACCAACGGAGTGAACAGGGCTGTGTTCTGGACCCTACACTATTCAGTCTTATGGACTCTGCCATGTTAGTGAACGCTTACTGTGAGGATCGTCCTGGGATCCACAGGGCCTACAAAAACTGATGGGCACCTTCTCAAAAGTCGGCATATGCAGTCTCCAACATGTGTGTGTACGCCTAAAGACCATGACTTGCTGTTCGCTGACGGCTGCGCTCTTAATGCAACGAAAGAAGGGGACAGACAAAGGAGCATGGACCTCTTCGCCACCGCTTGCGAGAACTGTGAACTGTGCACCAACATGAAGAAAATGGTGGCCATGCATCAGCCGCCACCCAATACCACCTACCATGCACCACGCATCGATGTCAATGGTGCTCAACTGAAAGCCATTGACACATTCGCCTACCTGGGCAGCAACCTCTCCCAAAGTACCAAAGTCGATGATGAAGTCGCCCAGTGGATCGCCAAAGCCAGCCAAGCCTATAGACGGATGCAGAACATTGTCTGGAATCGAAAAGGTCACCACCTCAGCACCATCTATCCCAGGTAGCCATGCACACCTGGACACTGTGCAAAAATTTCGCGTGGGAGCACATTTGGAATGTGAGCATCTGCCCATATTGATAAGGCCGCGACTTCCTGAAGCAATGCATTCAGATGAGACATGTATCAATCGGCATATCAATTTGGATGCCACATACAAACTTTTCCAGGACAGATTCAAACGTGCACAGCCAATCACGAGTGCAGGACAATATATGCTTAACACGTATCGGCACAAAATATCACCCAAATGTAGAATCTTCTCTAGGACACGTTTAATTGTTTAATGGTTCCTGTAACAATCCAAAAGTCTTATGAAGAGCCTGGGAGACCAGTTTCGAAAATTTCCGCAGTGAAGTTAATATTTTCCCAAATAATTTCCTCTCGTCTTATTACCTATTTTGAGAAAGATTATTTTTTCAGAACAAACTTCGTTTTACCTGAAAGGTTTCGTGCGAAAACACAATCTCTTTTATTATGCTAAAAATAGAGAAATTCGCGTGTTTGCTGCACCTCTTAAATCGCTAGGACTAAGCGTTTAGGCGGCTGCTTCATAGGATCTTGGTGTAATCTTCAGTTGCAATCGTTTAACAACTCTTTTGGAAATAACCGTCAACGTTCTTCTTCTGTATTTTTATTGAGAAGTAACTGTGGAACTTCACCGTATTCATTATAAAAACTGTTTGTTCCTTATGAAAATAAATTTAGATGCAGATCGAAGGGCTCGGTTGAGCGAGCTTTTACATAACTTGCTAGATCTAGAGGAAATTAACTATATTTTCAAATCAAAATGCGCACACTGCCTCGATAACTGTCAGCAAGTTCATTTGAGTTCCCTACAGACCCACTTTTATTCAAATGAGTAGTGCTTAAGTTTAATAAGGTTGCAATTTTATAAGAGGACTTAGGTGGAAAGAGTGCGTTGTCATTGCGACTTATTGCGGCAGTACGCCTTACATTATTTGGAATCTTTTCCACTTGCTAGAGCGTGCATACGGAGTAAGCTTTCTTCTGTACTAATTCATCACAAAGTATACACTGATTTTATGTCTCACACCGTTGTGAACGGAATCTTTAAATAAAGTTCACGGTGTTGATCACTGAGCCTTTATGTAGAGGATTAAAATGAACGCATTTCGGTGTCATTTCAAAGTTTGTGCGTAGTTTTCATTCATTTTAAATTATTCTTTTGAACGCAAAAATTTTGGAATATGCGAATTATATCCAATTTATTTAAAGCATTTCCAATCGATATGATTTCTCGACAATTGAGTCAAAGTATAAAAATAATTAAGGCATCTACTTAAACGAGGTGCGCCAGTAGACTCGTATTTATGTGTTATTTTCCATACTTGCCTAAAATATTCTATATACCGCCGTTGCGGCTGCTCTTTGGTACTATGTTGGAAAAATCAGCACGTGAGGTAGGAATGAACAGGCAAGGCAGTGATTCGGACCATTGGAATCTGAAAAAGGATCAAATTCGAATGAATACGGGTGTTTGAACAGTTCTCTTAAATATCTCTGCAGACTATATCTGGGTGGAAATGACTGAGCTTAAACCACCACAAATTCAACATGAGAACGTTGCGGACATAAGGGAATCCTGTATTTACACTGAAATGCCATTTGTATGTTCGAGGCATCGGAATCTCTTGACTGCGAGTCCGATTCAACAAAAACTAACACCAAAATAACAGTGCACGAAACTCATGGAGGTACAACTTATCTGTTCTAGCGCACACCCCAAACGGCTGTAGCATAAAATTTCCTACAAACAGATTTGGTAGTTAAAATATAGAGATTTCAGCATATATTGAGTAGTACTGATCAGGGTCTTGACTTCAGCAGAGCCATAACGCTTCACTCCAAATGCTTTGCTCCAAATGAGTACATACATTTGTGGGAAGAGCAAAAAGCAAACATAAGGCCTACTATTTTAGGCCTCGGTTTAGCATATAAAGCCGTTTCTGGCATTTTGCACATGCTCTTGCATCTGTGGTGCTTGATGAGGGAGGGGCTTTCAATTTTTCTAGATTTTTGACCTACAATGGCAGTTACTGGAGGCATCACTGAAATGTCCTTGTTTTGGTTTCCCGCCTCACTGGCTACTGCGGCAACTTTAGTGCTGGTTGACTGACGCAGCCGGCCAGTACCCAGTACCTGCGTTTTACCCAGGGCATTTTCGGGGATATTTAAGAACCAGCCTCGATGAACACGCACTGTACAGTGAACTTTTAAATGTCCGAATTTTGCTCGGTTGCGCTCATGCAGCGTTCATTCTAGTGGGCTATTTATAAGGCTGAAGTCATTCGACATTCAGAATTTCGTGTAGGTCTTGATTGAAAGCCAATTAAATGATAATGTACATTGAAAGCATAGAAAGCCTGTTCGCTTTCTCACGTTTACAAGTCAGAATATTCAGTTTAATTAAATGCAGCAGTCTACGGCGTATTTACAGGTCACATTGATATGCGAAAGCATAACTACAAGGAAATATTAATGGTCGTCAAAGTTGCCTACCAACAACTTGGTTTGGATACCTGAAACACGGATTCCTTAGATGTCACTGCTTCTTTTGACACGATACTTAACTTTTACGGGAGTCTTGCCAACGTAAACTTCAGACGTAACTGCTGTTGACATTGATTCTCCTTTGGTTGTAAAGACACTCACACAATCGGCATGCAAGGAAGCATGTCTGCTTTTCCACTTGTCCGAATACTACGCTTGTTGGATTGACGTTTTGCAGCTGCCAACACGAAAAAGGCCTCGTGTAAGAGATATGATGCTGGGTTAGATTGCGTTCTAGTCCGCTAATAGATGTCTCCATGCATGCATTCAGGTCGATTGACCCACCACTAGAGAAGTGTGCAATGTGACTAGTTATTGTGCAGAAACAAATTATCAAGTTTATCATGTTCAACAAAGCTCATTACCAGCTAGTGAAAAATATTTATATGAAGGTGTGTGTTCTGTTCTTCATCGATGCCAGACTGTGGTAAATTCACAGCGTTAACCACTTTAAGCGCTCCACATTTACATGAGGTTTGTTAAGGAAAGTGGTTTCGGTTTGATCCTAAGGTGTTCGTGCCTCCTGGCAAATCTGTCATTGCCAGGGAACAATTTACTATTCCGGGTTATCTACCTCACGTCTGAGGAAACCCAGATGACGTGGAGCAGCAACGAACCGCAAATTTTCACCGCAATATAAAATACTTGTCGAATCATCTTGCATTTCAATAACGACCAAGTCATCTTGAAATTACTTAGTGTTGACTTGTAACTGCGTTCGGGTAGCCTAATGGATACTGTGCACAGGGCCACAGTAAAGGCAAAACCTTGAATACAAAATGCCATTTATTTTAATTTTTATCTCAAGGGTACGGTGTTCAAAGTAGAATTTTGATATACCTTATACAGATCACAAACCCTATTCTCACATGGTTTTTATACGCCTCGAGAAGTGCTTCCCTTTCACAAACTGCTGTTTGTTTTGAAAAATCAAATTCATACTCAGGCAAAAGACACCAAGTAGATCTCCTCTCTGGGAATGTAAAGAAATTCTTAAGACAATTAACTGCTGGAACACAACAAACATGGCAACAAGCAAAGCATTAGTAAACATGCTATAAACTTAACTGGTCATGCATTGCAGAAAGTTGCAAGCAAGCTAAGCTAGCGAGTGTTGCCGATATATTATTCTGTGTTAATGATAACTGTTATTGTTAAATTTAAAAAAACACGTTCTGAATAAATTTCCTGAATTTTTAACGGAATTCATGTTTGTGTGTCAAAGACCTTACTTAAGCCGAGTTGGAAAAGGAATTAATTTAAAGCCGTATCTTAAGATATTATGCTCGTATTATGTTACGATGCATTGCATACCCAATCGAAACCAACTAAAAAGTGCAAGTTGCTCTGTGGCCAGAAAGTAAAAAAACTAACCAAAAGATTGCGGGTTCAGGCATCAAGTACACCAAACTTTGTTTTGGCTATGGTTGGATGATGACGGCCAAGAAGCTCGGACTGACCATTGTAATCCCCCTTTTTCCTTATCAGGTATAGGCGATTTGAGGTTTCTAGCTGGCCTCTTATCTGGAGCGCAAGGCAAAAAAAGGGTTAATATGTGTATAACTATTAATGATTTAAACGACAAGACAACGAGCCATTGGCGCAGTGGGTTAGATCGTTGAAATACTCATCAAAAAGTTATGGGTTCGAGTCTCTGTTGATGGATTACCTGGGATTGGGTATTGCCGGCTCATGACAGATAATAAGCCAGAAATGGCTACTCCTTTCCCCTTGTCTTTGTCGAGTTATTTTATTTGAATGGAGTCATGTGGAATAAATAGGTAACGCGATCTCTTGGACGGTTGGTTTAATCATCTGACATTTTACACTCGTTCTTGAGCACATCATTGGAGATGGTATTGTAATGCTTAAGTGAGAAGGTATTGCAGATTCAATGACCATTGGATGCAGACAGATTTTGCAGCCTTACTTCTAAAGGCAAAACGACTGGAAAAAGGGTAAAAAAGGCTGATAGTGGTAGGACAGATGAAGGGTATTAAGGCGACTGAAGCGATATTCAAGGTCTCAATGGATGGAAGATGGGATGGAGGCTCCTTCTTGTTTGGTGGTTAGTCTGTCATTTGTACTGGCCAGGCATTTTATAAACCTAAGGATAGAGTATCTTCAGAGAACTAATAACTATACGTTTTGAGAACAGAGCGCTTTTTAGACGAATAGCGCACACGGTCTTCAGTAATGGTTTTCTAAAGCAAACCCTTTTTCTATGGTAATCAAGAAAGATATATTTTGCTTTGAAAAATGCCATCGGCAAAACTCTGGGAGCCATATTTTCCTCCCAGTTTATACTCAGACCTACAGACACCTCTTGCTATCCGAATTAAGTTAAAGCAAACAAATTTAGTTCACGAATGAGATACCCCGACAGCCGGCTCGTGGCATCAAAGAGAACCTCATGGTGCTGATATTCTAATGAATAAAACATAAACCGAGCTAATAAATGTGTGAAAATGTGTGCTTTGCAGATAATTGTATTTTCCGTTGTATGCATTCACAAAAGTAATAAATATAGATCTGAATTTGACCAATAAATCTTTGTATATGTGATTTTTAATTTTGTTAGTTAATACTGTGTGCGCCAAGTTCATTTATTCCATTTAATCTACAGGAATTATGGTCAATTAATTTTTTTGATTTAAAATCGGAATTTGCTGCCACTTTTAATGGTTTCTACTCTAGATAATTTTCAGGAAGCCGTCTAATATTCATGAATATGTTAATTCAACATCTATCAGGGATTTAAACCGGAACTAGTGGACACACCGTTATTCAATGTCTAATTTACATTTGTTTCATAAGGAGTCTTCTATGATCATTAACCAGTCTTACTCCAAATATGCCTATTAAAAAAGATGCGTTTAGTCAAAAGCAAGATTTAAATTATTCAACTGTCTTTTGAAATAAGCAAGAAAGAACAAACCATTATGAGTGCGGAAAGGAGCTGTCAGTTCCACACACCCACTGGCCAGTTGATGGGTAAATTAGACTGTTCTCAGTTGGTTCACTATCCAAATCATTCATAATACCACTGACATCGTGGTTACTATCGTCGTTGTCAACTTCATCATTCCAAGTATCCACATACTTGTATAGTTAAGATAACATGACCTACAAAGACAAAGAAGACCGGAATGACCACTTCTGGCTTATTAGTCATCATCAGCCAGCCATACCCAACCCCAGGTGTTGCGGCACCCGAGGCTCAAACTCGCAACCTTTTGCTTAGAAGTTCAATGCTCTACTCATTGCGCCACAAGCTCGTTGTCTTGCCAGTTTTTTCATCGGGGCTCGGGAGATAGCCCCAAAGCACAACGGAAAGAATTAATCCTGTTAGCGATTAGTGAGCGCTTATTTGAGAGAGAGAGAGGAATGCACGTTATTTTGAAAGTATCATTCGAAAGTTTCAGCAAACAGGGCCAAATTCACTGAGAGAATTGGAAAAGTTAACAGATTATGCAAGAAACAAAAGGTTAAAAGTGGACACCTTATGGGAGAGACAGTTCCACGCTCAGCTTCTATATTTCAATATTTTCACACGTTAGGTAGTGTACTAGAAATAGCCAAACAGGGTGCTGATATATCGATGTACGGCAAGCAATAAGCCGAAAACCTTAGCGCATGGGACGGGAAGACTTCATGGTAATGAACACGGAGTGGAGCAGATTAACAAAAACATCAAGAATTCGATCAGCAACTCGCTTACATTATGAGTTGTCGTTCTATTATCCTATCCACTAAGCAATAAGAGACAAACCGTCAGTGAAGAGAGAATTCGGAGGATACGTTTTAAAATCATCAATTTCTTTTTAAGAAAAGCTGGAAAAATAACGGGAAAACTAAAGAGTATAAGGGCAAGAATACATGCAAATATAAACCGCCAGTGATAGGAACGTAAAAGACAAACAAAATGAAGAAGATAACGTATTTTAACAAAAAAGTATCATCATATAGGGAGAAGGAAAGATGAACTCTCAGCGTAACGCCAAGGTAGCGGAAAAGGATACCTCGTTGGGAAGGACAGCTGAGGGTTCAGAACTAGGAGAGGGTTGCACGCAAAAACACATTGGAAAAATTTCTCATAGATGAGTTGAAGAACATTATCTGACGAACATGCTGAGACATGGACCAGGCCATGCTTCAAAGACTGAAGATTTGTCTGATTTTTAAGAGGATGGCCAACAATTATATTGTTGGCATACTTTATATTCAGACAGTCATTTGGTGATCTCAAGTTGTCAACGTGGAGGGATAAGAGGACATCTTGAATAACACCACAGACTTTAGGAAGGACCGTAGATTTCTGCCTGCCCGATTTACGAATTGAGTGCGGGAAGTAAAATTTTCTTGGAGCCAAGAGACAGCCAAACCGGGAGAGGAAGAAGTAAAACTTATTTTAAGGAGGAGATGGCACGGGATGGTGTTGAAGGCAGAGTCGTAGTCAAGAAATGCACATGCGTACGCAAGGTAGACTTCGTCTAGATCTCTTATAGCCAAATATGCCACAAGAGCGACGAAATCTACGGTAGTGCGCCTTACATTACAGGTGAATTGTTATCGGTTGGAGAAATTGGAGGAAAATGGCATGATTATATCTAGGGTGACTCAATCAGAAAACTTCATTTAAGCAGAAGAAACAAGCATTAGACGAAAAGATTAAGGACCAAAATTATTAGATTTTCAAGGGATAGGAGGGATTCTTACTGTACGCCAAATGTCAGGAATCTTCGAACCCGTGAAAGAAATATTGATACGTTGTGTCAAAACAGGGGATATCTGAGAGCCGAAATATTTTAGAATAAATGGTGAAAAAAATCCGACCTAGCAGCTGTTGATCGACAGATCTTTCTCAGGGGTTTCTCTACCGTTACCACTGACAGAGGAGAAAAACTCTCGGAAGTATGCGAAAAGGTTGTTTTAGGGGAGATTTTAGTTAGTGGAAGTATGGATAAAATGTTCATTTAAAATCTCTAAATCAGTATCAGCTTGTGCCGGTTTGCTGTATTGGCCAGTAACATGCTTAGGATTTCTCTACAGTTCAACAGAGGAAAGAGATAAATAAGGTGTGGATGGAGAGGCAGAAAGTTGGCTAACAAACAGATCATTAAGTCTGGAACTCTCGCTTTTTTATTAGGACGTTAATTTCCTTTGGACTCCCACGTAGACCTAGCTTGGAGATGAGCTCTGTTGTACGTCATAGAAGTTTAGGTAGGGAGAAGAAACTCTGTCAGGTCTGTCTACAACGGTATTAAGAGAACAGAACATATTAAACAATTCTTTTAAAAATATTGTAAGATAGCTGGAGCACGATTCAACATTGGATTGTCTGACGGAAGCAGTGATATCGTACAATATACAGATCTGCAGAAGGCAAATGTTTTGTGGGGACCAAGCATGAACCTTAGTTTTCCTTTTGTGATTGATTAGTAGTACATGCGGAGATTTGGAATAAATTTTTGGAGGATCGAAACCGGACAATGAGGCTCTGTTTTTCTACCAAAGAAAAGCTTGGGTTGGTTAGCCAACGCGTGCTCAAGAGGAGCATCAGCGCAAGCATTGAAGAAAACATGATTATCAAAGCTTAACAGTGTAACCGGATATAGATTAACGCGATTAAAGTCGCCACATAAGAGAATAAGATGCTCTCATGACAATAAAGCAAGTTTGTTTAAAAGGAAGTGAAAATCGGGTTAGGGTACCATCACTGGTAGAGGGGGCATACAAATACTAACAAATAAAATGCCTTTAAAAGTATTTAAATTAATGGCTAGCATATGATAGCGATAAGATCTATAAAATCATCAAAATATGAAAATAAGGACTTACGGTTAACAAACGGATTCTCGCTGACCAAAGTAGCGACTCCTCAACGCCTCTGATGGAGGCTGAAGATTTTCTATCAGTTTGAAAGCAGCATAAAGACGGGGCTACTGTGTTGTACGTAAATGTCACTATTTAACCAAGGTCTTTTGAAGAAAAATCACTTCAGCCTTCCTGTGCTCTTTTTCAACAAAGGAAGCTCCATATCGTGTGTTTTGTTGAACATCAAACGACAATTTGTCGACAGTTAGCCTTAAATAGAGAATTTTGTTTTTGTTGATGGTTCAAGGCGATTTGACAACCGCAGTGGTGATTTTTCCACAGCGAATGTCTTTGTTAATGAAAACACGACGGACTGAGCCCGAGGGGATCACAAATTCGAAATATTGACCGAAAAGTGTAAAAGCTGGCTTATAGAAATTATAGAAAAATAATTTGGTTTAAGTTCATTCAAAAAGATGCTAGGGTACTATAGAGATGCACTCATAACCATAGTTCAGATAAATAAAGCAATAAAAATAGATTAAGAGATTAAAGAGAAATAGAGAGAGAAAGAAGTAAACAATTGCAGAACATTTTTCCATGAATGAATAGCAAACAAAAATGACGCTCAAATTTAAAAGCCCGCCCACAAAACCCCATTTGTAAAGGTCAAATATGAAAACATATAGTAAATTGCATAGCTGGCAAAACGCACATAAACATTTAAAAGTTGGAGAAACTTTGAAATTATGCAGTTTACTCATTAACATAACACGGTGCGTAAAAGACCTGTTTCTCTTGCATATATTATTTCGAGGTCAATCATTAAACGGATTGAAGTTGGGAAGAAAATCAAAAGTACCTTACATCAAAAATATCTTCTATGTAAATAACTATGAAAAACGACATACGGTCCTTTAAGCATACTTATTTGTACAGAGATATTTGACCACTAAACTATGGTCTGTTAACAGAAATTATTTATTACATAATTAAGCTTAAAGATGGTAGATCCATTAGACTGCCTGGTAAATTAATGGTTGTCTTATATGGTCGTCTAATCGGCTGAAATCCGAGCTGCCCCTTGTTCCTGGGAAAATATTTTCCATTATACGCCGACTCGATGGTTTGGTACGCGCAAAAACGTTCTCAAGCTTTGCCAAACACTAGCCAACTTAGAGCATCAGATGCCCTCAGACCCTGGACAGGCTATTGATGCACCAAGGGGAGAAGTGAGTTAGGTCGGCTTCAGGGACTCTGTCCTTAGGAAACTCAAATGCATTCCTTGCAAAATAAATCAAATGCACCCTGTACTAAAATGTGGGGTTCGTCAACCTGCCAATTAACAGGAAAACTCCATCCTTGCTATCAATCCACTTTGAGTGCCAGAGGGTATCTTTAGTGTGCTGGCACGCCTAGACACATGCTAACACAGGCCGAGCCACCTAAGGTCTTATTGAACCCCCTCACGAAATCGGGCTCAGCTTAGTGAAGAAGTAGAGAGTGCGGTTAGTGGAACGCAAGCTTACTGTAACCAAAATACTAATTCACACCCACAAATCCCAGTCTCTGCATTCACCCTGGCATGTGGCTCATGACGCACCTTGTTGCAATCGGCAGTCGAACTGTTGTGTATGAATGAATGACTAGTGGATTAAGAGCACGGCTGCACTTGCTCGTTTCTTTCTTGAGCCCTATTAGATCCCTATTTGAATTGTACCCAAGTAACCTCTTCTTGTTTAGCCTAAAATCTGGCTCATTATTAGTGAAAAAATCAAATGTGGCATGTACAAATGGACGCTTTAAGTCTGTACACCCGCATCTGTCCTACCACTAGGAGTACGCGGTTGAAAGACAAGAGAGGACCCAGCAGTTGTTGCGCAGGTCTATAAACTAAGTCTCTCAAATTTCACCGTCCTGCGCACACAAAGTTTTGAGGCAAGTTGTGGACAGCATAGTTTGTGATAGTCGAGCATAAATTTAGCACGACCTACCCAGTCAGAAGCATTGAGTAGTGATTTTTCTTTAATTTCACTGCCAATGCCCCCTAAAACATTCCACCAAACCGTCTTGCTCACTGTTGTCAGTGGAAACATCACTATCAATAGCAGTTGATCCTTTGTCTTTTTGCTCTTCTTTCTATCAAATCTCAAGACCCATGTTCTATAGCGTAACTCGTGAAGCTTGCTGATCAAAATTCATAAGCAAAAAGGTTGGGGCACTCTGAAACATCACAGAGAGAATCCAAAAAGTGACCACAACTGCATTTATTTCCGTTCAACCGAAGTGTCGATCAGGGGCAAAGAAACCGAGTACCGAACTGAAAACCATTACCTTCAAGCTCAGACGGCCAGTATTTTGTCAACACAAGGTTAGCAGACTCTGGAACGAGGGCAGACACAGTTTAAACGTCAGAAATATAAATATACTTTTTAAAGAAACATCCCTTTCATTTCTCTGACAAAGAAGGCAAAGTTTCAAAATAGTGAGGCGAAAACAAGACCTTGCGTTAAGCCTCCTTTCTATGACAGAAAAACACGTCTGAACGGACAGCAGAACGAAGTCTGCAGAGGCAGCCGACGCATACCATGACGATTTCAACTTAAGAACTTTGTCGACTGTCGTTTGCGTACTTGTTTATAAGCTTCTACCAGCTATTGATTGCATAACCCGCCCTTAAAACATTTTGATGACGAATACAGGGTTCTGCGTTTCCAGTGGTGAATGACTTATATTTTGGCTCGCAGTAATTTTCAACATCCCCTATCACTGCACCTTGATTGGCCTAATTAAAAACTCAAGCAGATAAGATCCTACAAGAATCTCCACCATTCACAACCATTTAGGTTGGCGCCAACAGCTCCAAAAACTTCGTTAAACGTCCAACTCTTATCGGACTACAATGTTAAAGTAAATACAGCATGAGAAAAACCGTATATTAAACGTTTTGATTATTTTTTAACGCTGAAAGCCGACAATGTTGGGTGTATAAATGGACCAATTTTAAGGTGTTATACCATTAATGTTGCTGGATTGCTCGGTTGAATAAACAGAATGCATCCTTTTACATGCATATTACATTTCAATTTGGTCCTAATCTCATCGGACTATCGTTTCTGCGGGTTTCAGGGAGAGGCCCGCACAGAAAGACCTTTCCTTCTTACAATCCAAACAACGCTGTTCTTTCACTAAAGTGCGTTGAAAAAATTTGCCTGGAAGTTTGTAAACTAGCGGAGTAAATAGGGCTTGAAAATTAATATCCGACTTGAAAGTTTCACCTCAAAATAGGACTTAATTAATAAAGTTCTCTGCCAGGAGGTAACATTAATCGTAAGCGGGCGCATTCCTGATCCCTTACGTGAACTCACTGGAACATGACAAGCATGGAATTATGGCCTGAGACACATGCTTAGAAAGCCTCAACTAGGTAATCAAAATCCTGAAAGAATCGTCACTATTTAAAAGTAAATAGTGTTTCTCGCGTACCACTGAAAAGTCCGGTGAATGGCTAGTTCCTGAAGAATTAAAGTTCTGCAGTCAATAGACCACGAGATAAGAACTTCTGCGCTGGAATTTGAGGACAATTTTTAAGGTCGAAAGAAATCAATGTTATTTGGTGGAAATGACCAGTTAGGAGGCTTTTATACCGCTAAGCATACTGAATCTGTCCGTTGGATGACCCGAACGCATCCTACTGCTCACATAATGATATCGTTGGAGTATAATTTCTGCACATTTTATGATCCGCACTGGCTGTCCTTCCTCCCCTCCTTGAAATTGAAATGGCTCTAATGGGGTCTTGCTCCCCAGGATGCCTGCTGATACCTCCGTAAAAATTAGGCGACTGGTCGAGATGCAGCAGTCGTCTTTACAGCCCCCAGATGTGAGAACAAAAATGTAAGGATGCGTCAGACCTTTGTACTTTTCCGCCTTTACGCATAGCTAACCTGAAACATTCCAGCAGGATTTAGGCGTTAACCTTCCAATATTCGCTTGAATAACACTTTTATGCTGGTGCGTTTTTTCCCTAGGGTACCCAGACTGCCCCTCCACAGAATTTATCCTCTCAACACTCTCTGCGTATACGAATTAACTAAATGTTTGTGCAAAACGTAAGGAATTCTATAAAAAGGAAAACGCATGCATTATCCTGACACGCTGTGCTAGTCTGTTCATAGCCTTTAGAATATCCACTAGAAAATTTATTTTTCGAAAGTTAGTGAAGGGATTTTATCCTAATTTCCACGACAGTACTTTTAGCTTGTAAGGATGAAAGATTGAACAATAAAATAAACGCAAAATCCGTGTAAAATGATTGAGGGTGAACGAAGAAATCCGTCTTATTCTTGAAATTTATAAATGTGAATTAGCATATTGCTCTAAAACTACAAAATGGGAATTCACAGTTTAAGAAATTAATCGGTTCAACTTTGAATTCGTGGAAAATTCGCATTAAATATACGCGCAAATACAGAGTTCTATTTTAATTTACTGAATAGCATTGACCAAAATCATTAACATGAATAACAGCGGCATATAATCACATGATTGACATCACGTAGATGGAAAAGTGGATTGCAATTTCACTTAGTAATTTAAAGTCTATAGGTTGATCAACAGCCTGTTTTGGCCGGCATAGTCTATCGGTTTAGCGCATATGATTAAAGCACACATTCTTTTCGAATTCATTTCTAAATCGATGTTGATATCACTTGAATATAAAAATACAAGATGACCTTCAAGAAAAGCACGATACTTATAATAATATCATTATATTATATTATTGATTAATACACAGGTAAATTTCATTCAGTTTTTATTGTTTCCTGAAAAACGTCTCTTAACTGCGTAAGGAGTCTAGGGCCACAAATAAAAAGAGAGAACAATCTTCAGCTCATTTTAAGGTATCGAAATTTGCGTTCATTTAACCAGTTATTCATATAGTTGCGTTTGTTTTAAATGTTCAGAGATGACACGCTTTACATAGTCTTAGACGTTTAAAAAGCGTATAACCATTGTTGATCAACTGTTAAGATTGTTTCCTGGAGAAACGTTAACGTGCCTATGTAACTCTGCTGGTAGCCGCCAAATCAACGGCATTATAGCGGGATTTCATGCATTCTTCCGGGTAATGCCAGAAACGCAGTAGGTTCATTAATGTCATTTTTGACCGTATATTCAATTTGAGGACTAATGTTCACTTTCCCTTGTCATAATATTACTTTTAAAATGATTTTACCGAAAAAGTATAAAATGTAATTAGGCAATTTTTCACCGCTGTATTTGCACAATAGTGAGGTATCATCAAGTTTTGAAATGTGGTTAGAATTGGTAAGGATAAATGAGCTTCATCTATCGATTTTGAATATTTTTGAAGTGGGCCTGCTTGATCAAACCCAAACTACTATCGTTGCCAGTCGCACCTTTGGTTGTACTAAGTGCCTTGGTGAGTAGCTTGACTGCTTTTTGCGCACTTGGCCATCCATCTTGCCATAAACTCCAGAATCTAAAATGGCTGTTTTTATGAACAAGGCAAAAAGCGACGAAATAAGCAGACATGTATGATGTAGTGTTATTTCTCGACCTCCTCATCAACTGCATACAGTCGTTACCTATTAATAAGTCGAGAAAAGTCGAGGTGGGTCAGGATTTATTTACCTATAACTTTTCATCATTTTCGGTTGGTGTTCAATTGAACCATTTATATTGACTCATTAATTGACAAGGACCGTCACGAAATTCTATGGCTTCATTAAATTCTGCTTATTTTGTCAAATGTGTCTTACTCAATTTAATTCGAGAACAATTGATTCGATTATTTGTACATTTAACATTATCAGCTATAGGTTTTAGGGTTTGAAGCCATTTTTCCTCATTATTTGCACGCTTTTCACTTAAGCCTAGGCTTATTCGAAAATAAAAAGTTTGTAACTAAAATCGAATTGCATCGGCTGTTTCCGCAGCTTCATACTCCTCGTGTACCCCCCATAACAAAAGTGATTGAGGACCATCACTGCTTTTCTAGAAACGCAGGCTCAATCCGAATTCAAAGAGAACTTAAGTTAAGGTTTCATTTTAAAACGTAAATGAACGTTTTCTCCCACAGAATGTTAGTTGCGAATAAGAAAATCCTGCTTGGGGTGAATACAAGTTTCTGACCTCAGGCCGAAAACGAAAAACAGAAGACAATTGAGAGGAAATGAGGAGACATTTTTTGCATGTGGAAAAGAAAGCCAACATAACAGGAGAAGCAGCCTGAAACAGTCGTAAGAAAAAACACCAAGAACGAGAAATCGATCACTTTTCATTGCTAGCTAGCAGAATTCCGATATCTCTAAACCATACCATCTGACCTAAAGGTAAACCGTTAGTGGTTTGATATCGTTTTCCAGCAAACAATTTCTATCTTTTTTATTCCCCAACTTCAAAAACGAGTGCCACAACCCTTAGGGCCGATATCCTGTTTCTGCGATCTGAAAATATCTAAAAATTTAAATGTTCTAAATCATCCCATTGTCTTTGCATCCGCATATTTCACAGGAGAATATTTTTTATAAAATTATGACTGGTATGTCAAAGTTAATGATACATTTGTTCAACTGAAGTCTTAAGGCACATAAAAACTGTACAAAGGATGTGGTCTTCTTGAAAGCTAGTATAGACCCAGAAGTACTTCTTTCCTTTCTTTGAAATTGGGTTTACTCTATTGCAATTTATTCTTCGGTCAATGTCAAACATTTCAGCGAATGTTCAGTGGCCATGGCTGTCCATGGGGAACTTCCGTTGCCGAATTGCGAAATCTCCTGAGATTAAGAAGAAGAATCCTTGTCTGCTAACCAAGACGATGTTATGGCTCGAGCACTTTTTATACGGAAAAACTATTTTGATCACTTTGGAATTTTCTATGGTAGTATGACATAGTGCTCAAAAGGATTAGTTTAACGATTCTTCTGCAGGTTTCGATAACGCTCTCCTGTCTGCATTTGTGACCTTGCTTGCTTTCCGTCCTCTAAAAAAAGAAGCAGAATGAACTTGTTTCGCTTCTGTAGGTCAGCTAAAGCGCCTCAATTTCTCATGATCTTTCCGAAATATTTTTAGCAAAAGTCTGGTAGATTCTGACTTGTGCTCCAAGATCAGATCCCGGGTCTGTTATTTTGAAGACGACGGAGCAATCTTCGAAATGTGTCTTTGGACGACCGCCCACAGCCATACGGCGCTGCGCATGGATAGCTGCAATTGACACCAAACTGAGTGAAAACAGAGGCGACTAGGTGGTTATCATGGCGAAATTCATTCTCTACACTGACAATAATTTAGTAGTCGAGCAGATATTGAAGTCGGTCTCCGTATTGATAACTGACTGTTGAATTGTCTTAAAAGTAATTCTGTAGCAAAAATAAACCTTTCTGCAATGCTGATTTTAAAATCATTCCCATTTCTATCTAAGCCCTTTGATTGAGTGGTCAGACTATACAGGGTTCTGTAGTTTGTGGCTCCAGGTTTTGCGATGCAGCAAGAATCAGTTGTTAAGTAAATAACATTCATCGATAACTAGTGTTTATGTCGTTGTAGTCTGATGGAAAATGAAAAAAATATCAATTATGTCGAAAATCAGCTCAAAGATATGAAGTGGCTTCCGGGAAGGCTTTATGATCAAAGCAGGCCTAGAGCTGCACTTGGATCAAGTTTGTGCATTGGGGGACTTCAATGATCAAAGCTATCGACGACTTCGAAATTCAAATAACGTGAAAACTACTACGGCCGGGCTGCCATTTGAAGACTGAGTTAGCGGTTGTCCCCACGAATAAGGCAACCTCCGCAACGATATAATGCCATGTGTCATTTGACTCAGTTTAGTGTGCAAGATATTTTATGAATAAAACCGTACCTTTTTGAATAAACTCACGTTAATTTTTATATCTCAGGCCAAACTACAATTTGAAGCACTAATGCTGTCATGATTCTCACAAAAAGCTTTAATTAGAGCGACCAGAACTTTTAGATGACAGTAAAGAAACCGACGGAAAAACTTGAACAGCTATAAATCTAGGAGCATTGAATTGCTATTATTTGTGAACGAGGCTTGCAAAACGTACCCACCAAAATAAATTTTTAGAGAACAATTTGGGCTGTTATTCAGTGTAATAGCATAATTTAATTACAAGATGCTTTGATTGTAGGCAGTTCGTTAATTAACCTCAGGATATAATATATAATATGTTACAATATAGTTCCAAATGACTAATGTGATAATTAGTAGTAATAAGTTTCTAATATTAATTCTGATTAACTTTTATTATCAAGGATGCTTTTATAGTTAACTGCCCATAAGTCAGCTGAATGCTAAACAGGGTGTGTGCAGCAAGATCAGTATGAGACAGGAACCCAAATACGGGGATATCACATCTCAGTCTTAATGAAAAACTGACCGCAGTCAGTAAAAATCTTGGAATAGTTTCTTGCCAAAAATGCATAAGTCCATAACATTTACAAATGAAAAAGTCTGTTTTTTAAGTTAATTAGGTTCTACAATAAGTCTCTAAATAGGGTAACAGTTGGAGCCATATTGAAATCACAGCCACTAGCTAAAAGCCAAGGGACGTGTTTCGCCGGTATGCTACCGCTGCTTGACACAGATGCGAAGAGTACGACACATCAATGGCTCCCTCAGCATTATCGGCGTGCTTTCTGGTGGATAGTCCATTTCAAAAATTGCTCCTTATTAAGTTTATCAGAAAATAATTGCGAAATTGGTGCGATTTATATGTTTTATCGAAACTCGTATTTCTATCGATTATGCCATAAAGGGCTATCGTAACCTGCTTGTCGCAGTATCTTCAAAAACTGCAGGCCATGCAACAGGCTGGAAAAAACGCTGCTTTCTAAGACTACTTGTCCAATAAAGAAAGCCTTGAAGAAAAATTAAAAATATCATTTTAATCCTAAAAAAATATAAAGCGTTAAAAGCGCTTAAACGCAGGAAAACGCATGAGCTTGCTCAAAATAAAGTAATAAGAAACATTTTGCAGGCATCGGGAAAGATCGGCCAGCAGTGATACTGCGTGCACATTAATTTCCCTGCAGGGGATATTATCACTGATGACGACGGAATTTTCCAATCAGAAGATAGCATCACACGTCTTGTTTGCAAAATTAAGATGAGTCCTGTCAAGCGGAATCAAAAGGGCAGTAAGTGGAATTTTTCTGTTTGTTGATATTCAGAAAAAACTCCCGAAAATTAGTCCATTAGTTTTGAGTACGTCAATGCGACTAGACAAAAAGGACGTCACTGCTCCAACCACCAATTATGCATCATCTTCCAACTCCGGTCTTGGGCACCTAGTTTGTCTGCAAGGCACTTGCTTCCCAAATAAATAATTTCTTAAGGAAAACGTATGAGCGTAGACCCTTGGTTAATTAAAAGCGCCGGGATTCAGTGTATGCCTAGCGGGAGAGATGACTCCCTGACTGATTTACACACATGAGAGTCGAGATTATTTCTGAGGCGTGAGGGATTCCTGTTGAGAATGAATGCTAATCAATCAGCGTATTAAGTCGACCTTCAAGCAGTCGTAAAATGAACTTCTTATTGACCGCAACGGTGAAAAAGAAGGAAAGTTGTTGGGGTGGGGGAGAAGAAGCTGATTTTGGAGGGCACTCTAGTGACCCGGCAAGTATTTATAGTATTTATTTATCCAGGGAATTGGGAATACGGATGGTGCCACCTTTGAGTTTTGAGGCCAACGTGTTGTTTAATCTCAATCGGTTCCCGACATGTCCTTCAGTTTCATATTGCACAGATACTTACGTTCATGCGCTATTTAAAGTGGCAAAGCACACGACAGGATTTCGAGAGGTTGGATACTTATTTCCCTCTCAAGGCCAGGGTCGAGGATTTAGTGAAATTCGTATTTTTAGTAGTTTCGCAAAACCAAAACGTCCTTGCCACTTAATAATATTAACTTATTTCGCACAGTGTGACTTGCTAGTCATTAACGACTACATTCCCAGGCAGAGGGAGTTAATTGCGGCAGCACAGGGAAGGTAGAAACAGGGATGCAGAACGTCCTGTTTTCCATTGAGTACCACCATTCCTGTGCAGCCTACAGATCTCTCAATGCGCCCTATGAAGATTTTATTTTTAAAGTCTTAGTTGAGGAAGTACAATTGCTAAGAACTTTAAATTGTTAAATTCGCCTGCTTCAGATCCTTTTTTTCAAAATATTGATGTAAAATTACTCTAACCCCTCCTGCAGGATAGATTTTCTAAAAAAGCTTTATAAAATAAACTTTTATAGCAAAAATATTTTACGGTAGACAATCATGGTATCGAACCGGAAAACTGCGTAATTATGCATAGATGCATATTTGTGGTCCGTTCACCACTCAAGTTGCAGGACATGTTCGTCAATTTGACCTTTCATCCTGATCTCCAATCCTCATCATCAGTAACTTAGTGACCCAAATTTATTCAAAGGAAGGAGTTTCAATAAAGACGGTGTATGTAACTTGATCAAATTCCTGTATGCATGTATATATTCATTAAGGAATGCTCACCAGTTGCTCGCAGAACGCAAGAGGCCTGTTCTGCCTTGAAGGTCACTCTCAAACCCCGCCAGGAGCTGCACAGCGGCTAGTAGTGTAGGCAGTCTGTAAATTTACAAAACTACCAAATTTTCCTCGTTATTATTTCCGCCATCCTGGCGACGTTGACTACGTACGCAGTAGCTGTCCAGCTGACGGCAGTGGCCTCTCCATGCATTTGGCAGTCAACATCGACAGGGTTATCTTCACTGAGTGTTTATCTAAATTTAAAGATTTTTACATTTTCAGAAATTTAAGACTTATTCTGCGACCCACAGTTCTCTTTTATATTTTATGCACAAAAAACGACCAGCTGTTGTGCTGGCGCCCATGAAATGCCAACAGCTGGAACTGCGTTACCTCATATTGCACCAACTCCAAGGATGGTCTATTAGTAGTCACATGGCAAATCTGATGTCTAAAACAAGCTCAATATCGTACAACTACCGGCGAACTAACAGCATCTACCTAGTCTTTGTGTAACTTTATTTCGTTTAAATGCAAGAAACGTTTCCAGCATGGTTAGGGAGGTGCCAAATAAAGAACATAATTAGCTCTATGTACGCGCATATGGTAGACATATACCGACGAGTAAATATCAGGGAAGATTTCCGAGTGATTTACAAGATTCATTTTAGATATCAAAAATCATTTTTGAGACCTTCTGTTTCCTACAGCAGAAGCGGATTGAATCATGTAAATCAACCCAAAGCCTTGCGTGGATGAGGGCTTTATGCAGGCCCTGCAGGTTTTATGGCAAAAATGAGGCTTCTAAATTTCCTTTTTGCCAGAACTGCGCAAAACTCCAAGTTATTGTTGGGAAAACTTGCGGCGTCCAAATAGAGTGGTCAGGGATTTGAACAAAAAATATTGTTTGGTAACCGAAAGCCACTTACCTGCCTTCCCGTTTTACAGGCTTCCTTGCTTTTTATTTTATGAGCGGCTAAAAATACAACCGATGCCAAATACAAATTTTGGTTCACCTTTCAAAAATATTTAATTTCTCTCTGTAGAAAAATATAAAAATTATTTTTAAATATTTTGCGAGTTATTGATCGGAATATACCTAAGCAGTATGAAACGCTTTCCAGCTTATTGAGCCAGCAATAATATATGAACTGCCTGAAGTTTTCGGATTTTAAAATACGAATAAGAATAGTTGAGCAGTTTTTGTTTAATGAAGACGAAATTGCGCATCTTGAGGTTAAAATAGACTGCAATTCTTTAACGCTGGGCACTTTCATCGCCATTAGACATAACGTTGACAAGGCTTCATTTACCAGAATTGTTGTCATCATTTTTTGATCGAGGTTCTTGTGACATGCGAGCCATTACTGCCACACCTTTGGGATCCGCTAACCCTATTTTACTTTCTTCCTTATAATGCATTTAAGTGAGAAGTTGAAACCTGTAGTTCTAGCGAGCGTATTACCTTCATCGCAAACGAATAGTGGTCTGTAGGCCGAGGTTCATCATTTTCGAGAGCACCAATCAAAGGAATAGTAATGCAGCCTTTTGATGAAGGTTAACAATGCATTTTGATAGCTGATTCGGAGATATTGGGATATATTTTTGTTTTATTCTACGCTCTTCAGTTTTTAAATATATTATGACCGATACAAGTGCCTCTTAGGTTGCCAGTTAATAACTGCACGCTCAACTTTGCAAGCTATTATGTTCATCTTTTATTCTATGCGGATGTTAAAAATTCCTTTGCTTATATGAGTAACGTAAGTCTTTGCGGATGCCCTTTGTTTTAGTATTGTTTTTAAAGTTTCTGATTTTTGTCTTTTTGGCTTTTACTGGAAGCATATTTGACCTTGATGACAGTAGTGGCGTAAGCCGATAATTTGAAGGTCTCAATGTGGATTTAAACCTATTAGCTACTTTGAATGGGTACGTTGTCGCCTTGAATTAAGTGTTATACTTTTAACCAACCATCTTTAAATTATAATCTTTGTTTTAGCTTCGGTACTCCTAAACGTTACCTGTCATATACTTCGGAGTAAAAAGGCAAACTATGCGCCCATAAACTTTTATTCCCTTTTATTTTTTTCTTCAGTTTAACGAAGATAAACTTTGATTTTTTGGCAAACTTTGCTTTTTGACTATACAGCACCTATTGACCATACATATTACAGGTTGATAAACCTACGTTAATCGAAACTTACGCAAATAATGAAACAATAGTTTTTGTGAAAAAATGGCAAATTCAATAAACTAAAGATAACTTGACGAAAATTACGCGGAAGATTTAATCGTAAATTAGCACTGCGCGTTCTCCATATTTACCTTAGAGCAACAGAGCTCTTTTTATGGCCTCTCTAAGCATCAAGTGGTTTTTCTGGTGGTTTATTGAAAAATATAACTAAACTACCTGCTGTTTCCCAAATGTAGATAACTGAAAAATTTAGTTTTAAAACCCTCCAGACGACTTAATAGCTTGTAAGCTGCATAGATGCAGGACACATCTCATTGTCAGTATTGGAGCCCTAGACAATTTCAAGGAGATATAGTGATATCTTCCTATTAGGTTTATGCTTACTGTCTTATTCAAGAAAACTCCGTGGCCACTCATTTAACCCTGATTCTGAAAATGTATTTAATTCAAAGATAAAATTAATGCAAAACGTCCGGATTTAGTGGTTTTCGCAACAACTGATATACACAGTTTGAGCCTTTTCTCTGGTAAGCATTTACGACTATTATGACTTATTTTCCTTGATTGAAAGTACGTTACCATGCGAATCGGACGTAAAACACAGTCTGGGATCATAATAACTCGATACCTAACACAGACCGCATTTTGCAAACTAACTTAAAAATGCGGATTTTTAAATCTGTGCAAAGCTTATTTCTAAAGAAGCAAAATCATGCCACTAAGAAGACGTCTCAATCCTGAAGCGGATATTTCTATGTAGTTCACTATATTGTGAAATACTTTCAAAGGGAATACCAGCGCAAGATAAATTTAATTACTACATATAAGAAACATTGCACTATGTCTGCTTTTTGACAAAGGACGGAAACTAAAATGAGAGGGAATTCCTGCTCTAAATAATAACTTGAAATTTATGTGCACACTTTGTGCGCGCTTTTAGTCATAAAACTGTTTAAAGTATTAAACAAAGACGGCAACATAATCCCTGCGTAAAGCACAGTTTTAATTTTCCGTTAAAAATTGCCAAAATAGGCAGGAAAATTGAATAAAAGGCCAACAAAAATATATGTTACCCTAAGCTATCCTCTGGCAAAACTGTGATGGACGGGAGCATTTAGCTATATCATACTCTACCAGAGCACTTTATTAAACAAGAGTTTCTTAAACCTTTTGCTTCTATAACCGCATGCTTCAAGGTGCTCATCGTTGCTGTCAATTTCACCACGGCTTAGATATTGTAATTTGATAAGCTTAAAAGCCAGATAAAAAACAACATACATCATTAAAATAATAGATCAATAACTGACTATAGAGATAAACCTTTTCCAGATATTCTGACTTGAAAATGCTATTTTAAACCAAGAATTTCCAAAATAATATTTTAAGTAAAGTAATTCCAAATACTGAAACGAAAAGAAATTAACTGCAAAGCCAAGGAAGCATTGCAAATGAACAGACTCTGCAGTCTTTAGACGACACAAACTGATTTTATACACTTATTTTAACTTCCTTTTAGTTTCGTTTGCTGAGTAGTTTTTGTTTTTGGTGTTACTTACTAGCCTTTGAGCATTGTCATAACAAAAACTTTACACGAACTGCATTTTTGTTTTATTCGTTGTATAGTCATTGATTTTAAGTTTATTTTTTATTCTCTACACTTAAACTATTTTTTGATTTGAGATAGACATTTGAACATATTGCCTTCTCTTAGCAAATCTGTTAATATTTTTAATTATTTTAAAAATAGAGCAGTTGTGAAAAATGTTTTTCACCATGTTCCCTATGGCTTTTGGCCTCAACATAAACAATTACTCCGACGCGGAAGGCACGTTTGTTAAAGGCTTAGTGTAAGAGGCCCTACGAGGAATTTAAATATTAACTACTTGCGATCAACAACTAAGTAAGTGTAAGCACGTGCTTCCCACTAGATGTGCCTATGCAATTAAAGACAGATGTGACCGATTATGTTTGTTTTGAAAGTAACCAGACAATCATATTTTCAAGTGATTGCATTCTAAAACAGCTGCAGTTCAAAATATTGCACTATTCAGATTAGTTGTATACTGCAGCAAATCTGGTTACCTTATTTATTATTTTAAAATAGCGCAGTTGTACAAAATATGTTTCACCATGTTTCCTCTGGGTTTTTGGCCTCAACCTGAGCAAATAACTTCGACGTGGAAGCAAATAATGTGAAAGGCATAGAGAAAAGAAGCCCTACTTAGTAAATGGACTCAACAACTA